>CM070543.1:11315298-11794821 GCA_036346415.1 Raddia guianensis
AAGGCGCTTCGAAGCGAAGTCGATCGGGCGAAGACTGGCTGGGCGGGCGCTTTTCGCCGCCAAATAGGAAGGCGCGCTGCCTCCTTCCTCCACCTAACGCAGACGTTTGCGGGCAACCGTCCGACATGGCCGGGTCCCTGTGGAGGTGATTGAGCAAATTGGCGACGCTCGCCGCACGACCGTCATGCGTAAGGTCCGAAGCATCGGTGGAGCGCCAAGAAGTTATCCGCCAGAGGTGGACAAGTTTCTGGGCGGGGTCGCTCGCAGGTCGCCCATCCTGTGGCTCGCGAATCCCCGCCCTCGCCAAGAAATCCAACGGGCGTTGAGGATGTGCGGACTTCACCGACCTCAACAAGGCGTGTTCGAAGATCCATACTACGCTGCCTTCAAGCATCGATCTCATCGCCGACTCAATCCGGGTGCGAAGCAACAGGCTTCGGATGCGCACTGGTACCACCGATTAGCATGGTCAAGAAGATGAAGACAAGACCGCTTCACACGCCCTATGGGCGCTTCATCGCTATACAAGGATGGCGTTTCGATCGAAGAACGCAGGCCCAACCTATCGCCGGGCCATGATATCGCTTCACCGCTTCCCAAATAGGGCGGAACTCGGAGGTGTATGTCGGCGATCCGTGGTGAAGTCCAAGAAGGCGAGGAGTTGATCGGCGACCGAAGAAACCTTTCACCAACCCGAGGAAGTACTGCATCAAGCTTAATCCAGAGAATGCGTGTTCGCCGCCCGCCGGGCAAACCGCCGGGATTCTCGCTCCTGCAGGGGGATTGAGGCTAACCCCGACAAGAACGCAGCGATCGAGAACATGAAGCCCCGACGCGACTTCGGCAGATGCAAAGGCTTGGTGGGTCGCTTGACCTCTGTGGCCGCGATAGCTCGCCTGGGATAAAAGTCTCCCACCGCTTCAAGCTCCTAAAGAAGACCAACCAGCCGAAAGTGGACGGCGGAGGCGAGGGAGGCGCTCGACGTCCTCAAGAAGTATCTTACCTCCCCGCCGTGCTGGTCGCCTGGGCCCGGCGCAGCCGCTGATCCTCTACGTCGCGGCAAACCCCCAGCGGTCAGCGGTGCTGGTGGCGGAAAGAGAGGGCGTCATACCCCATTTACTACGCCCAGAAGGTCCTCCACGACGCCAAACAAGGTATTCACAAAGCACCAGAAGATGCTTCACGCCCGGCCGACGGCATCCCAAAAGCTACGCCACTACTTCCGTGGGCGAAGTCACTTGTTGACTCAAAGATCCCTTATGGAGATCTCTTCAACCGCGAGGCGACGGGTCGTGACGCTAAACGGGCTACATGGAGTCATGGCGGGCGATCTCAAATTCCCGCCTCCCCGAGTGGCCATCAAAGGGCAAGCTCGCGGAGTTCATCGAGTGGACTCCGGCGACACAGAAGCGAAGATACCCCGCCTCCCCGCCGTGGACTCTCTTCTTCGACGGCTCATTCCTACCGGAGGGGCTGGGGTCAAGGCAGCGCCCGGTGTCTCCCACCGGCGATGTCATCCCAAGACCGGTGAAGTAGACTTCCGCCACCAACAACGCCGCTGAGTATGAAGGACTGCTCGCCAGCTGTGGTGGCTTCACCCTTTGGCATCCCGCGGCTACAAGTAAAGCGACTTTTCTCCGTCATCAACCAAAGCGAGGAAGGATTTCTCCCGCCGATCCCGCCATGGCGGCTCACGAAGGGGTGCGCCGGTTGGAGCGGCACTTTGAGGGTTTGGGCTTGCGGCACATCCTCGCCGCGACAACTACATGGCGGATGAACTGGCCCTGCATTGCCTCGCCGAGGGCACCTTGCTCCCGCCGGGTCTTTGAAGAAAGACTTTACGCGCCGCCTTCGTCGCAGCCCCCACCTCGCGGGACGACGCTTCCTCGACGCAGCTCCCACCTCTAGAGGAGACGCCACCGATCCCGCTGCAGCCTCGTTAGAGGGAGGAGGCGGAAGAATCGCCGAGGCGGTTGAGGCGGAACGCCAGCCAGCGGAGTACGCCGGGCGATAATGTACGTAACGCCGCCACACTCGTCCGAAGGTCGCGGATGGATCCGATCCCAGCCTACCCGCGGATGGAGGATCCCGACGATGGCGCTGCCGGGCCGAGAAGATAGCTGCAGGCGCCAAGCGCCACGCCTTTGGTAGGCGGGGACCAGACGCTGTATGCGCAAAATGGAGTTCTACCGGCGCGCCACTCGGGAAGCGGGAGTGAAATTTTCTCGAGATCCATGGAGGCATGTGCGGAGCTTATTCAGGAGCCGCGTTGGTTGGGAAAGCTTTCCGCCACGGTTTTATTGGCCTACCGCCTCCGTGATGCCTTCGAGCAGCGAGGAGATGCTGCTGCGCAATTTCATGCTAGGCGATCCACCGACCGCCCAGCGCTGTAAACCATTCCGCTTCTCCCGCCGCTCGCGGTCCGGGGCCGATATTCTGGGCCCGCTCACGGGCGACCGGAGGATATATCATCCGCTCGCCGCCATCGACAAGTTCATCTAAGTGGGTTGAAGCTCGCCGTCCCGCGATCACATCCGCAGCTGCTATCAAGTTTATGAAGAGCATCTTCGTCCGGCGTTCGTGTCGCCAATGTAATCATCATCGACAACGGCGCCGCTCAAAAGCGCTGATTTCCAAGATCGGTGCGAAGAGTTGGGTACCAAGTCGTGCTTTTGCCTCCGCTAAGATCCGAAGAGCAATGGGCAAGTGGAGCGGGCGAATGCGGAAGTACTCAAAAGGCTCAAGACAAGGGCGTTTCGACCGCCGAGAAGCGCTGTAAGCGGGCGCGGAAGAAGTTCCCATCAGACATGGGCGCCATGCGATGCCCCCAACAGAAGCCACCGGCGAGACCCCTTCTTCCCGTGTATGGCTCGAGGCGGTATTTCCCATCGAGCTCGCCGCCCCCAAGAGTGGCGGGCGCTCAGCGAAGACTCAAGACCGACCGCGCCAGATGAAGTAAATCTCCGAGGAGATCTCGAGATGTGGCGGCGATCCGGCCGCCAAGGATCAAGAAGGCCAACTGCTATCAAGCAAGGCGGGTGTGTGAGAACACCGCAACATGCACTTGCTCTCTGGCAAAATCCAAGCGAAGCAGCGGGGCGCATCAGACTGCCTCCCCCGTGGAGGGCCCCTTCAAGGTGGTCTCTGCCTCCCGCCCAGCCTCGCCAGTTCAGATTCGAGGACGGTCGCAATTGGCGAACACTTGGAACGCCGAGTACCGAGGAAGTTCTACCAGAGGTAGCAGTCCAAGAGCTTTTTTTTGCCTTCCTTGAGCCGAAGCGGTGAGGTCTTTCCTTCACCGCTTGCCTCGGGGTCTGCAGAGGCCAAAGCCATCTTTAATAAGAGATAAGTGTTCTGCCTCCTCAGGCATCTCTGCTTTTTTTTTTCGCCAAGTCCATAGAAAGCATTCCGCTGAAAGTCGGCAATGAAAAGTACTCAAGGCGATGGCCCCTTAGTTGTAAGGCGATTTAACGCCACGACTCCGGTTACGGCGAAGCGATTGGATTGAAGGCGGGTTCTAGCCCGGGTGTCGCTCTTGCCTCAGGCACGCGCCAACAAATACGCACCACATCAGACCACTTCCGAAGCTAAGTTCTCGCCACGCCGATGTCTCAGGGTCGGTTCGCAAAGAGGCCATAAGGGTTGAAGTAACCAGATGTTCGAGAAAAACGCCACTTTCAATGTAAAGCCTCGCTTCAAAGCTTTTTGTCGATCGCTGGCTTAGCCTTTTAGAAAGGTCTCATAGAAAACATTCACCTAAAGTCGGTAGCTTAAAGTACTCAAGGCGATGGCCCTTAGTTGCAAAGGCAAACGCTTATAACTTACTGTGCGAGGCGGCGGACGAAGGCTGGTTTCTAGCTCGGTGTGTTTCGGCCTCGGTTCAGGTAATGCGCTAACGGCGCACCAAACGACTAGACCACTTCCGAAGCTAAGCGCCGCCACGTAATGTTTAAGTCGGGTTGCGAGAGGCCATAAGGGTTGAAGTAACCAGATGCCTAAGGAAACAATACCACTTGGCGGCAGAACGCTCGCCTAAAACCTTGGCGCCAGTGCCCCAATTCAATTCCGCAAGTTAAAGCAGCGAAGTTCAAGTGAGACTCACAACAAAAGAGCAAAAGTTTTGTTTGCATTGATAGGCAACATTTACAAGGCAAAAAGGCGGGGAGTCTCGCTACCTCCTAGTTTTCGCTCTTCTCGCCGAGCGGCGCCCCATCATGGGACACGCCGTCGGGCGGGCGGTGTCAACCCGGCCTCGCTCAAACCGTCCAGCTGGCTTGAAGGCTTCGCTGGCGGCGCCGAGATCAAACGCGCGCCTCGAGCAAGACAGCTTGCTCAAGATGAACTGCTATACGCTCGAGAGGGCGCTTGGCGACTGCTTCGATCGCTTCGCCGTCTGCAGCCGCCGGAAGGACGCGCAGGGCTTCGCTGTTTCGCCCCACGGCGCGCCACAGATGGCGCAATTGCCTGCCTCCGGGGGATGCAAGGAAACACCTAAAGGATGCAGGGCGCCCCGGCCGCGAGGCGGTGCGCAAAGATGTCGGCGAGGGTCCGGAGGCGCCGGCGATCCAGCGAGAGGTTCGACTGCTTATGCCGAGGCAATGCATGGGTTTACCGCCGCACTGCTGGTCATCGCCTTCGCATGGGCTTTTGCATTGCGGGTCGCCGCAGCCGCCGGCAGACGCTTCCGCCAAGGCAAGGGCTTCTCCCGCCGCCCAAAGGGAGAGGGTGCGGCGCTTCAAAGGAACGCCCCACGCCGGGCGGTCACGGCCGAGATGGCGGGCGCCGCCGACGACGAGGTGGCTGAGGGGTTCTCCGCCGCCTGGCGAACTCTCCGCCGCCACGGGGCGCCTCCGCCAAAGGAGCGGGCGGCTGGGGCCGGCGAAGTCGCGGAGCGGAGCTCGATGCCCCATTGCTCGCCTGCTCCAAGAGGGACAAACAGGTTCGTATGCAAGAACCGTGGTAGCATGCTAACCCCACGCGGCGGTGCGAAGCCAGGAAAGCCAACCTGAAGCGAGCGCGCTCAAGGCAAAAGCTGAACGGGAGCTCCAAGTCGCTTGTTTGCGGCGGCGTGGCGGCGCTGGTCGCGTCACCGCTGCCGAACAGACGCCGATAGCGGGCGCGAAGCGGTGCAGCAGAAGCGCCAAGCGCAGCAGCGCCGGCGAGGAGCGGAAGAAACTGGCGCAGCGGCGCCAGCTTCGAAGAGTCGCCGCGCTTGCCCGTGGCGGAGCGGCGGCGGTAGCAAGCAGGCCTCTGCCGGATGGGGCCGGGCGGTGGCGCGAAGCTCGATTGAAGGCGCGCTGCTTCGCCGCGCTTCTCCTCGCTGCCGCCGCCGACGGCGAGGATGAGGCGGCGCTTCCCGAGAGCGCTGGGCGGAGTCGGCCGCCACGGCAGGAGCAAAGCAGCTGCCGCGAAGCTTGGGCGGTCGCCGAGGGCGTCGCGGATCTGCAAGTGGTCCCCGCCACTTGGACCGCTTCGCAGTAAGGGTTGCGCCCCGTGATCCCAATCGCAGAGGGGGCGGATGCCCGCCGGTGGCGACAGCCGCCGGTCGGCGTGGTCAAGCCCGCCACCGCCCCGAGCACGCCGCCTCAAGACGCTCCCATCACCAACACCCAAAGAAGAAGCAAAATGAAGTTGGCTATTAGCCAAAATGGAAAGAAAGAAGGTACGAATCCAAAAGAACGCGAGAGTATTCACCTCCAAGAGCAAAGGCGGGTCCCGCTGCCGCCAGTAGTATCGCCCAGCGGGCGCGCTGCCGGAAGCGGCAAAGACGGCGCCGAAAAAGTCCGCCACCATGGGTTCCGTGAGCCCTCGTGGCGGAGCTCGGCAATGTGCGCCGCCATCGCCTCCGTGATTCGCTAGATCGTCTCTGCTGGCCCCCTGGGCCGGCAAAGGCTCCGCGATCGCTGGAAGAACAAGATCGCCGCAGCCGGAGTCCTCCACGCACAGCCACACGCCGTGCGCCCTTCCAGCTTGGACTTGACCGGCGGGATAAGGCGGCGGCGTCGCGGAGCGCCGGCAATAGCTCCCAACCGCGCCGAGCGCGAGCCCGTGCAGGATGAAGAGTCGACGCCAGAAGCGGAGGTTTGGCATCGCCCCACGAACATCTCGCAGAGGTGGGCGAAGATGACTAGGGCCATGATCGAAGTTAGGGGAAGGTGCGCCGCCGATCCCGTGAGAAGGCGCAGCACCCCAAGAAGAATTCGAGTACGGCGGGACAAGGCCCGCCAAGACGCTTCAGAGAACGCCACGATCTCCCCAGCGAGGATTCGCATGATGGTGCCGGCGCTGAACCGGGCGCGGTCGGTGGCACGAAGATTCTGCCGCGCCACCGATCCTCATCGACGGTGGAAGCAGCGTAACAGCTCGAAGGTGGTCGCGGCATCTCTCAAGGCGCCCTTGCCGCGCTTGGGAGCCATGGAAAATTTGGCGTGGCGCTGGCGAAAGGCTTGGTGGCATTGGCAGGACGCCGTGGTAGCAGCCAAGAAGGATGGATGCGCTTTGAAGACTTAGCGCGGCGGAAGGATTGGCCGCGCGTTGAGAGAAGTATTTATAGGCGTGGGCGCGGCGCGACGGTTTGATTCCGCTTCACGCGGCTGGGCGCCATCATTGCCCCGCTGCTTTTTGGTTTCCCCGCAAAAGCGCGAGTTCCCCAAGAAAGATCGTGGTGCAGTGGAGAATCAGCGACGGCACGCAGCAGTGGTGGGCTCCCACGATCTGCCTCCCGCTGCACAAGAAACGGAAAAGTATCTCGCGACGGTTCACAGATCCCGTGGACCCGGCTACTATCGTGTAATAAATACCAGGCTACAAAGAGCCCTAGGAAGGCCGAGAGAGGCCCCACGCGTCAAAGCGGGCGAGCAAGGCCCCAGCCGTGGCGGAAGCCCCTGGGAAGGCCGGAGGGCCCCACGTCTAAGCGGGCAAGCAAGGCCCGCCGCTGGGCGAGCCCCTCAGGAAGGCAGAGGGCCCCACGCGTCAGTGGCGAGCAAGGCCCTCAGCGCTGGCGAGCCCCCTCAAGGCTGGGGGGCCTCAGGTCGAAGCGGGGCAGCAAGGCCTCAACAGGCGGGCGAGCCCCTCAGAGGCCAAGAGGGCCCCACGCGCCAGCGGTTGCGTGGGCGAGCCCTCTCGGGCGGGGCGAGGGCCCCACGCGCCAAAGCGGGCGCGCGGCTGAGCCCTCCGACGGTGAGGCGAGGGCCCCACGGCCAAAGGGTGCGGTATGCAGCCCCTAGAGACTGAAGCCGAGGCCCGCTGGCAAAGCGTGGGCTGCAGGGCAGAGAGCATTGCGTAAGGAGTCTTGGGACGAAGGCCCCCATCGCTGAAGGACGGCGATTTAATGAGACACCACGCGGATAGACAGCTGGAAGAAATGATTATCGCATAAAGGACCCTTGCCGGCCCGAAAGGGCCGTCACTGCGGGCGCAGAAGAATTGACCTACAGAGAGAAGGTTTGCTTGAGGAGGCCGCCTGTCGAGGGGAGCAGTAGACCCCACCCGCAGACTCACCGGTGGACTGCAGGCGGGTCGAGGCCACTTGTGAAGCACGCGAGGGCGGCCTTGGCGTGGCAAAGCGACATCGCTGCTTCTTCTCGTCGTGTGTCTTGTCAAGCAGTACCGAGAGCATCAGATCGCTTACCCCTCGGCTCTCTCCCAGCCCAAAGCTTGTATAAAAGGAGAGGAGAGAGAGGAGGAGGGGAGAGGAGCATTCGTGCATTCAAACACTCTGTAAACACATTCCCATTCAACCACAATCGAGGAAAAAGAGCAAAGGCTCGGCAGGAGTAGGACTATTACCCATGAGGGGTCCGAACTCAGGTAAATCATGAGTCGCTCCTTGTGCCCGACGCTCAAATCGAATCGAGCTTGATCGAGTTGGCTAGCAGACTAAAAATCTGACCAGGGGTGTGATCCGCAGTGGTTGAGCGGAGAACACGCCGTCATATTTCCCTTCGAATAAAGGTATAAATGTTGATTTTTACCCAAGGAAATGATGAAAATTGCTCTATCCTATTCTCTAAACACTAGGTTTACAATTTAATACTCTTATTTAGTTTAACATTTATTGGTATGAGGAGTAATTCTGCCAAGTCTTTACCTAGTAGATGTTGACATTTTGCTCCAAGTCTAAGTTGCTGTGAGATATGATATGACTGTGATTAGAGCTTGGTTGCTCATACCTCTAGTATGGAAAAGTCTCAAAAGAAAATATTTTATATATTTGATGATATGTTCCTCATTGGGATTTTCTTCCTACCAAAGCCAAAAGTACTCAAAAGATTAAAACCTACATTTTAGCCACTTATGGTTGTGTTGAGTTTTGTCAAAACTTGTGGCCTTAAGGAGTAGTGACTCTTCAAAACCGGTCATTTCCTTTCGCGTATCCTTTTGATTGCTAGCCTTTTTCATATCTGGCTATGCTAGATTCCACACTGGAATAAAGCATCCATTTCTCCAGGTATTCCCCCACCAATCAAAATGAGCCAAGTTCTTCAATGTGTCCACTATATACCTACCTATGCAGTCTATATCCAATTAAAGACTTCAAAGTTATCATGAGTCATCCCTCAACCTTTTGAAAATTGAGAGGCTAAGAGAAAAGAAAAGAAGAGAAATTCATGATTTCCTCGAAAAAAAAGAGAGAAAAGAAAAGAGGAGAAATTCATGATCTCCTAGGAAAAAAAAAGGTCTCTCTAAAAAATTTAAAAAAAATCATAAAAGGGATTTGCTCAAAATAAAGAAGTTGTATAGACTGTTTCCATAAACACAAGATCCGATGTGATGGACTAATTAGTACCTCACATCCTTGCACTTGTGTTTCTTCATTCCTTTGGCGTGAGTCCATTCTCTCTCTCACCCCTGGACATTATTTCTCTAATGACCCGAATCTGTAAGTGACACCATCTTCATTAGGTCCAATTTTTGATCGAACAAAATTATGCGAATTTAAGTAGGTCCCTTCTATCCCTACCTTGAGCTCCACATAAGCCTTTAGAATATAGGGATAAGAACTGGCCTAAGGCCTTGGTGAGGATTGAATAAATACCACTTGAGCAATTTGAGAGTACCAATAGAGGAACTAAAATTTTCAAAGAAAACATTTTCTGAGACCATCCTAAAAAAGGGTAAGCTAACAATGCTCTATCTTGGTTGTTCTATCTTTCAACCGCCTAAGATGAGTTGGCATTTTGAAAGCCCTACAGGTATAAGTACAAGGTTTGGATACGCTTGTACGAGTTTAAGTTAACAAATAATAAGGAGTATTATCTTGTGCACTAGATGTTTATTGATTAATGATATTGATGCAATCCTGATCCATCGGGTTCGATTTTGATCTTTTTGCTCGAGGACGAGCAAAAGTTCAAGTCAGGGGGTGTGTTGATGGTCCTTATTTGTAATATTTTGTATACTTTTGACCGTCAACATATCTACAAAATAAAGGAATTCAAACTACATTGAGGCTAACATTAATGAGTTCCACAAGTTTTGGTGTTGTCTTATGTTTTGCAGGCATGCACAGGAAAAGACGATTTATCGGCCATATGCAAATCGGACGAAAGATGGAGTTTAAAATAAACATATTTTTGAAAAGTCATCAAATAGCAAAATGGACTGCACCATGATGAAGAGCTCGTCGAGACGATCGAAATGGATATATTATTTGCGATATTTAGAGCTCGGATGAGAGAGAAATGAGCTCTGAAAGATGACGAGCCTGACCGGACCAGACCAGGTCGGCCGACCCAAGCCAGGTCGGCCGGCCCGTTCTTTTGGCCATTTTGCGTCGGTTTTTCTCCCACACGCCAAGGAACACACCTAGAGGCCATCCCAACCATCCATGCAAGTTGGTTTCATCCAGAAGGTGGAGTAATCCTCAAGTTAAGCATAGAATTCTAAAGGAACCCAATGCTACCGGTCTCCAACTGCCAAACCGACTTGAGGAAGTAATCTAGACCGTCTATGGAGCATCTACACCGAATTGGAGGGCCAGATGATGAAAAAGGCGGGCCGGCCGACCCACCCCTGGGCTCGCCTTGGATTCTCCTTTGGAGGGGGGCTGTGTGACACTTGTCCCATGCCGTGGCACCCTCCCATTGGCTCGGGAACACTATAAAAGTACGCCCTCACCTCACTTTCACCACACACCACCACACTTCACGTCATCCACTTCACTTAGAGTTGCTCTTTAGTTAGAGTAGATTAGTTGGGAGTTAGAGTCGAGTCGAGCTGGAGCCTCGGAGTTTCGGAAGTGTCTTCGGGAATTTGGGTAACGCTCTTGTTGTCGGTGTAATAAATAGCAGGGTGTGAAGAGTCCTGAGAAGATCAGGCGGGCCCCACGCGTCAGGCGGGCGATCAGGCCCCAACAATTAGGCGAGCCCCCCAGCAGCTCAGCGAGAGGCCCCACGCGTCAAGGGCGATCGAGCCCAGTGGCGTGGCGAGCCCCCAGCCCGGCGAGGGCCCCATCACACAAGTGGCGATCAGCCCCAACAGTGTGGGCGAACCCCCCAGCTTCCAGCGAGGGCCCCACGCGTCAGCGGGCGATCAGGCCGTGTGGGCGAGCCCCCCCGCCAAGATAGGGCCTCAACATCAAGCAGGGCCCGCATGGCGAGGGCGTTCGAAAGGAGTCTTACAGGCGAAGGCTCCCCTGCTGCGAAGACGGCGCATTGTGCGATATCACGCGCGGATAAACGGTGAGGATATGATTACGCTTCTGATGACCCTTGCGAGCTGGCGGTACATCCTTTATGGCGCATGGAATTGACCGGCAGAGAGAAGGTTTGCTTAAGATGGCCGCCGCGTCGGGAGGAAGCGGTGGGCCCCACATGATCTCACCGGTGTGTGCATGCGGGTCGAGGCCACTGCGAAAGCGAGGCGGCGCCGCTCGGTCGCAGCGGCAGACGTTTCGTCTCTCTGTCGTGTCTTGTCGATTATCTTGAAATCTTATCTGCCTACCCTTGGCTCTCTCCGTTGGTTCGGGCTTGTATAAAGGAGAGGAGAGAGAGGGAGGAGGCACGTTTTGTTGCGCTTGAACACGCGGTTCGTAAGCATCTGTAAACCACATTCCATTCAACCACAACAAGAAAAGAGCTAAGCCTCGGCGGGGAGTAGGACTATTACCGCGAGGGAGGTCGAACACAGGTAATCTCTGTGAGTCGCTCATTCTTTGCGTCAAGCGCTCAAATCGAACCGAAACACGGTGATCGGCTAGCGGGATAGAAATCGACTAGGGGTGTGATCCGCGATGGTTGAAGCGGTGAACACGCCGTCGATGGCGCCCGAGTAGGGGCGCTAGCATCGATTCTTGCTCTTGACTTCATCAATGGCGGATCGGCGATCCGCGATGGACGAGGCGGCCGCTAGAACGCTGACCCGCGGCGTCGGCAGCGGCAATGGCGGTGGATCGGCCGGCGGCATTGGCCCCGCCAAGCTAAGCGGCGCCTAGCCTTGAAAGTGCACTCGGCCGCAGAACCTCCATGCGGCGCTGGGCCTACGGACAACCTCACGGTGCCGGTGACTCCGGACTCCCGGCGGCTCCGTGGCTGGCGATTTAGCCCTTCGTCGATCCGCCTTGGCGGTGGTGCGCGTTAATGGGGCGCGGAACCGGCGTTTCGCTTCTTCCGTTCTTTCTTGCCCCGCGCTCCTCTTGCAAATCTCTGGCGGGAGGGGGCGGGGCAGATAACGAGGCAGGCGACTCCTACGGGGTTCGGCCGAGCGGCGTCTGGTGGCGGGATCTCGGTCCCACTTGGAGGATCGCCATCGTGACAAGGAGAAGACCTCTGCGACAAGCTCGCGCGGCGGCACGCCGAGTCTTGACCGCATAATCTGCCGCCCGTGGGGACGGGAGGGTTCCCGCGCTGCCTCCGCCGAGGAAGGAGGTGCCTCTTGGCGCCGTCCGGACGGCGGGCACAACAAGCCGGAGTCGCATCCGGAGCGAGGAGGCTCGAAGTTGGTACCGCGCGCTTTTGAAGGAGGCTGCGCGCGTCCGATGGCGGAGAGGTTCGGCCCACCCCATCGAAGTATGGCGGCTCCACCAACCCAGCGAGTTCTTGCAGATCTACACTACGGTGATGCGGGCGGTGGAGGGTCGTGGAAGGTTACGGCGAACTACTTCCTGCAGTCCTCACCGTGAGCCGCTCTTGGCTCATGAACTGCCCCGGTCCAGGTGGGGTCGTGGAAGGAGCTCTCGGAGCTCTTCATCACCAACTTCTAGGGCATGTTTGAGCTGCCGGGTCGAGGACGACACACTGGCGTGGAAGCGAAGAAAGGAGAGTCGCTGGCGACTACATCCGGCGCTTGGTCCAGTTCGCAATACCATTCGACATCTCCATCGGCGCCGTTGTCACGGCATTCGGGAGGCGCCCGAGACCCTAGGGTCAAGGAGAAGATAGCCACCCGCAAGATCAAGGCGACGGAAGAGCTCTTCACCTTGGCGCACAAGTGTGCCCTTTAAGCGAGCTCGCTTCCGCCCACCGCAGGCGAGGGACAGTTGTGGCGGCGTGGCGGGACCTCGAAATCCGGCGGCAAGGACAAGAAGAAGCGCAAAGCGGCCGAGACGGGCAGGTCATGGCCGCCCAGCGCTAACGGCAACAACGGCGACGACGATGAAGACGGCGGACGCCACACGGCGCAGCTGACGGGCGAAAAAAAAGGAGGAGGCAGCGGTGGAGGCGCGCGGCGGCGGCGGCGAGCGGTCCCGAGGCGGCGAAGCGACCACCGTGATCCGGCGGCCCGTGGCCGACGGCAATGGCGAACCGCCGTCCCCGCGAGTGGAAGCGGGGCTTCTTGTCCCATTCACGCAGCAGCTCCCACGATTTGGCGGATTGCCATGTCGTCAACAAGTTGGTGGACAAAAGCGCGTCCACGAGCAGCGGCGAGCGTCCGGCGCGGCAAGGGCAAAGAAGCGGCTTGGTTTCCAGCGAGCGGGCGCCAGTTGGTGTCATCTCGGCGGATCGGCCACCTATCCGTCACGCTAGCTTTAAGTGTGCGATGAGGGAGGTGCGCGCCGCCGTGCGGCTTTGGTTCAACAAAGCGGTGGCGTGGTCGAACAACCGATCGCGTTCGGTCGGCCGATCACCCGGCCGATACCGCCGACCTGGACATCTCCGATCGTGGTTGCGCCACGGTCCGGAATGTAAAGCTAGGGCGGTCTTTGGTAGGCGGAGAGTTCCTCAACCTCCTGTCGCCGGGTCGCCAAAGCGCTCAGATCCAGCGATGGGAGCTTCGTCCGGCGCTCCGTTCTTGACATCGCGCCGGGCTGAGTCCGTCCGCTAGAAGCGCGTCGACCTCCGGTGACGTTGGAGGCTCAAACAAATTCGCACCGAGATGCTTGAGTTCGGTGGCGGACTTCGACCTCCCCTAGCGCCATATTGGGTCGGCGGCGTGACCAAGTTCATGGCGGCTTGCCACTATCGTACATGGTGGTGAAGATCCCGAGGCCAGCCGGCCCCATCGTCTGAAGTGGACCGCCGGGCGCTCCGCTGCGACAAGGCGCTCTCGCTTTGGCGGGGCAATCGGCGCCCGAAGGCGAGGAGCCGACTCAGGAGCTCCTCGTGAACCGTGCCTCCCGGTTCGTCGCGGAGGTTAAAGCGGTCTCCTGAGTGAGTCAGACCAGCGAACCGTTCGGGTGGGCGCCTCTCGGCGTCAAATAGGAAAGCGCGCTCGTCTCCTTCCTCGATCCTATGAGCGTGTTTGCGTGGCAACCGTCCGACATGGTGGGGTCCCGAGGAGGTGATTGAGCACAAAATGGCAGCGTTCCCGTGCGACCGGTCATGCAAAAGGTCCGGAAGCGATCGGTGAGAGCGCCGAGAAGTTATCCGCCAGGAGGTGGACAAGCTCTTAAGGGCGGGGGTCGTTCGCAGCGTCGCCCATCCCAAATGGCTCGCGAACCCCGTCCTCGTCAAGAAATCCAACGGGCGGTGGAAGATGTGAGTGGACTTCACCGACCTCAACAGGGCGTGCCCGAAGGATCCGTACCCGCTGCCCCGCATTGATCTCATCGTCGACTCCACGGCGAAGTGCGGCGGTATGCTACGGACGCGTACTCGGGTACCACCAGTTAGCATGGCCAAAGAAGATGAAGACAAGATCGCGCCGTGGCGCCCATGGGCGTTCTTTGCTACAAGGATGGCGTTCGGATTGAAGAATGCAGGCCCAACCTATCAAAGGGCCATGCACATCGCTCATCGTTCTCAAATAAGGCGGAACACGGAGGTGTACGTCGGCGACACAGTGGTGAAGTCCAAGAATGCGGAGGAGTTGATCGGCGACTGGAAGAAACCTTCGCCAACTTGAGGAAATCTTGCATCAAGCTCAACCACGAAGTGTGTATTCGCCGTTCCGTCAGACAAGCGCTAGGTTTCCTCGTCTCGAGAGGATTGAGGCGAACCGGACAAGATCGCGGCAATCGAGAACATGAAGCCCCGACGCGACTTGGCACATGCAATGCTTGATGGGTGCTTGACCTCCACTGGGCGCTTTATAGCTCGCTGGGGATAAAAGTCTCCCCTACTCAAGCTCTGAAGAAGACCAACCGATTAGAGTGGGCGGCGGGCAGGAGGCGTTCGACGGTGAAAAAGTATCTCACTTCCCGCCCGTCTTTGGTCGCCCGGACCAGGCGAGCCGGTGATCCTTCGTCATGGCGAACCCCAGTGGTCGGTAGCGGTCTTGGTGGTGAAAAGAAGGTGTTCAGCGCCCCATTTACTACATCAGCAAAGTCCTCCACGGCCTTGAAACATGGTATTCTGACAAAGAAGATGCTCTCGCCCGTCTTGTGGCGTCCGGAAGCTGCGTCACTATTTCCAGGGGCGAGAAATCACCGTCTTGACCAAGTACCCCTTGCGGGAGATCCTCTTCAACCGCGAGGTGACGGGCCGCATCGCCAAGTGGGCCATGGAGCTGGCAGAATTCGACCTCAAATTTGCTCCCGAGCGGCCATCAAAGGGCAAGCTTTGGCGGAGTTAAATCGGGAGTGGACTCCGCGGACATAGAAGCTGAAGACGTCCCAGTACCCTCGCCGTGGACTCTCTTCTTCGACGGTTCGTTCCGGCTTGAGGGGGCTGGGGCAGGTGTCGTTCTGGTGTCTCCTACCGGCGACATTGTCCGGCACTGGTGGTCTTGGAGTTCAGCGCTACCAACAACGTGGCGAATCTGAAGGGCTACTCATGGGGCTCGGTGGCTTCAACCTGGGCATCCGCATTGCAAATCAAAAGCGACTCTCTCTGGTCAACAACCGGCGAGGAAGGATTTCACTGCTTTCGGATCCGTCATGGCGGCCTACAGCGGAGGTGCGCCGGTTGGAAGCGACATTCGAGGTTTGGGCTTCGCGCGTCCCTCGCTGCGACAACTATATGGCGGATGGCTGTCCCGATTGCCTCGTCAAAGGCACTGTTCGGCTAGGGTTTTTGAAGAAAGACTCATGCGGCCGTCTGTCGCATGACCCCGATTCTGGTGGGGCGACACCTTTCGGGCGCAGCTCCCACATCTGGAGAGACATCACCAATCACCTGCCAGCTCCGGGTTGGAGGAGGAGGCGGAAGAAGCTGGCGAGCTGGCGGAAATGTCGGCCGAGGCGAGTCGTCGGCAACAATGCTAACGTCGTCACACTCGTCCGGGAAGGTCGGTGGATGGATCAGATCTAGCCTACCTACGGGACGGAGTGATCCCAAGCGATGACGCGTCGGTGAGAAGATAGCGCGCAAGGCCAGCGCGCTACATACAGTAGGTGGGGACCTATATCGCCCGAGCGCAAGCGGAGTTCTCTTGAAATCGTCACTCGGGAAGCGGGAAGTGCAATCCTCTCGAGATCCATGGAGGCATGTCGGGAGCCATTGAGGTGAGGCGTTGGTTGGAAGGTCTTCGCCACGGCTTCTATTGGCCTCTCGCCCTCGAGGATGCCTTGGTGGTGAGGAGATCTGGCGTGCCAATTTCATGCTAAGCGAGATCCACCGACCGGCCCGGTAGCGCAAACCATTCCGCTCTCTGGCCGTTCGCGATCGGGGAAATTTGGACATCTGAGCCCGTTCGCTGGAAAGCCGGAGGTTACACACATCTGTTAAATCGCCGTCGACAAGTTCACCAAGTGGGTGGAGGCATCGCCCGTCCCGGGGATCACGTTCGCTGCAGCCATAAAGTTCATGAAGAGCATCTTCGTCCGGTTTGGCGTCGCCAACAGGATCATCACCGACAGTGGCGCGCAGATTCAAGCGCCGATTTCCAAGACTGGTGCGAAAGCTGGGTACCAAGCGTAGCCGCCTCCGTTGCACATCCGAAGAGCAATGGGCAAGTGGGCGGGCAAATCTTGGAAGTACTCAAAGGGCTCAAGACAAGGGCTTTCGACCGTCTGAAGAAGCACGGCAAGCGTTGGGCGGAAGAAGTCCTCACCATATTGTGGCGCTGCGGACAACTCCCATGAGCCACCGGCGAGACCCCTTTCTTCTGGTGTATGGCTCGAAGCGGTGCTCCCATCGAGCTCTCCTTTGGGTCCCCAAGGGTGGCGGCGTTCAGCGAAGACCACGAGACCACGACCGGCGTCGGGATGAAGTAAATCTCTGGAGGAGATCGAGAGCGAGGCGGCGATCCGGGCGCCATGTGTCAGCGAACCTTCTTGCCGTTATCAAGCAAGGTGGGTGTGTGAGAGGACATTGGCGTTGGGCGACCTTGTTCTGCATAAAATCAAGCGCAGTGGGCGCAACAAGCTCTCTCCCCATGGGAGGGCCCCTTCAAGGTGGTCTCGATCTCCGCCCGAGCTCGGTCGGGCTCGTCCGAGGATGGTCGCGAGTTGGCGAACACTTGGAACGTCGAGCAGCTGAGAAAGTTCTACCCGTAGGTAGCTGTTCCAGGAGCTTTTTTGGCCTTCCTTTGGAGCCGAGCGGTGAGGTCTTCCTCCTTCCCCGCTCGCCTCGGGGGCTGCATTGTACAAAGCCATCTTCAAATAAAAAGATAAGTTCTGTCTCTCTGTGGGCATCTGTTCTTTTTCGCCTTAAAGTCTGTTAGAAAACATTGTGTTGAAAGCTGGTAGCGAAAAAGTACTTAAGGCTAATGGTCCCTTAGTTGCAAGAGCAAACGCTTAAACTTGCGGGTGGGCGAGGCGAGGCGGATGGAAGGCGGGTTCTAGCCTGGTGTGTCGGCTCGGTCTGGGCAATGCGCCAACGGCGGCACCGGCGTCTAGACCACTTCCGGAAGCTAAGCTCTCGCCACGTAACGTTTAAGGTCGGTTTGCCGAGAGGCCGTAAGGGTTGAAGTAACCTGATGCCTAAGAAAAAAGCGCTCACTTCCAACAGAACGTTCTGTCTAAAGCTTGTGGCGATCAGTTGCGTAGCCTCAAAAAGTCTGTTAGAAAGCATTCTGTTGAAAGCTGGGCGAAAAAAGTACTTAAGGTGATGGCCCTTAGTTGCAAAAGGGCAGCTTAAACTTGCGGTTGGGCGAGGCGAGGCGGACGGAGCGGGTTCTAGCACTGGTGTGTCGGCTCGATGCGGGCAATCATGTGGCGGCACCGGTGTCTAGACCACTTCGAAGCTAAGCTCTCGCCACGTAACGTTTAAGGTCGGTTTGCGAGAGGCCGTAAGGGTTGAAGTAACGATGCCTAAGAAAAAGCGCTCCTCTCAATAGAGCGCTCTGTCTAAAGCTTTTTGCGTTCGGGTGCCCCAGTTCTTTTCGCAAATAAGAGTTTGCGCAAAGTTTGATCGAGACTCACGATAAAGAGCAAAAGTTTGCATTAACAAGATTTGTACAGGACAAAAAAGAAGATAGGGGAGCTCGTCTACTCCTCGTCTTCATCGCCCTCTGCCGGCGCAGCGCCGCCCATCATTGAGACGCGGTTGGCGGCGGCGTCAACCCGCGACTGCTCAAACCGGTCCAGCTGGCGCGAAGGTTCCCGGTGGCGGCGTCGAGGTCAAACGCGGCGTTTTGGGCAAGGCAGTTGCCCAAGACGAACCAGCATTGCCGAAGCGCCGTGGCGACCATCTTCGATCGCCCGCGCCCGCATCACCACCGGGAGATCGCGCAAGGCCTCGGCGCGCCCCCCAGCCCAACATCAAGGCGCGGTCTCCTCGGCGGAGTACAAAGATAACGCCCAGTAGTCTGGGGCGTCCTGGCTGTGGTAGGCGGCGCGCGCATGTCGGCGAGACC
The DNA here is from genome assembly GCA_036346415.1 of Raddia guianensis. Classification (NCBI taxonomy): domain Eukaryota; kingdom Viridiplantae; phylum Streptophyta; class Magnoliopsida; order Poales; family Poaceae; genus Raddia; species Raddia guianensis. Next base: position 11,333,416 of record CM070543.1, read on the forward strand.
CGGCGCTTCGGAGTGCTCAGCGAAGGTCTTGACGTCTTTGGTGGCGGCGGTGGCGGCTTCGCCGCCCGACCCGCCATGACGCCGCCTCCCTCGCGGCGATCTCCCGCATAGCGCTGCGCGGCTTCGCGGCGGCTTACTCTCGCCGAGACCAGAGCGCTCTCGCGCCGCCAGCGTGGCGGCGAGCGCGAGCGCCGGCGAGCGACCAACGTCGGCGCGCAATGGCACCGCGGCGTTGGCGTCGGTGCGGTGGCGGCCGGAGCTTCCTCCGACGTCTCGTAGCGATCTCCGCGGAAGAACGTCTCGCCCGAAAGGCGGCGGTGAATTTGGCGAACAGCAGGATGGAGCTTGAGGCCCGGCATCCGCTCTATCCATGAAGATAAGCGGAGATAGGGTTCAGGTATGCGAAAACATGCAGCATGCTAACCCTAATGCGAAATGTACGTGAGTGCAGAGAAAGCCAACCTGAAGCGGCGCGCCTCAGCGAAATTTGAAGGGGCAGCGTCGAGCCGCTGATCATGAAGCGGCGGCGGCGCCGTCCTGATTAGCGCCGTCGGGACGGTATTGGCGCTGGTGGCGCCGAGATAGGAAGCGCCGCGCAACAGCGGCGGCGGTTAGCGTCAGCGAAGCGCCAGCGCGAGGAAGCGTCAGCGCGAGAGGCGGAAAAAGCGGCGCGGCGGCACCAGTTCCGCAAATCGCCAGCGCTCTCGCCCGTGGCGGAGCGGCGGTGGCAGCAGCGAGTCCCCATGGGAGGGCGGAGGAGGCGGCGAGCTTCGGGACTCGAGGCGAGCTCTCTTTGGGCTCGTCTCTCCTCCTCCTCGTCGTCATTAGTGAGGATGAGGTGGCGCTTCGAGGCCTTGGTCGAGTCGGCCGCCACGCGAGGCAGCGCGGCTCTGAAGCTTTGGCGGTCGCCGGAGGTGGATCGCGGATCTGCAGTGGTCCTTGGGCCACTTGGACCGCAGGACCAGAGACCTCCATGGGGGGCAGCCCGCGCAAGTACTGGTTGCGCTCCCGTGGATCCCAGTCGCAGAGGGGACGGATGTTCTCCGGCAAAGAGATATCGCCGGTGGGCGTGGTCAAGAGTCCCTTGACCCTTTGCCGAACACGTTCTCGGCCACGTTCCTTAAATTTGGCGCAAGAGAGAAGAAGAAGCCATAAGTCACAAGGTGTCAAAAGAAGAGACATTCCAAAAAGACAAGAAACCCAAAAGATTGAAGGAGCATTTACCTCCGGGGACAAGGCGGACTCCATCGTCATCGCCATAGTACTGCTAGGCGGGGCGAACCCTCATGCGGAGCGGGCAGAGGCGGCGCCGCAAGAAATTCGCCACAACGTGGGTTCCGGTGAGCCCGTTGCGGCGGAGCTCAGCGATGCACCCCATCATCTCCTCCAGCTCCGCTGAGTCGTCAGGCGGAGACCCCCAGCTGGCGAGGGATTCCGCAGGACCCTCGGGGAGGTCAAGGTCATCGCGTCACATTGGAGTCCTCCACGTCTGACCATTAGCGGTGCCGATCCTTCAGTTGGACTTGACCGTGACCGGGAGGAAAGCGGCGGCGTCGTGGGCGTGAAATGCTTGACTTCAATGGCCCCTTCGGCGCGACTCGCGTCTGGCGTGAAGAATTGGCGTCAGAGCGGGAGGTTCGGCATCGTCCCCACGAACATCTCGCAGAGGTGGATGAAGATGGTCAGGGCCACGATAGAATTGGGGGGAAGGTGCATCGCCTGGATCTCGTAGAATGCGAGCACCGCCAAGAAGAACTCCGAGTACGGCGGGACGAGCCCCGCTAGCATCGCCCAGGTGAAGGTCACAATCTCCCCGTCGCGGGGGCTTGGCACTATGGTGCCGGCGCGGAACCGGACGGAGGTGAGCGGCACGAACCCTTGGAGCCGCGTCGCCACATCCTCGTCGATAGCAGAGAGCGAGCAAAGCGAGCCCAGACGGTGACGCGTCCCCGTGGCGACCCTTGCTGCGTTTGGGCGAAAAAAGAAGGTGACAGCGGCAAAGAAGGCTCTGTGGCAGCGGCGAACAAGGTGAAGGACAATTTGAGGACTTAGCGTGCGGAAGGATTGGTCGCGGCGCCAAGGGGAGTATTTATAAGCGGGGCGCGCGAGCGCGATGGTTTGGATTCCGTCCCCGCAGCGCTATCATTGCCCAGCGTTTGATTTCCAGCGGCGTGGTTCCCAAGGAAGATCGTGCGCGGTGGAGAATCGGCGTCTGCGCGCGCGCGAAGGTGGGCCCCCACGATTAAATCTCCGCCGCTGAGCGAGGGCCCCACGCGTCGGCGAGCGTCGTGCGACGGTTGGCGCGCCCCCACGCTCGGCAGGGCCCCACGCGCGTCGGTGTAATAAGCCCAGCGTGTGGCGAGCCTGAGAAGCGCTCAGCGGCGCCCCGCGCGTCGGCGGGCAATCGAGCCTCGGCGTGGCGAGCCCCTCGGAAGACCGGCGAGGCCCCACACGTCAGCGGGCGATCGGGCCCAGCGTGTGGGCGAGCCCATCGGTCATGCCGAGCGAGGGCCCCATCGTCGGCGGGCGCGGGCGAAACCCCGGCGCATAGGGCCTCCCATCACAAGCGGGCCCGCATGGCGAGGCGTTCGAAGGAGTCTTACGGCGAAGGCTCCCCGCTGCGAAGACGGCGCATTCAATGCGACATCACGCGCGGATAAACGGTGAGGATATGATTACCGCTATAGTGACCCTGCGAGCTGGCGGTATCCTGCGTGGCCAGCCGGAATTGACCGGCAGAGAGAAGGTTTGCTTAAGATGGCCGCCGCGTCGGGAGGAGCGGTGGGCCCCACCATGATCTCACCGGTGTGTGCATGCGGGTCGAGGCCACTGCGAAGCGCGAGCGGCGTCGCTCGGTCTGCGGCAGCAGCAGACGTTTCGTCTCTCCTGTCGTGTCTTGTCAGCATACTGAGAGTATTGTACTGCCTACCCTTGGCTCTCTCCGTCGGTTCGGGCTTGTATAAAAGGAGAGGAGAGAGAGGGAGGAGGCACGTTTTGTTGCGCTTCGAACACGCAGTTCGCAAGCATCCTGTAAACCACATTCCATTCAACCACGACAAGAAAAGAGCTAAGGCTCAGCAGGAGTAGGACTATTACCCGCAGGGGGGTCCGAACCTGGGTAATCTCTGTGAGTCGCTCCTTGCTGCGTCCGACGCTCAAATCAAACCGAGCACGGCTGATCGGCTAGCAGGATAGAAATCTGACTAGGCGTGTGATCCGCAGTGGTTGAGCGGTGAACACGCCGTCACTTGTATCCTTTCCTGTTTACCAAAAGTATTCAGTAAGACTACTTCATTCATTTTATATTGTGTTGAGCTTTATTTGAGATTGATCATATCTGCCATATGAGTTGTATGGATTAGCCTTACCGGTAACTTGTATTTGTCTGGAATCAGTTTAGGTTCTCACTCGTATACTTAGAGAGCTAGGTATTGAACCTAGATCATCTTCCTAGGATCCGAGAAAGGTTGATTAGAAATAATAGCAGACGTGGTGTCTGAGACTAGGACTAACTCGATTTACACCCGGGCCCACGTATATGTGGTAGGTGGTGACAGCCCTACCCATCCGTAGATATTAATTATCTCGTGCGTAACCCACAGCGTCCGGCTTTGGACCAGTAGAGCCAAATCGGAACGATCATAACCATTCGGGATTCCAATTCAGGATAGCGGGTGGTAGTGAGTGTTCGAGCTCCGACGACGAATATTAAGTGAACCACTGATCGTTATTGCCCAAGCTCTCTCAATAAACTGAATCACACAACATTTACGAACTTATTAAACTCGTCTCGTTGTCCTCCCAACTATCTGCCTAATTATCGTAGCACTCTACTTAGTGTGTGTATATGTGTGTGTGTGTCACCGGTCTATTTATCGTATCGTATTTACCCCTTAGCTAGCTGGTTGGTATCTAAATAATATAGGTATTAGAATTATCTTTCTCCCTCGTTCCCTGTGGATTCGATACCTTGGAATACTCCTAGGTGAAAACTACAAGCGATATCCGTCCGCTTGCGGATTAATTTCTAAGAGCGTAAGAATCGCCAATAGTGGGGTAGAGCGGTTCGCTCCCTTGTCCCCAAATTTAAAGGGTCGCGGAACGTATTTTGGGCTAGGCCTGGTTCGGAACTGAAGTACGGCTATTTTGACGGATGCAGAATCGAATCACTCGAATATGCCGACTGCTATTCATGAAAAGGAACGGCGAAAGTATCAAGTGATGGATTTAGATTTGGATTAGCCTATTCATTCGGATGAAGACCAAATCAGTCTAGATTTGATAGATGCAACAATCTGAATAATCTGCATGGCCAGAAGTTCTTCATTATCAAGCAGCACTTAGGCTGATTATAGAAGACCTTGCAGCGCAGCACAATGAGCTAGGACTCGTTGCTGGCTTGCAAAGGATCAAAAGTTAAAAAAAACCTAGAGCTACACTAAGGCCACTTCACATCAAGGATGGAAGCGACTATTGCGTCCTTCAATGGGGTGCACACTGGGAAGAGTTGCGGGCAACCATGAACCTAGACCCTGATGGCTTCCTGGGCGCGGCGTTCTGCATACTCTTCTCGCCACCATTGCCATTTAGCTTCCGCGGCAGCATGGGAGGCAGCGATGGCGGCGACGTACTCGGCACAGGCAATCTCCCATCGGTCAGGCTCTTCTCTTTGGTTTTCCATGGTGGGAAAGGAGGAGAGATTGAGTATTTTGTGAGAGGAAAAACTGCTTGGTGGCTGGATGCGGTTCTATGCGCTGCATTGGTTTTTTATACACAGAGAATACGAAGAGACACGACTCCGAACCCATTTCAATACAGTAAATCCATCATGATGATGGGATGGGAGTAGGTGTGAACTCGGTTCCCGACGGCGGCGCGTGACGCCTCGGCTCAACCTAGAAGGTGCGAAGACTCTTCGCATTCCCCAAATGGCTTGAGCCCAATCCATCTAAGCAAAGGGCGATCCCCTTAACAGGCTTTGTCGACAACACATCACAAGCAGTGACAATACGTTGTTATCATCGAGTCTAATTTGGCCTCGGTACACCCCATGAGGACATATGATAGGAAGTGCCACGCATTAAAATTGTCTGATGGCATACCCCATGTTGGATCACTAGCCAACTTTGCATGATCAAGGTTGGGTGTTGATGAGGCTTGGATACTATTTCGGAGGTATGCCCCTTGGGGGTTGCTCATTGTATACCGCAACCCAGATACAAAATGCCTCTTAACCAAACTTTATCCAAATGGTCCCTTAAGTGGGTCGCTTGCTGATCCCTTCTCCGGTTGGGACAGGTACCACTCGGCTCAAAACACGCTTCATGCTGGGCCAAGTGCTGAATTCTACAAGACAGAATCGAGTGTTTGATTATGTAAAACCTTCTAATATGCAAATTCTAATACACCGCAAGACGGGTACCGCAATTGCATGGCTTAAGGTATGACCCATGATGGGCTAATTACTGTTTTCATAAGATGAAGATGGGTGCCGAGCAGCCAAATCAATTAATACACTATTAAGAGCAGAGTAGCGTGCCTCATAAAACATGCCGGCTGACAGTGCATAAATTTTAACTTAAGATCTCATGAGTTCTTTACAATCTCCTTTCAGATTACAAGAACGATTAAATGAACTAGTCGGCGGGACATCTGACTCGATTGCAAAGCACTCGGGGGCTACTATGGACTGTATGGGCCTCCAGTATCATCACGGAGGGCCCATAAAGTGGCGAACAGGGGCGGCCCAAGCCGTCTAGAGAAGGATGGAAACCACCCGGACTACATTTAACTTGGAGGTCAAGAATAGCCTTGAGGATAGAGTTTGATTTCGTTTGATTAGGAGATTTGTACCTATAAATACTGGTGTGTATACGTGCTAGAAACTCTGGAGATATGATTTGGCACAACAAACTGGATATGACCATGTAACCTTATCCCCCCTGCACTATATAAAGAGAGGGGTAGGGGCCGTAGAGGCATTAGATTCATCATCTAGCATTTGAGCTAACCACAACATAAGATCACGAGATTCCCATTGTAATCAAGATCATCATAATTGCAAGAACATAGGACTAGGGTATTATCTCATCCTTGAGGGCCTGAACCTGTCTAAAAAAGTTCCCCTGTCTTGTGTTACCACTAGGCTTGAGATCCTATGCAACCCCGTTTTAAATTCTATTGCCGACGACACCCCCCGGTTGTACACCCGTCGACACCAGTTAGCCTGGTGATGATGATCTAATGCAGAGGGTTGTAGAGGACGCATGTAGACGGTAGCAGATCAAGCTCCTCCATTAGCTCCTAGAATAGCAACACGACAACAATGATTGTGGTGGCCTTTCTGGAAGCTCCGACGCAATCCCGCAAGATTTGATTGGGTGTAGATGATTACAACTAATGAACAGATTAAGGTGATAATAATTAGCTTAGGTAATCATGCCATGCGCCCCCTCTATGTCTTATATAACATCGTACCCTAGGTGGGGCCAAAACCTATCAATAGGTTAGCGCGGCGTCGTTGACCAGGACTCCAATTAATTTAGATCAATTAGGGATAAACCCAATTAGATGACAGACTCGGTTAATCTGATAGTAATCCTAATAGAAGTGTCCTCGCTCTCCTCTCTCCCTAACCGAAGTTGTCCTAGTTCAGCCATCGCTGTCGCTAGAGCATCTGCTCGCTCTAGCCGGCCACCGACGTACGTCACTGCTCCTGCTCACGGCCGCAGTCACTATTGATGCTTTTTCCACCCCTTATTTCTTTATTTACCCTATTTGTCTCTCTCTATCTCTCTCTATATTATCCATTTCTATAGCTAGCTTTCTATTTCCCATCTCTAGCGAGCTTTGGAGGCCTAATTTGGCAAGCATGACGTCAGAGCTTGCAAGACCATGATAAGAAGAGGGTTAGAAGGAGGCGCGTCCCTATTTTCACATGCAACACCAGCATGAATACGACCAGTGTGACCATGGCCCCACCTTCCTCTCCAACCACTCCAACGACTACTGATGATGCTCCATCATCGTCACCTATGATCGATGCAGTGAGATCTTCGTCATGGGGGGGTTCTTAATCTAAAGTACAGCTTTTCAAGACTTCTCCAAAGAAGAAACACCACAAGTCCAAGACTCGCAAGGCCTCGACGTATTAAGGAAAGCCCACATGGAGGTTCAAGATACAAACTATCCCGGTTCGGCCATCCAGCAGCACACCAAGTTCAAAAGGGCGTAACTCGTCCTCCCGAACTCCGTTTTCGACATGCAACCACCCATTGTAAAGCTTAGGAGATAATATTTCCAATAGATCTAGCCCCACTGCCAAATTCACTTCAGAGCGACTGTAATTTGCTGGAGAACACCACGGCCCAGAAACTTAGGGTGTTGTGCTACCTCATTTTTGGACCTATGACCCATGTGATACAAATGGGTTCCCTGATTTTCACAACGTATGATCAGCGAGGATAACTAGTGATTTGTGAACCCTGACAAATATGACGGTGCCAATAACTTTTGGTTAACAGAGTCCTGCGACAAGAGAATTAGCCCAAAAACACAATGCGATCAATGTGTCCACGAGACGATGAGAGTAGACGCGTGTTGCTGTAGGTGAACTTGGAACAAGAACATGAGAACAACGGAGGTAGGGGACTCCCAATTCCCACGGGGATGCAATTTACAATCAGCAGAGGAACAAGAGTTTGAATTCTGAAATTTGTGGTCTATGTTTTTAACTATAAGATGCAATCTAATATAAGAAGGAAGGGGTGAAGGCTACGAGGGAGAGAGGGGCAAATTCAGATCGTGCTAGGGTTCCCATGGGGCGCCCACCACTCGGACAGCGACCCGACACACTTACAAGGCCCAAGCTTGGTCTACTGGTTGGTGTAGCAACTTTTTTTTTTATGATTATCGAGTCCACAAGATGAATTTTGAGGTGCGGCCAGGATCCGTTGGAAACTCTCCATAGAGTCTAATATCATCAAATTTCGACGTCGTATGTGGACTGGGCGTCTGTTTGAAGTCAAGTTGCGTGTAGATGGCCAAACCTGCCTGATTTGGAACCTAGGCACGTGGAGGGCTTTCCTTGGCTGGTCCATGCTTGATTTGGAGTCCCACTGAATATGTTTGCCTGCCCTTCTTATGTCCTCAGCAATAGGAGTCCTAATCTGATTAGGACTCCTCGTCATGTTAGGCGTAGGAGTCTGAACTGGAGTTGTAGGAGGAGCCTGAGTCAAAGAAGGACTTGTGCTTGGAGTCGACGTAGCAATCCGAGTAGTTGTAAGAACCTGAGTTCGAGTAGGATTAGGAATCCGAGTCGGAGTAGGATTCATTTCTTGCGCCATTGTAGCAATCTGAGTAGTGGTAGGAGTCCGAGTTCGAGTAGGATTAGGAGTCCGAGTCCGAGTAAAATTAGGAATCCTAGTCAAAGTAGGACTCACATCTTTCTCGTCTTGTGACATTAGTAGAAGCGCCAATTCTTGTCATATGGCGTCCCACGTCTCCTTGTATCAGAGAACAATAAGCGTCTCGTTTCTCGATGTGGATGGTGTTGTAGCCATGGGGATGTCCGCATAACCATGTATACTAGGGTTTTGGTGGTCACCGCTGTTTTGGCCACCCTACACCTCCTGGTGGCCAATATATGTGGCCGCCGCCGTTCTTCTACACTTAGATTTTTTTGGTTGTGTTGTGGTAAACCCCGTGTGTACCCCTCCTCAATCTTGCGTGTGTCGACTAGGCCACCTGAGTTGAGGAATAGAACCACACCATTTGTTTCATGAGATTTATCGGTTATCATCTTGTTCTTACTTGTTCTATATTGCTAGCAAGTTCAAGGACCGATCATGCCTAACTCAGTTGATCGCCTCGTGTGGTGATTTTGTGATTGTTCGGATGTTGATCCCGAATTAGTAGCGTCGTCACTACACTAAATCGATGTATTGTTCTACACAGCAGATCGGGCCAACCCTAGCTGGTGCGCATCAATCAATATATGCACATGTGACACTTTATTTTTTGTCTGCTAAACTTAATTTGTGTTTGCTCTCGTGAACCTTTCTTATTTACATCGGAAGGGTGGTCCACATTTTCGCATGTAACCCTAGTATTGTACATGTAGAACTTGGTATTTTCGTCGGTTGAATCTTGTTTCTGTTCGCACGAAACTTCTTGTTTGCACAGGGTGAATTTTAAACAATAGTGGGCATGAGGTTTCATTAGTACATTTCCTTTCATCAAGTTTTATCAGTACATTATGTAAGTTTTACCAGTAATTTTCCTATGTTTCATTAGTAGTTAGCCTAGTTTCGTTGCACTGTTAAGCTTCTTTGGCACTTACCGAAGTTTAATTGATCTTTCTTCAAGTTTTATAATTAAGTAGCTTTTTCAAATTTCAGCGGTTATTTCTCAAGATTTACTTGGTTTCACATCATGTTTCATACGTGTGTTTGTCAAAGTTCATTAGTATATATTCCAAAGTTTCGCAATTATTTTTTAGGGTTTCATATTGACGCCACTTTGACGTCATTCACCCGATGGGATGGGATGGGATGGCTTCCGTCCAACATCCGATTTAAGGTGCTCGTCTTAATTAAAAGATGCATACGTACTTAAAATATTAGTGGATATTTTAATTAAATTTGATCTATCGACCCCATTTCAAAGGGGGCGTAACATATAATTGCATACGAGGAGGTTTTATTTACGAAGAGAGCAGCCATCTTTATAACTGGCATAAAATATTTCGCCCAAGCAAAAGTATCATGCTGTGGCTCTGGGAAAAAAAACTGAGAAACTAAATGATGCAGTGTTCAAGCAAAACGTAGCAGGGGTAATTACCGTAGATAACAGAATAAGCATGTTTTTTTTAAAAAAAAAGGGAATAAGAATGAGTTCGCAAAATGTGAAAAATAAACCAACAAATACATACATGCTTATGACCACAACTATAGTGTTTAAACTATGAGCATATGAAACTGTACCTTTGATAATATTTTTCGAGGAAGAATTTATCGTTATGGGAATACTTCTAGTTGCTAATACTAGAAAGAGCTTATCGTTGTAACCATTTTGTAGCACGAATAAAATACGCGAGTGCAGACAAAAAGCATTGACGACTTGTCGTGTCAGTTGCTAGAATAAAACTAACATTGTCGATGTCTAAAACATTTCTATTTTATCAGAAGAAGCCAGATATTTTTTGTCTGTGGTTATAATCTGTTGGTGTCAAGGCTATTTTCGGAGAAAACTCGCATATTATTTCTCTTTAGAAACAGACACTCAAGAAGATTAACAAAAGAACACTAGAACACTAGGTGCCGCTGTGCACACGACAAAGGCACAAAGCACCTTAATTTTTCTGTCTATTAACACTGGACGCGAGCGAACGGATTTACTACTTATAACACACGCACACAACCGGCTAGACGGCTAGTGGCCACTTTACCCACGACCACGAACAGGTTGGCCATACATGAAATCACTAACCCAATGGCAAATTGGCAATCTAATACTCCGTAACATGGTTACAAGATTAATTAGTGCCAACAATTAATAATTAATTACTTAAGAGTGCCCTAGGAACGCCTTGCCGATCTCAGCGACGACCCTGCCGGAGACGTCGGCGTCGACCATCCTCGGCAGGTTGGCGGACAGGTTGAGCTCCACCGACGTGGTGGAGATCATCTTGTCCCTCGCCACCATCCTCGCCACCTCCGCCGCGTCCATCTCCGCCGCCTCGCCGCCGCCAGCCAGTCGAGCAGTGCTCGAGCCAGATGCCAAGAACCTCGGCGGCGGAGGTGGCGAGCTGGCCGCGCACGATCTCCTCCAGCGCGGCGCCCCCTCCCTCGCCACACTGCACGTCGACGACCACCGCCGTGGGGGACCACATGCTCCGCGCGGCGAGACGGCGAGCGTAAGGCGGACCTCGCGTAGCCGCTCGTCTGTGGCGGTGCTCGTCGCGCCCGGTGGCGGCGTAGTACCGGTGGATGTAGCCGGGGTGGAGCGGGAGGCACTACTACGGATCGGGACTTCTAAACGGCTCATCACAAGCGGTTCGCTTTAACCGCTGCGACCCGATCGCCCAAGCGGTTCGTGGTAGCAGGTGCATGGGAGGTGGCGGAAAAGGGCATATGCAAGCGATTGGTGATATAAACGCTTGCGAGATATACACCGTATGGCGGTTCGTATCACCAACCGCTTGAAGTACTCTGTAAGCAGTTCGTGATAAGAACCGCTTACAGTATGCTATCTCTGAAAGCGGTTTGTATCATGAACTGCTTGCATATGCCTTTTCCTTCCCCCGATGCATTTAACCCTTCTTCCTCCTTAGCGAGCTCGGCAAGAGTAATCGACGGGCCGAAATGTTCATGCGAGGATGTCTGCCAAAAATTTTAATTGAGGCTAATAGCTCCAAATTAAGGTTTCCAAGATAAGTAAACATGGTCTCAACATCATTTTCATGTGGATGTTGCTTATTTTTTTGCATTGGATGTGGAGAAATATTAAATAATCTTGTTTGAATTGAAGGGTGTTTGTTTTGCTAGCTCTCTCTCTAGATAATTTGAGGCAAGATATAGATCTATTAGTGGTTTTAAGCCTCATATTAGTTATGTATCCTTCTTTTGATGATGTATAAGATGTTGAAATTAGTTGGTAGGGGTGATTATTTGTTTTAGAGAGCTAGATCTAGCTTGGTGCTTTAGCTAGCTCTCCCTTCTAGATCTTTTGAAGCAATGTGGTGATCTATTGGGTGTTTTTAGTTTCAAATTAGTTTAAAATAGTAGGTAGGGTGATTATTTCATTTGCTATAGATCGGGTCGCAAGCGGGTTAAAGCGAACCGCTTGTCATGGGCCGCTTTGGAAGCCCCGATCCATGATAGTATCGATGAGAATTATTGCACAAGTCTAAAATATTGCAGTGAAGCTGTTGAGGACTTACCTGAAATCTTGAAAGTACGTTTCCTGACGAAAATCTAAGCAGTTGAAGTAGTTCCCATTTTCATAGACCTGAAATTCTCTATTGGGGGTTTTAAGTCTCATATTAGTTCTGTATCCTTCTTTTGATGATGTATAAGATGTTGAAATTAGTTGGTAAGGGTAATTAAAAAATATAATAATTAGTTATTTCGAGTTAAATATTTTAATTTGAAAAATATAATAAGTGTTCTTATTAATTTAATTGGTGCAGATGAACCGGCAATGGATGTATGCGGATCGTCGGACAAGAGAGTTCATCGATGGCGTGAATGCTTTTCTCGATGTCGTATTTCGAGACTTGCCTCCAGGAAGCTTCATACGGTGTCCGTGCGTAGATTGCAGGAACGAGAAAGAGCACTCAATGCGAGAACAGATACAAGGCCACTTGTTGATGAGAGGTTTCATGCCGAACTATACATGTTGAACTCACCACGACGAAGTAGAGCATACCAGCATAGAAGACGAAGAAGAAGCCGATGAAGAGGAAGTGACATATGATGGTATGCCGGACGCGACGACATACGAGGACGTAGAAGATACACAAGACGATCAGTTTGGTGTGGATGATGAGCTCGACCAGATGCTGCGTGACGCATAGGGATATATCACAGAGGACAAACAATATAGGAAGTATCAGGGATTGTTGGAGGACTAGAGAACTCTTTTGTACCTAAATTGTGGTCAGGGGCATAAGAAGCTGCGCACTACACTGGAGCTCATGCAATGGAAGGCTGTGAATGGTGTGTCAGATAAGGGTTTCGATGAGTTGCTGTCGCTCATAAAGAAGTTGCTCCGGAAGATAACACCTGCCGGAATCCACGATCAAGCCAAACCGGTCTGTGTCCCTTAGGATTGAAAGTACGGAAGATACATGCATGTCGAACGATCGTGTCCTATATCGCGGTGAATATGCCGACTTGGATGCCTGTCCAGTGTGCAAGGAACCCCGGTATAAGACGAAGCGTGATGATCCAGGTGAAATAGATGGGGTGCGTGTAAAGAAGAGAGCACCGGCAAAAGCGTTGTGGTATTTTCCTTTGATTCCAAGGCTGGAGCGTCGTTTGCAAACAAAGCGCATCACGAAGATGATGCGTTAGCACAAAGAAGAGCGTAAGGTCGACGGAATGCTTAGGCATCCGGCAGATGGCTCATGATGGAGGATGGTCGATCGGAAGTATAAAGACTTCGCAGACGAGGTCAGAAACATAAGGTTCGGTTTGAGTACCGATGGGATGAATCCTTTCGGATACATGAGCAGCAGCCATAGCACCTGGCCAGCCACACTATGTGTGTATAATATTCCTCCATGGTTGTGCATGAAGAGAAAGGACATAATGATGCCGTTGTTGATCCAAGGCCCCAAGCAACCCGGAAATGATATCGATGTGTACCGGAAACCTTTGGTATAAGATCTTCAAACGTTATGGAACGGTGTAAAGGTCTGGGACGAATACAAAATGGAGTATTTCAACCTGCGTGCAATGTTATTTGTAACAATCAACGTAGCGGCGCTTGGTAACCGTTCGCCCTAGCGGCAAAAACTTCAAAGCGTGTGTGCGGTGTTTGGATCAAACCGATGCACGTACATGAAAGGCTCTCGGAAGATGGTGTACATGGGGCATCGCAGGTTTTTGTTGAACCACGCGTTGCGGAAGAAAGCAGGAATTTAACGGGAGGAAGAACATCGTTCCCACCGATGCATCGAAGTGGCAAGCAGGTGTTTGCTATGGTGAAGGATCTGAAGATAGTTTTTGGAAAGGGTCCGGGAAGCAAATCTGTGCTGAATGATGAGGATGGCCATGCACCCATATGGAAGAAGAAGTCAATATTTTAGGACTTGCCTTACTGGGAAGATTTGGATGTTCGCCACTCACTGGACTTCATGCACATCACCAAGAACGTCTGTATGAGCTTCCTAGGTTATATAGATCTGTACGGGAAATCGAAAGATACATTGAGTGCTCGGAATGACCTCGAAGTCCTGGGTATCAGGAAGGACCTACACCCTGAAAAAAGAGGTACGAAACAACTGTACCTCTGACGTGAGTTATACTCTAAGCAAAGAAAGAAAAAAAGCGTGATAGAGTGTCTTAGCGATGTGAAGGTCCTTCCGGATACTCGTCGAGCGTAAAGAGATTAAGTAAATATGAAAGAGAACAAAATTGTACATCTAAAATCCCATGAGTGTCTTGTCTTGATGACACAGTTGCTCCGGTGGTTTTGAGAGGTGTCTTGCCCGAGTGGGTAAGGGGACAATCACAAAGTCGTGTTCATTTTTCATATTTGTTTCCCGAAGGTCATCGATCCAAAAAATTTGGGTGAGCTGCGGTGACGTGGTACAAAATGTGGTTAGCCTCGAGATGATCTTCCCTCCCGCCTTTTTGATATCATGGTTCATCTCACTGTTCATCTAAGCAAAGAGATAGGTATTCTTGGACCCGATTATCTTCACAGCATGTTCCCTTTCGAGAGGTACATGAGCGTACTAAAGAAGTATGTACGTAACCGTTCTTGGCCAGAAGCATGCATTGCCGAGGGTTATGTGACAGAGGAGGTGGTCGAGTTCTGTGTGGACTACATTGATGATCTAGACCCCATCGACGTCCTTATATCACGCCATGAGGGCAGGCTACGAGGTAAAGGGACACTTGGAAGAAAAGTAGTTGCATGCAACGATCTTCAGACATTTAAGCAAGCACATTTCACTATGTTGAAGCAATCGGCAGTGGCCGCCCCGTATGTCCTCCAACACAAGAATGCTCTACGTCGCCAATTCCCAGAGAAGACTGATACGTGGATAACACTGAGACACATGGATTCTTTCGGCGTATGGTTACAAAACCATATCCTTAAGAGCAAACCCAACAATGAACAGTTGCAACGCCTGGCTCGGGGACCATCCGTTGAAATTGTGAGATGGCAGGGGTACGAGATAAATGGTTACACATTCTACACGAGATCACAAGATAACAATAGCACAAACCAGAACAGCGGTGTCCGTATAGAAGCCGCCGACAATAGAGGCAGGGTGGACACATATTATGGATTCATAGAAGAGATATGGGAGCTCGACTATGGGCCTTTGAAGGTCCCATTGTTTAAGTGCCAATGGGTAAAACTAAACGCAGACGGCGTGAATGTCGACAAATACGGCATGACTACCGTCGAGCTCCAAGAAGTCGACTACTTGAGAGAACCATTTGTTCTCGCGAACGAGGTGAGACAGGTCTTCTACGTATTGGACATGTCAATCAGACCAAAGAAGAATCAAAGACAAGAAGAAGGAACAGCCAAAGCGACATGTGGTTCTCCAAGGCAAACGAAGGATTGTCGGAGTAGAGGGCGTTCGACGAGGAAGAGTACGATCGATTCGATGAGATCCTCCATTTGCGATAGATGTCGACATAAGCATTACGGATGACACGAGCATGGATGCTCCGCACATACGCTGCGATCACGATGAAGGAAGAATTGTAAAGACAAAAAATGTAAATGATTAGGATGACCTTTATTATGTGGTCATACTAAATATATTATGTGGTTGTATGAACTATGTTATCATGTAATGCCAAAGATTGTCCCTACATTTTGTCCCTACATTTTCCCAAAGATTGTGTAGAATCTAGCCGAAATGTTTTGATGGCCACTATTCCCACTATTCATACTCTCCAATGCTCAAACCCCAAGCTCCGCAATTACCAAAACTAATTATTACCAGGAAGCCAATCAAATCATTACTCCTTTTCTGTAACTCCCGATCCATTTAGCCACTCTTTGCATTAATCCGCTGCATGATTTTTAATAGTAGCCGTTTCATTGTGCCCGATGCGGCGATGCCTTCCATCCACTCCATATATTTGCGGCCGTCCACCATTCTGATCTCTCTAGACTAAGCTAAGAATGGAGCCTCCTAACCCAGAGCGTAGGTAAAGCTCATTTGTTCTTGCGTCATGCGTATCCAATGGTTGGCCATACTAGTAGTAGAACTGTAGAAGTACTAGATTTTTGCAGCGTAGGTAAAGATTTTTTAGTTTTTTGGAAAAAAATAATGGGCTAAGTACATATTTAGAAATGAAAGTAATACCAAAAAAGATTTTTTAGTATTTTTGAAAAGAATAATGGGTTAAGCACATATTTAGAAATGAAAGTAATAACAAAAAATATTTTTTAGTACTTTTGGAACAAAATAATGGGCTCAGTAAATATTTGTAAAAAAATAAAAGGCAAGGGGGCGCGAAAGCGGGGCTCGAACCCGTGACTAGCACGGGGAGCCCGCACTTAAACGCCACGCGCTAGCCAAGTGAGAGGAAGTTTCAATTCAACAGAACAAGGGCGCAATACCTTCTTAAACGTTACCGTTAGAGTGGTACGCCCTAAGCCTCACCACGTGTGATGGCCCCACTTCTACAAACGGTTCGTCCTACCAACCGCTTGTAGAAGTAACTTCTACAAGCGGTTTGTATCACCAACCGCTTGAAGAGGCCTGTTTCGCGGGCGGGCGAAATTCCGAAATTTAATGCCGCGCTGCCCGGCTTCTACAAGCGGTTCGTTCTACAAACCGCTTGTAAAAGTATTCTCTACAGGCGGTTAAAACTACGAACCGCTTGTAGAGGTATTTCCACAAGCGGTTCGTAATACAAACCGCTTGTAGAGGCCTTTCCTATATAAGGTAGAGGGTTCGCGGCCGAAATTTTGTCTAAGTCCTTTGCCCCTGTCTCCCTCAACCGTTCCGTCGCAATCTCGCCGCGCCCCACCGCCACCACCCTCGCCGCCGTCTAGTACCGCACGGCCGTACCTCGCCGTCGTCGAGCACCGCACGGTGGCCGCCTCCTGGACACTCCACCTCGCCATCGTCGAGCACCTGCACAGGATTCGCGACACTGACCACTGTGCGCAGGCGACAAGCCTCCGCCACCCTACCGGCGAGCACCTTCGCCGGTGAGCACCCTCGCTCCCGTTCGCCGTGGACCTCCTCCCCGCCACTTTGAAGACGAAGGGCCGAGGTATTGAGCCCCCTTCCTTACCCTGCCCCCATTGCTCTGTGATGCACTTGTAGTGTTCGACGGAATCTTGTGTGTGTGGAGATGCTCCTATTGCTCCCTTCTGTCATGCTCCCATTGCTCCTCTCTCCTTCCCCTCACTCCCATCTGTGGTGCTCCCATTTGCTACTGCTCATTGGCCAAGTTTGGTACTGCTCTTGCTCTATGATGATTGCTACAACTTGTTTGGTACTGCTCATTGCCCAAGTTTTGGTACTGCTCTGTGAAAAGTATGATGATTTCTAGATGTGGCTTGTTAACTCCTTAATCCTATGTGCATGGTCTTATACTGCTTGAACTTAGAATCCTTTATTTGTTCAATGAGCAGTGCTGAACTAGAGTTTTAAGTCCTAATTTCAGATTATACAATATGAGGTTTAAAGGCAATTAACAGTTGGATGGCTAATTAACTTTAGCAACCATTTAATTGCAAGCCGAGAGCAATAGTCCTTTATAACATTGATCTTGTGCTAGCTTACAAATTGAACTTTAGCTATGTGGCTGTTGAAGTGTTGCCAAGTTTGGTACTGCTCATTGTCTTTTATGTGATTTTCCTTCAGTTTGACCATGCACATGTAGTAGGATTAATTGAGTACAAATCTGAGAGCAATAGTCCTTTGAAACATTGATCTTGTGCTGGCTTACAAACTAAACTTGAGCTTGTGCTGGTTTATAAACTGAACATCAGTCAATTTCTCTATCTGCTCTATGTGGAGATGTTGCGGATTTGGGGATTAGTGATCTTTGGTCTTGCTGGATTTAATGCCAATTGAGGTGGATTTGGGGACCTTGCTCAATTGAGCAAAGGGGCTAATACACCTCAATTGAGCAAATTGCTTGATGATGATTGCATAATTTTTAGTTTTAATAAGCAGTGATGCAATAATTGCTCAAATTGGAGTTGGATGGCTAATTAAGTTTAGCAACCCTTTAATTGCAATCTGAGAGCAATTTATAATCTTTCTAATCTGAGCTTTAAGCTGTTTTGGTTGGATTAGTGGCTGCCATCTAACAACTTGCTACCTTTTGAGAGTGCAATTAAGAACCGCTTGGCCCCAGATGCTTCCAGCTCCCAGATGCTTCCAGATGTTCAGAATTGGGGGTGACAGAATTGTATATTCCCCATTTGAAGATAATCTGGAATAGGTTCCTATGGCTCAGACGATCGAATCATTTTTTTGTATCGTTTGTATGAATTATTTTGTATCGTTTTGTATCGAATCAGTTTTTTGTATCGTTTGTATGAATTATTTTTGTATCGTTTTGGATCGAATCAGTCTTTGTATCGTTTGTATCAATTAATCTAGAATGTAAGTTGTTGGACCAGAAATCATGGTTCGTAATGTTGTATTCAAATATTGCAAAACAAATATTGTATTTTTTCATGTGGACGAATGCATTAAATGCTCTATTATTTCGCGTTCGTGCACAGTGATAGATGGCGCACTCCGGAAGTGACCTTGATTTCGAAGCGGGAGATGAGTTTCTACTAAACGAAATCGCGATGGGCACCTTGATAAGCTACGTAGAGGCCAACCCAATGGATCCGGCCGTCCCGGCTCAAGCCGTTGATCAGGCCGCCTCGACTCACGCCGGTGATCAGGCCGCCCCGGCTCAAGCCGGTGATCCAACCGGCCAGGTTGAAGCTAGTGATCACGCGATTCAGGCCGAAGTCGATGAAACTAATGTCGACGGCTGTGAGGTATATATAGCCTGGCCACTAAAATGATCATTTCTTATCATATTACTTCACAGCAATAAACCTCTGACATGTGTTTCTCTTATTTTTTCAAGCCGGCAACGTCCAATAGCCAATCCAAGCAAATACGAGGGCCAAACAAAAAGTCGTCGACAAAGTACGTGATTACTCAAGTTTCAGCCACTGGGAAGCCAGAAGCCCCTATGTCGGCACTTGCCCCCTTCAACAACGCCTGCGGAGTCATTGTGAGGGATCACATCCCTATTAGCATCAAGACATGGTCCAAGGTTCCTACGGCTACGAAAGAGCTGCTCTGGAAGGATATAAAGAAAAACTTCACGATTCCGACGGTTCACGAAAACAAGTGTAAGAAATTTACTCTGAGCAAGATGGCGTTGTGCTTTCAGTCGGGGAAGAGCGAGCTCAGTAAAAAGTACGTGGAGACCGGAACAACCCCAAACTTCAATAAGTATCCGAAGCTAGCGGATCACTGGCAAGCATTCGAGGAGTACAAGCTGTCGGCTGAAGGCAGGGCCGCGAGTGAGCAGAACAAGGCCAATGCACAGAAGAAAAAATACCAGCACCATCTCGGGTACGGTGGTTACATCAAGGCTATGCCAAAATGGGATAAGCAGGAAGAAGAGCTTAGAAAAAAGGGTATAGTACCTGAAACAGAAGACTGGGAGCTCTGCCCACGCAATTGGACCTTGGGCCACGGAGGGAGGCTGAAGGATGATGGCAAGCTGAAGATGGCACCACAAGTGCAACCCGTGAAAGAAAGGATTGTGGAAGCCATCGAGAAGCAACGTGCAGGATCCTTGGTGGTAGACAGGGAGAATGACGAGCTTACGTACGCAGTTGGGAACGCAGAGCATCCAGGAAGGACACGAGGACTTGGCAAGCAGGTGCCGTGGATGGCTGGCTTCTCAAATGATCAAGTCAGATACCGAAGCCGGAAAAGAAGGAAAGTAAGAGAACACAACAGAGTCGGCAAAATCGAACGGGAAGTGCATGCTACCACCCGCTAGCGCTATCTTGAAGCCCAACACCGCCTTGACCCCTCAAAGCAAAAGGAAGCAAAGACCCGAGGGAAACAACGAGCCAGCATCTCCCCAAGAAGAAGCTTGGTAGCAAAAGGAGCATTCCTGCAGCTAGAACGACACCAAGCAGTAGGACGGCCGGTTTCCCATTCAGACAGAGAATGAAGGAATCCGAAAAAACACCTTATGAGATGACGCCTGAGGAGCTAAAGAGCGAGTCGCAGAAAGCTGTGGACGCATGGATACAGGGGTATAAAGCTAAAACAAATCCACCGCCAAAGAAACGAATTGATCCAAAGATCGCGGACTTCTTCGCGACAACCGTTCAGCACCGACCGCCTCTCTGTACGGACTACCAAAGAACTATCAAAAAGCACGTCTTCAAGCGTAAACAACCTCCGGGCACATACATGAGCAAGGAAGATCAGGAGGAGGCAAAACGTCTACAGATGGAGTATGACTTCATGAGGGAAGCTGGCCTTGATAACATAGAAGCCGCTCGTGGATTAACTGACGATCTTCCAACGGCACAAGTTAGGTGGCCATTTAACCTGGCCCAGCCGTTGCTAGACCCTAAGGACATACGGAAACTACCGGTAAAGATGCGACGCGCGCATGAATGGTACGAATACAGGTCCGCCAGGGGATATGCTCATTGCTGCGTCTCGTTTCAAGAAGAACATTTACATCGAGGGAATGATCAGTTGATAAATCTTGAATTTAAAGACTGGTACAATGTGTACCATGCAGACGCCGTCAACGTGTCCTTCATGACCTGCTGGTGCCTGTGAGTGTCGACTCCACAAGATGTATATATATATCTATATATGCTGCTTGCCGAGAACCCTAATTAATTAACTCAATTAACCCATTTTCTGTAGAATGGAGATACAAAGACTTAGAAAGCAGAAGCCGAACTCGATTGGCTTCCTTGACCCTTGGTTGGTCAACGAGGAAGTCGGGCAATACCCTCGAAAACCAAAAGAAATCCACGACTACGTTGTACATGCACTAGTACAACAACACTACAAGCCATACATACTTCTGCCATTCAACTTTAAGTACGTGCTGATGTCCTTACTACCATCTCGTTCTTACATTGCTTAAGGCACCTGATGGCACACTATATATTGTTTAATTGCATGTCATAACTGTTGCAATATATAAATAGGTTCCACTGGATCCTTATAATCATAAAGCTTGACTAAACCATGATCATCGTCCAAGACTCACGGAGAAAGCCGCAAAAGGAATACCAGTGGATAATTAATTCACCTCCTTAACAAGGCGTTCCTGAGCTTTCAAGAGATTCAGAAAGGACGTTTTAAGAAGGAATTCGATGTCAAACTAAGCGACTGGGTACGCTAAAACGACGTAATTGCCCTTTGTCAATTAATATTTCTTATTATTACTGATCTGTAATTGCCCCGCATCGACCATAGGTAAAACAACAATCTGCGGAAAACAACCTATGTGGTTACTATGTGTTCTACTATATCCAAATGATGTGCCACGGCGAGCTTAAGCCTCAAACTCCTGAAGAGGTTTGTATATATATGCACGCAACCATACATCTAGCAACAACTTAATAACGTTCTTATGTACTCCATTAATTTACATTATGGGTGCACGTATTTATTTATTTTTCACTTTAATTGAATTGGCAGCCCGACATGGATAAACATACTGAAGTGTTACCACATCATCGGGTGCTCGCATTACGAGAACAACTGTTCGGCTTCATTCTCGATGAGGTCATTAACCCCCAGGGCGAGTTCCATTATTGATATCCATATTCCAACACGAACGAACTAGGGACGACTTCTACGTCGTCAAAGAGCGTCAAGAAGAGTACTGCAAGAAAAAAATGAACTGTTTTGTCCATTTTGTACAATGTATATTAATTATAAACTTTGTAAATTTGACCGGTGCATATAAAGTGTACATTATTACATGTATTATCTAACATATTTAAGCTTGTTTGATCGCTAATTATATGCTCATCTTATATGTATTTAAATTTAAACGACAAATAAAAAAAATCTCCTGCCGAAATATATATTTAAATATCTATTTGCGCCGTCCAGAAATGAATTAACCAGGTGGCCATTAAACTGCACGTTTGCGCAAGTGGTTACTCAACCGCTTGCGGAGATGCTCTCTGCAAGCGGTTCGTGGCTCCAACCGCTTGCAGAGAGCCCCACGTGGCTTCCACGCCTGCCCGCACCATCACCCAGCGAACCGCTTGCAGAGGGGCTTCACTAGCGGCTCTGGGAGCCGCTTGTGATGCCCCTCGGGCATCAGTCGCGGTTGCCTGCAAGCGGTTCTAAAACCGCTTGCACAGGCCTTACGAGCCGCTTGGCCTACCCCGATCCGCAGTAGTGAGGTCCCTGCGCGGGAAGAGGTCGAGGAGGACGACGAGCGAGGCCGGGCCGGGCTGGATGAGCTCCATGAGGAAGTGCGGCGCGTCGGTGGCGCCGTTGAGGAAGGCGATCAGGGAGCTGATGTCCATGGCGCTGCCGTTCGGGAGCTCACGGTGGAACCAGGCCTCCAGCATGAAGTCGATCTGCGCGCGGCATGCATATGTATAACAATACAAATTAATTAAGCAAGAAAATGCGATTCATTCCAACGTCGCTCGTGTCATGGCCTCTGGTCAAGGAAAAAAACATTTTCCAGTCTTACGAGACCCCGAGGTAAAAGTTAATTATACAACAAAAAATCATAGTATAAAGAGGGGTGAAACCTTATACAATTTAGATTAGCGTAGCATTTCACTCTATCAAGATTTTATAGTATTTAAAAAGAGGTTTAAATATTGTAAAAAAATAATTTAACAATAGTTTTAGGATCTTTGATAGGACTACTAAAAACCTGAGTAAAATCATTACAAATTATTACACCAATAGACTATATAAAAAGATAAATTTTATTACAGCTGTGTAACGCTACGCAACGTTAAGCTGAAGTGTACATGTCCTAAGTGCTAATTGCGGTAGAGAAAGCCCCGTTGCTTCATGTGCAGGTGGTCCTGGGGTTTGATGCTTGGACAGTGCAGCATTTCAAAAAAAAATTATAGAGTTCAAATAATTCAAACAATTGATTTTTCTAAAAAATATTAAAATAAAACCGAATTTTGTGAAGTCCCACCTTACTGACGGGCTCGGTAAAATTTTCAAAACGAGATTTTTTTGCTGCTCCTGGTTGCTTGCTTGGTTATAAATCTGCGTTTTCAAGGGAAAAAATATAGGGCAAATTGGGTATTTGCCACTCAAACATCACACTTTGTGAATTTGCCATACAAAAAGTTAGCATGAGAAAATACCACCGTAAACATCGGTATGTCTGCAATTCGTCACTATCCATTCGTCACTCTCCATGTATTTCTTTCTTTGCCTTTTGTTTTTGACCAAAATACAAATGTACGTACAACGACCCCCATGGAGAGATTGGGTAATCGAACAACACTGAAACAATGCATATTTTTTTGCTAATAGGAGCTTAGTTCACAAAAAATACACGTGGAACTAAAGAAGGAGAGGTTATATAGTAGAAAAAGTGGAATCTTTATGAGCAAATTGGATCGAATTAGCAGTGTTCCAGTTTAGGGGCACTAATCAATTACAAAGAGGCCTTAAGACTACAGAGACCTAGTGACATGAAAAGCTTGATTTTTTGGAGAACAGATTGGATTGGATTCAAGAACAGTTCAGAACTATCCCCAAACACAACCAAAATCGTGAATCACTAGACTCAAATTTCACTCGCTTGTCCCTATAAATAGAATAGCCACCGCAGACCCAAAAAAAGAACACGACACAAAAATAATTCACACCTACGTGCTGTACAAAAAGGAGTAAAGGTGATTTTTTTTTTTCTGTTTTCCACCCCATATTGCATTATGGCATACCAAAAAAAACCGTTAAGCTCGTCCCCATAGAACAAAAATTTTAACCTCAATTGCATCACCAGGAACTCACAGGTCAGGAGCCAAAAAAACATTAATCATCATCACATAGAACAGCTCCAAGAAATCGAAAAACGTTAAGCTCGTTCCATAGAACCAAAATTTTACCTCAATTGCATCACCAAGAACCCATAGGTCAGGAGCAAAAAAAGAATTAATCGTCATCACACAGAACAGCTCCAAGAAATCAACTCTGGCAAAGTCGACGGTCTATCGATCGTAAAATCGATGCCGGCGATGGGCAGAAAGCAGGGAGCAATATTTTTTCATGGAAGGGGATCCCTTCAAACGGTGAAAGGAGGCTCTCGGCCTCTTCTTAATTTGCCAAGGGCAATATGGTCCATATACATTTGTATTTTGATACAAAGAAAAAGGTAGAGGGAGAAATATCCAAAGTGGCAAATTATCCAGATACACATGTTTTAGGTGGCATTTTGACAAGTTAACTCTTTTCAGTTGCAAATTCACAAAGCGCGATGTTTTGATTGACTAGTACCCGATTTTTTCATAATGAAATTGTCGTTCATGCTAAAAATTTTGGTGGTTTTAGTTTTCAAATATTTTCACGATTAATTGAGAAAATCAATATGATATCAAGGATGGTTACAAAAACATACCATGAAAATTAAACGCCGTGGTTTTACAATGTCTACATGAAAATTAAACGCCGTGACACTGTAGACATACACGTGTTTGCGTAGTAGCAGCGTGCGTATGGTCGGGGAAGCCGCCAAACTCAAGCAAGAAAGCTAGCTGCTAGCTTTTCTCTCTTCTTCTCAAGGGATTGATGGCTGGACAAGAGAGAGGGCATGACTACACGTTGTTCTACGTACAGCTGTTTTCAAGAAGAGAGAGGTGTGCTCCGTAATTCCGGGTGCATGGAACTCGAAATCTCAATTACCAACCTAATAACTTAATATGCAATTTTACACCTGTACGTTTCAGCTAGCTACAAGCTGAGTTACCCTTGGATGCTTGAAAAAAGAAACTAAAGACAAGTAGCATACAAACTAGCTGGTGACACTACTGCGGATCGGGGTAGGCCAAGCGGCTCAGAAGGCTGCGGTAAGCGGTTTAGAACCGCTTGCAGAATCATGATCGATGCCCGAGGGCATCACAAGCGGCCCGAGCCGCTAGTGAAGCCTCTCTGCAAGCGGTTCGAGGGGCGATGGCGCGGGTGGGCGTGGAAGCCACATGGAGCTCTCTGCAAGCGGTTGGAGCCACGAACCGCTTGCAGAGAGCATCTCCGCAAGCGGTTGAGTAACCGCCAGCAAACGCATTTAATGGCCACTGGTTAATTCATTTCAAGGCGCAAATAGATATTTAAATATAAATTTAAGTAAGATTTTTTATTTGTCGATTAAATTTAAATACATATAGGATGAGCATATAATTAGCGATCAAACAAGCTTAAATATATTAGATAATACATGTAATAATGTACACTTTATATGCACCGCCAAATTTACAAAGTTTATAATTAATATACATTGTGCAAAATGGACAAAAGCAGTTCATTTTTTTCTTGCAAGACTTTTCTTGACGCTCTTTGACGATGTAGAAGTCGTCCCTAGTTCGATTCGTGTTGGAATATGGATCTCGATAATAAAACTCGCATACGGGGTTAATGACCTCATCGAGAATGAAGCGAACAGCTTGTTCTCGTAATGCGAGCACCGATGATGTGGTAACACTTCAAGATGTTTATCCATGTCGGCCGCCAATTCAATTAAAGTGAAAAATAAATAAATATGTGCACCCATAATGTAAATTAATGAAGCACATAAGAACGTTATTAAGTTGTTGCTAGATGCATGGTTGCGTGCATATATATATATACGAACCTCTTCAGGAGTTTGAGGCTCAAGTTCGCTGTGGCACATCATTTGGATATTGTGGAACACATAGTAGCCACATAGGTTGTTTTCCGTAGATTGTTGTTTTACCTATGGTCGATGCGGGGCAATTACAGATCAGTAATAAGAAGAAATATTAATTGACAAAGGGCAATTACGTCGTTTTAGCTAACCCAGTCGCTTAGCTTGACATCGAATTCCTTCTTAAAACGTCCTTTCTGAATCTCTTGAAAGCTCAGAAACGCCTTATTAAGGAGGTCAATTATCCACTGGTATTCCTTTTACGGTTTTCTCCGTGAGTCTTGGACGATGATCATGTTTTGGTCAAGCTTTATGATTATAAGGATCCAGTGGAACCTATTTATATATTGCAACAGTTATGACATGTAATTACACAATATATAGTGTGCCATCAGGTGCCTTAAGCAATATAAGAACGAGATGTTAGTGAGGACATCAGTACGTACTTAAAGTTGAATGGCAGAAGTATGTATGGCTTGTAGTGTTGTTGTACTAGTGCATGTACAACGTAGTCGTGGATTTACTTTGGTTTTTCAGGGTATTGCCCGACTTCCTCGTTGACCAACCAAGGGTCAAGAAAGCCAATCGAGTTCGGTTTCTGCTTTCTAAGTCTTTGTATCTCCATTCTACAGAAAATGGGTTAATTGAGTTAATTAATTAGGGTTCTCGGCAAGCAGCATGTATAGATATATATATACATCTTGTGGAGTCGAAACTCACAGCACCAAAGCAGTCATGAAGGACACGTTGATTTGGCGCTCGCATGGTACACATTGTACCAGTCTTCAAAATCAAGATTTATCAATTGATCATTCCCTCGAAACAAATGTTCTTCTTGAAACGAGACGCAACAATGAGCATATCCCCTGGCGGACTTATGTTCGTACTATTCATACGCGCGTCGCATCTTGACCGGTAGTTTTCGTATGTCCTTAGGGTCTAGCAACAACTGGACCAGCTTAAATGGCCACCTGACTTGTGTCGTTGGAAGATCATCAGTTAATCCACGGGCGGCTTCTAAGTTATCAAGGCCAGCTTCCCTTATGAAGTCATACTCCATCTGTAGACGTTTTGCCTCCTCCTGTTCTTCCTTGCTCATGTATGTGCTCGGAGTTTGTTTACTCTTGAAGACGTGCTTTCTGATAGTTCTTTGGTAGTCGGTACAGAGAGGCGGTCGGTGCTGAACAGTTGTCGCGAAGAAGTCCGCGACCTTTGAATCAATTCGTTCCTTTGGCGGTGGATTTGTTTTAGCTTTATACCCCTCTATCCATGCGTCCACAGCTTTCTTCGACTCGCTCTTTAGCTCCTCAGGCGTCATCTCAGAAGGTGTTTTTTCGGGTTCCTTCATTCCCTGTCTGAATGGGAAACCACCACCGCTTGCTTGGTGTCGTTCTAGCCGCAGAATGCTCCGCTTGCTAGCAAGCTTCATCGGGGAGATGCCGGCTCGTTGTTTCTCCTGAGGTCGCTGCCTTTTGCTTTGAGGGGCTGGCGGCGGTGTTGGGCTTCTGCGCATAGCGCTAGCGGGTGGTGGAGTGCTTTGTCTCACCGGCGAGGCGTTGCGTGGTGGCGTGGCCTGTCTTGGTAGAGGAGGTGAGCTCCGTCTCGGTGGAGTGTTCTGTCTCGGTATAGATGTCACCTCCGCACCATCAGAAAACACGATGTACTTCTTCCGCCAGAGGATGATGTTATGGACGGCCTCTCCAAGCTTGATCACATCGTCTCCTCCAGCAATATCGAGCTCCATATCCTCAAATCCGGCCACCACCTCGTCCACCGTGACCTTGGAGTATCCCGCGGGTATAGGGTTACAGTGGAATGTCTGGCCCGACTCCACCGGGAAGGCCAAGGCGTAAGCCACCTTGAGGGTGAGGTTGTGCAGTTGGACGCGTAGCTCACATTGGCGAGTGGCACGGTGATGTCGCCCACGGATAATGGGCCCGCAATTCGCCGGTCGACATGTTGTTTGACGCGTAGTCGCTCGCCGACCGGAGGTCGGGGGACTAACCACGTTGTCCGGAGCCATGACGATAACCCCACCTGGTCTTTGAAGACTGGCGATTGCAGCATGCACTTTCCGCTTTAACATTTCTGCCATGTTTTCCTTATGCTCCTTGAGCTCCTGTTCGATTTTGCTGACTCTGTTGTGTTCTCTTACTTTCCTTCTTTCCCGGCTCCGGTATGTGGCTTGATCATTTGAGAAGCCAGCCATCCACGGCACCTGCTTGCCAAGTCCTCGTGTCCTTTATGGATACTCTGCGTTCCCGAGTGCGTAGGTAAGCTCGTCATTCTCCCTGTCTACCACCAAGGATCCTGCACGTTGCTTCTCGATGGCTTCCACAATCCTTTCTTTCACGGGTTGCACTTGTGGTGCCATCTCCACTTGCCATCATCCTTGACCTCCCTCCGTGGCCCAAGGTCCAGCGTGGTATGAGCTCCTAGTCTTCGCTTCGGTACTATACCCTTTTTCTAAGCTCATCTTCCCGCTTCTCCCATTTTGGCATAGCCTTGATGTAACCACCGGACCGAGATGGTGGTGGTATTTTTCTTCGTGCATTGGCCTTGTTTCGCTTCATCGCGGCCTTGCCTTCGCCGACAACTTGTACTCCTCGAATGCTTGCCGTGATCCGCTAGCCGGATACTTATTGAAGTCTGGGTTGTTTGGTCTCCACGCACTTCTCATCGAGCTCGCTCTTCCACGATCGAAAGCATAACGCCATCTTGCTCGAGTAAATTTCTTGCACTTGTTTTCGTAAGCCGTCGGAATCGTGAAGTTTTCTTTTATATCTTTCCAGCAGCTCTTTTTTCAGAGTCAGAGGAACCTTGGGCCATGTCTTGATGCTAATAGGCATGTGATCCTCACAATGACTCCGCAGACGTTGTTGAAGGGGCAAGTGCCGACATAGGGCTTCGGGCTTCCCAAAGTGGTGAAACTTGAGTAATCACGCACTTTGTCGTGACTTTTTGTTAGGCTCTCGTATTTGTTTGGATTGGGTGTTGGACGTTTTCGCTTAAAAAAACAGAACACGTGTCAGAGGCTTACTATGAGAAGCGTAAGAAACGGTCATTTTAGTGTCCAGGCGATATATACCTCACAGCCGTCGACATTAGTTTCATCGGCTTGAGTCGAGGCGGCCTGGTCACCGGCTTGAGCCGGTATGGCCTGATCACCCATTGGATCTACCGGGTTGGCCTCATCGTAGGACATGAGAGTGCCCATCGCGATTTCGTTAAGTAGAAAATCATTTCCGCGATCGAAATCAAGATCATCGTGTTCGAGTCGCCATCTATCCGTGCATGCACGCTAAATAATAGAACATTTAATACAATATATATATTTCTTTTATTTGAATACAACATTTCAATACAATATTTGAATACAACATATACATCTCTTAGATGTCATCCAATATTTGAATACAATATTTCTCGACACCTAAAGCATAGCATGGCATGAAAGAATTTGGGTCGTGCCGGCCTGAATACAATATTTAAATACAATATTTGAATACAATATTTCTCGACACCTAAAGCATAGCATGGCATGAAAGATTTTGGGTCGTCTTAGGCTGAATACAATATTTAAATACAATATTTGAATACAATATTTCTCGACACCTAAAGCATAGCATGGCATGAAAGATTTTGGGTCGTGCCGGCCTGAATACAATATTTAAATACAATATTTGAATGCAATATTTGAATACAATATTTCTCGACACCTAAAGCATAGCATGGCATGAAAGAATTTGGGCTATGCCGGCCTGAATACAATATTTAAATACAATATTTGAATACAATATTTCTCAACACCTAATGTTGTTGCAAAATTAGCATGTGCATCCAGATTAGGTCAAACGGCCTCTAGCTCGAAGGCTAGTCCCCCAGAAATCGGTCCACTGGACAAAGAGGGAAAGAGTACAATATTATGATGCTCAACCAGGGAGCGTCCAGGAAGGGGCCGCGGCGCGATGCTCAACTTATGATCACCGGCTTACTTGAAAAACATGGCAGCCACTAATCCAACCAAATCAGCTTAAAGCTCAGATTAGAAAGATTATAAATTGCTCTCAGATTGCAATTAAAGGGTTGCTAA
The DNA here is from genome assembly GCA_036346415.1 of Raddia guianensis. Taxonomy (NCBI): domain Eukaryota; kingdom Viridiplantae; phylum Streptophyta; class Magnoliopsida; order Poales; family Poaceae; genus Raddia; species Raddia guianensis. Next base: position 11,363,110 of record CM070543.1, read on the forward strand.
ACTTAATTAGCCATCCAACTCCAATTTGGGCTAAATATCATAAGTTCAATTAATCTGAAATAACAGATTAAACAAGCCTCAAACAGTGCAATCATCATCGAACAATATAAATATATAGCCCACAAACCACAGTGCAAATACCCAGAATGGAATCGGCCTCTATTCAAAGAATAGATCCCCAGATGCCCAATCGGCCACCGCAATAAGACAAGAACAGATGGGGAGCAATGGGAGCACCACAGACTATACATAAACAAAGAAACATATGTATGAATGATTGCTCTCAGATTGTAAATTATTGCATCACCGCTATTAAAGCTAAAATTATGCAATCATCATCAAGCAATTTGCTCAATTTCGGTGTATTAGCCCCTTTGCTCAATTGAGCAAGGTCCCCAAATCCACCTCAATTGGCATTAAATCCAGCAGCACCAACATCCCTAATCCCCAAATCCGGCAACATCTCCACATAGAGCAGCATAGAGAAAGGACTATTGCTCTCAGATTGAAAGGATTAATCCTACCACATGTGCATGGTCAAACTGAAGGAAAATCACATAAAAGACAATGAGCAGTACCAAACTTGCAATTAAAGGGTTGCTAAAGTTAATTAGCCATCCAACTGTTAATTGCCTTTAAACCTCATTGAACAAATAAAGGATTCTAAGTTCAATCAGTATAAGACCATGCACATAGGATTAAGGAGTTAACAAGCCACATCTAGAAATCATCATACAAAGAAGAGCAAGACCAAACTTGGCCAATGAGCATTACCAAACAAGTTGTAGCAATCATCATAGAGCAAGAGCAAGTACCAAACTTGGCCAATGAGCGTAGCAAATGGGAGCACCACAGATGGGAGTGAGGGAAGGAGAGAGGAGCAATGGGAGCATGACAGAGGGAGCAATAGGAGCATCTACATCTGCTTGGCAAGATTCCGTCGAACACTACAAGTGCATCACAGAGCAATGGGGCGGGGAAGGAAGGGGCTCGATACCTCGGCCCTTCGCCTTCAAAGTGGCGGGGAGGAGGTCCACGGCGAACGGGGCGAGGGACTCACCGCGAAGGTGCTCGGCCGAGGGTGGCGGAGGTGGTTGCTGCAAGACGATGGTTAGTGCCGCAAGTCTGCGCAGTGCTCGACGACGGCTCGGTGGAGTGTCCAGAGGCGGCCGCCGTGCGGTGCTCGACGACGGCGAGGTACGGCCATGCGATGCTAGACGGCGGCGAGGTGGTGGCGGTAGGCGCATGAACAGTTGAGGAGACAGGGCAAAGGACTTAGAGAAAATTTCGCCGTGAACCCTCTACCTTATATAGGAAAGGCCTCACAAGCGATTATTATTACAAACCGCCAGAAAATATCTCTGCAAACGGTTCGTAGTTTTAACGGCCTGTAAAGAATACTTTTACAAGCGGTTTGTAGAACGAACCGAACGAACCGCTTGTAGAATCCGGGTAGCGCGCCATTAAAATTTCGGAATTTCGCCCGCCGCGAAACAGTAAATGCCTCTTCAAGCGATTGGTGATAAAACCGCTAGAGAGTCACTTCTAGCGGTTGGTAGGACGAACCGCTTGTAGAAATGGGCCATCACACGTGGCGAGGTGGCGAGGCTTGGGACGTACCACTCTATCGATAACGTTTAAGAAGGTATTGCGTCCTTCTCTGTTAAAATGAAAATTCCTCTCACTTGGCTAGCACGTGGCGTTTAAGTGCGGGCTCCGTCTTTGGTCGCGGGTTCGAGCCGCCATGCCTTGCCTTTTAGTTTTTTAGAAATATTTACTGAGCCCATTTTTTTGTTCCAAAAATATATATAAAAATATTTTTTTATATTACTTTCATTTCTAAATATGTGATTAACCCATTATTCTTTACAAAAATAGTAAAAATCTTTTTGGCATTACTTTCATTTCTAAATATGTCTTGAGCTCATTATTTTTCCAAAAACTAAAAATCTTTTTTACATTACTTTCATTTCTAATATGTACTTAGGCCATTATTCTTTTCAAAAATACTAAAAAATATTTTTTGGCATTACTTTCATTTCTAAATATGTGCTAGCCCAATATTCTTTTCAAAAATAGTATAAAATATTTTTTGGCATTACTTTCGTTTCGAAATATGTGGCCATTATTCTTTTCAAAAATACTAAAAATTATTTTTTGGCTTTGCTTTCATTTCTAAATATGTACTTAGCCCATTATTCTTTTCGAAAATGCTAAAAAATATTTTTTTATATTACTTTTATTTCTAAATATGTGGCCATTATTCTTTCCAAAAATATTGCTTCCACCTTATAAATTCTTAAAATGCTATTACATGATAACATAGTTCATACAACCACATAATATATTTAATATGACCACATAATAAGGGTCATCCTAATCATTTACATTTTTGTCTTTACAATTCTTCCTTCATCGTGATCATGGCGTATATGCGGAGCATCCATGCTTGTGTCATCCGAATGCTTATGTCGACATCTCGCAAATGGCGGGATCTCATCGAATCGATCGTACTCTTCCTCGTCAAGAACGCCCTCTACTCCGACAATCCTTCGCTTACCTTGAAGAACCACGTGTCGCTTTTATTATTCCTACGCTTGTCTTTGATTTGATTCTTCTTTGTCCGCTTGATATGTCCAATACGTAGAAGACCTGTCTCACTCGTTAGCGAGAACAAATGGTTCTCTCAAGTAGCCGACTTCTAGGAGGTCGACGGTAGTCATGCCGTATTTGTCGACATTCACGCCGTCTGCGTTTAGTTTTACCTATTGGCACTTAAACAATGGGACTTTCAAAGGCCCATAGTCGAGCTCCCATATCTCTTCTATGAATCCATAATATGTGTCCACCCCGCCACTATTGTGGTGGCTTCTATACTGGACAACTTTGCATTCAGTTTGTGCTATTGTTATCTTGTGATCTCGTAGAATGTGTAACCATTTATCTCGTACTCTCGCCATCTCACTATTTCAACGGATGGTCCCCGAGCCAGCGCGTTACAAGCTGCTCATTGTTGGACTAGCTCTTGAGGATATGGTTTTGTAACCATGCTACCAAAGAATCCATGTGTCTCGGTGTTATCCACGTCGTCTTCTCTCGAACCGGAGACGAGAGCATTCTTGTGTTGGAGGACATACGGGGCGGCCACTGCCGATTGCTTCAACACAATGAAATGTGCTAGCTTAAATGTCTGAAGATTGTTGCATGCAACTACTTTTCTTCCAAGTGTCCCTTTACCTCGTAGCCTGCCCTCATGCCGTGATATAGGGACGCCGATGGGGTCTAGATCATCAATGTAGTCCACACAGAACTCAACCACCTCCTTTGTCACATAACCCTCGGCAATGCATGCTTCTGGCCGAGAACGGTTACGTACATACTTATTTAGTACGCTCATGTACCTCTCGAAAGGGAACATGCTGTAGAGATAAACGGGCCCAAGAATACCTATCTCTTTGCTTAGATGAAAAGTGAGATGAACCATGATATCCAAAAAGGCAGGAGGAAAGATCATCACAAGGCTAACCACGCTTTGTACCACGTCAGCCTGCAGCTCACCCAGTTTTTTTGGATCGATGACCTTCTGGGAAACAAGGTTGAAAAACGAACACAGCTTTGTGATTGTCCCCCTTACCCACTCGGGCAGTACACCTCTTAAAACCACCGGGAGCAACTGTGTCATCAGCACAAGAAAGTCATGGGATTTTAGATGTACAATTTTGTTCTCTTTCATATTTACGAATCTCTTTACATTCGACGAGTATCCGGAAGGGACCTTCACACTGCTAAGACACTCTATCACGCTTTTTTTCTCTTCTTTGCTTGGAGTATAACTCGCTGGCCGTAGGTACAGTTGTTCTGTACCTCTTTTTTTAGGGTGTAGGTCCTTCCTGATGCCCAGGACTTCAAGGTCGTACCGAGCACTCACCGTATCTTCGATTTCCGTCAGATCTATATATCCTAGGAAGCTCACAGAGACGTTCTTGGTGATGTGCATGAAGTCCGATGAGTGGCGAACATCCAAATCTTCGAAGAAGGCAAATCCCAAAATATTGACTTCTTCTTCCATATGGGTGCATGGCCATCCTCATCATTCGCATGATTTGCTTCCTGACCTTTTTCAAAAACTACCTTCAGATCCTTCACCATAGCAAACACCTGCTTGCCACTTCGATGCCTCGGCTGGGAACGATGTTCTTCCTCCCCGATAAATTCCCTGCGTTTCTTCCGCAACGCGTGGCTCCGAACAAGAAACCTGCGATGCCCCATGTACACCATCTTTCGAGAGCCTTTCATGTACGTGCCATCGGTTTGATCCAAACACTGCACACACGCTTTGAAACCTTTGACGGTTAGGTCAGACAGGTTACCAAGCGCTGGCCAGTCGTTGATTGTTACAAATAACATTGCACCCCGGTTGAAATACTCCCTTTTGTATTCGTCCCAGACCTTTACACCGTTCCATAACGTTTGAAGATCTTCTACCAAAGGTTTCAGGTCGACATCGATATCATTTCCGGGTTGCTTGGGGCCTTGGATCAACAACGGCATCATTATGTACTTTCTCTTCATGTATAACCATGGAGGAATATTATACACACATAGTGTGACTGGCCAGGTGCTATGGCTGCTGCTCATGTCTCCGAAAGGATTCATCCCATCGGTACTCAAACCGAACCTTATGTTTCTGACCTCGTCTGCGAAGTCCTTGTACTTCCGATCGACCATACTCCACTGCGAGTCATCTGCCGGATACGTAAGCATTCCGTCGACCTTACGCTCTTCTTTGTGCCAACGCATCATCTTTGCATGCGCTTTGTTTGCAAACATACGCTCCAGCCTTGAAATCAGAGAAAAATACCACAACGCTTTTGTCGGTGCTTTCTTCTTCACACGCACCCCATCTACTTCACCTGGATCGTCACGCTTAGTCTTATACCGGGGTTCCTCGCATACTGGACAGGCATCCAAGTCGGCATATTCACCGCGATATAGGACACAGTTGTTGCGACATGCATGTATCTTCCGTACTTTCAATCCTAAGGGACACATGACCAGTTTGGCTTGATACGTGGATTCTGGCAGGGTGTTATCTTCCGGGAGCAACTTCTTTATGAGCGACAGCAACTCATCGAAACCCTTATCTGACACACCATTCACAGCCTTTCATTGCATGAGCTCTAGTGTAGTGTGTAGCTTCTTGTGCCCCTGACCACAATTTGGGTACAAAAGAGTTCTCTAATCCTCCAACAATCTCTGGTACTTCCTATATTGTTTGTCCTCTGTAATATCTCCCTCTGCGTCACGCAGCATCTGGTCCAGGTCATCATCCACACTAAACTGATCACCTTGTGTATCTTCTACGTCTTCGTATGTCGTCGCGTCCGGCATACCATCATATGTCACTTCCTTTTCATTGGCTTCTTCTTCGTCTTCTATGCTGGTATGCTCTACTTCGTCGTGGTGAGTCCAACATGTATAGTTCGGCATGAAACCTCTCATCAACAAGTGGCCTCAGATCCGCCCTCGCATTGAGTGCTCTTTCTCGTTCTCGCAATCTACGCACAGACACCGTCTGAAGCTTCACGAGGCAAATCTCAAATACGACATCAAGAAAAGCATTCACGCCATCGATGAACTCCCTTGTCCGACGATCCGCATACATCCATTGCGGTTCATCTGCACCAATTAAATTAATAAGAACACTTATTATATTTTTCAAATTGAAATATTTAACTCAAATAACTAATTGTTATATTTTTAATTACCTCTAAACTTTCTTGATTTTTATAGCTAAACCAACTAAATCTCACAAATTAAAAACTTTTTCAAAAATATTTTAATTACATTTCATACACAAAAAAATTATTACCAACCTAGCAAAAACCTACATCTATTTAGCTCTATAGCAATTGAAATAATCACCCTACCTACTATTTTAAACTAATGTGAAACTAAAACCATCCAATTGATCACCGATTGCCTCAAAAGATCTAGAAGGAGAGCTAGCTAAGGCATCAAGCTAGATCTTGCTCTCTAAAACAAATAATCACCCCTACCAACTAATTTCAACATCTTATACATCATCAAAAAAAGGATACAAAACTAATATGAGACTTAAAACACCCAATAGATCTACATCTTGCCTCAAATTATCAAGAGAGAGAGCTATAGCAAAACAAACACCCTTCAATTCAAACAAGATTATTTAATATTTCTCCACATCCAATGCAAAAGATAAGCAATGTCCATATGAAAATGATGTTGAGACCATGTTTACTTACCTTGAAAACCTTAATTTGGAGCTATTAGCCTCAATTAAAATTTTGGCAAAGACTCTCCCCGCATGAAACATTTCGGCCGTCGACCACATACATGCATGAGCTCGCCGAGGAGGAAGAAGGGTTAAATGCATGGCGGGAAGAAAAAGCATATACAAGCGGTTCAGTGATACAAACCGCTTGCAGAGATAGATATCGTAAGCGGTTCTTATCACGAACCGCTTACAGAGAGTGCAAGCGGTTGGTGATCTGAACCGCCATAATGTGCTATCGTGCAAGCGGTTTTATCACGAACCGCCAGATATGCCCTTTCCCGCCACCCTCCCACCCGTTATTACGAACCGCTTGTGGCGATCGGGTCGCAAGCGGGTTAAAGCGAGCCGCTTGTAATGGGCCGCTTGTGAAGCCCCGATCCGCAGTAGTGTGACGTATTATCATGAGCCAGTGCTGACACATGCATTAGGTCGATCCCTCCTGTAGCGGGTAGGGATGGAACTGGAGCTCGAAACTTGCGAGTTGCTCGGTCCTGACATGGCTCGTTTACAAATGAGCATGAGCCAAGCCGAGCCGCTCGTATATAACGTATATAAATATCTCTCCTATATTACATGTATAATATGCGATATTTTTGTCTGTTTTTAAGCAATTTAACAACATGTATTGTTATATACTTATATAAAATAGTTATGTTCAGTTAATGGTATCTGAGATCTCTTTTTTACACTTGTTCTTCTGCTGATTTTATAATATATGATACTCGTGAGTTAGTAATGAACCGAGTCGAGCTAAGTTTCTAGCTCGGCCATCTTGGCTAACTTGGCTCGGCTCGGCTTGATAGTAAATGAGCCAAACCAAGGCCCCTTTCAATCGCTCGAACTCGACTCGCTAATTTCCACCCTTCAGGTTACAGGTGATCCTAGCACACAAGCGATGCAAGAACGAAAAGCGAACGAGCGAGGCGACCGAGAGAGCATGAATAATTACCGACGAGCCGGGCGCGCCGCGGCGCACGTCCACGGAGCCGACGGCGTCGCCGGCGGCGTTGCGGAAGTCGGCGACGTCGGCGGGCACCTCCGAAGGCAGCAGCGCCGCCCCCAGCCGCGCTTCCGCCTCCCCAGCCAGCGCCAGCATCACCTCCCGGTGCGCCAGCGGCGGCATTCGCGCCACCGCCTCCCTCCTCCTCGGCGCAGCCACCGCCGCCGGAACCGACCCAACAACCCTGCCGCGGCGGCGGCGCGCGGCCACCGGCGGTGAGCGGGGACGGCGGAGCAGGACGGCGTGGTGCCTGCACGGAGCCGCCGAGAGCATGGCGCCGGCGGACATTGCAGTACTTACGTAGCTGTAGCCTGCAGCTGCACACAAGAAAATGCCGAGTTTTCCGTCAAAAATAAAGGAAGATGCCGAGTTGGATATGTATGGGCGGGGCAATCATGAGACACGAGACGCAGCATGCATATATGTATTATACTAGCTGAGTTAGCGCGTCCGTGGCGCGCCGAGCGGAGTGGTTAAGGGTAGATGGGTTGGCTCAACGGCAGGCGGTTTGGCCAAGTATTAGCTGTTGCGTTGGGGATTATATGGTTGATGATTACGACAGTAAAGGGAAGAGTTTATCTTGATTATAGTAAATAGCATGGATTAGAACGGAGCAGTTTCTGTAGCAATAAACTTTGATTGATGAACGTAGTGTCTACCAAAAAAAAACCTCCATTTTAAAGGACAAAACTGTATTAAAATAAATGTTATGAAATATTCGTAAAAAATAACTTGGTGAATCAATATAACAAAAAAATAAAAAATGTAAAAATTTATAATTCGGGTTGCCTCAATCTGAAACAATTTTTGTAGAAGGTATACTAAGCTGACGGAAAAAAAAGGATTGTGTATAGACACGAAACTTTGAACAACCTCAGCCTCTTGAATGAACTCTCTGTTGCCTGATTGGGTGTAAACTCTAGCCCACCCAAACCCTTCCTCAATTTGGAATACCAGCACACGTTCCTCTTAATATTCTGTACAGCTAAAACCTGCAATATCGATCAATTTGGACACTAAATTTCTCCAAACACTTAGTTCCTTGCCTCAATAATGTGCATTGTAATATTTGGCACTGATTAATGATGACATTTTGTAATCTTGCCTTTTGTTTTGATAGGATTGCAGTGCATCCATAAGCTTTCCTAAAGGAAAAGCTCGAGCAGCAGGCATTATCTGACAACGTATGTCTTGGTCAGGAGCATGCAATGACACGGTTAAATTTATATTCGGAAGATCATCATTGAATTTGTTGATGGCATGGATAATCCCAACCTGCAGTGCATGACATATCATTAAGATTTGAATTGGCAGTAACAATGGTCAGCCAAATCCAAAATAAAATTAAAATTTTCAGCTGCCACAATTATAAAAAACTCAGCATTTCAGAGAAATATAAGAAGGAATTACACCTTGATTAATGTACCATATAGATGCTGTATCCATATAGATGCACATACAGGCACACGACCACACCATAATCAGAAATATAATATAACTATAGAAGCGAAAAGTATGTTTATTACATGAATGAATATTAACATCAAGTTAATCAGCATAGCAAAGCTTACACCTGAAAACATAAAAAAAAAAAAACCATAATGATATACTATACTGCAGTACAGATCTAAGGGAAATTTCTCTGTACTACCTTCTCAAAGATCACCAAGTTGAGAGATACCTTCTATAGTTTCACTGGCAAATGGTTGTTAGGCCCCACATTTTATCCTCATTTAGGATAATATTTTCCAATTTATACTTCTTTGGATGGTATTAAGCTAATTTTCTCAAGGAGTAAATACTGGGAGCAGCTTCAATAATAGGCACGAATAAAAAGGAATGGATGTCTTTAAAAGGCTTTTAAAGAACGGCATAATCTATGTTATCACAATATCACCCAGATATTCATTATTCATATAGCAAAATAATTATACAACACTGAAACAGGAGATAGGCCATCCTTATGTAATTTTAGAAAAAACTTTTGACATAATTCTGCAGTATGTGGTTTATCATGGAACATGGGTAGGTATCACAATGCCATTTGGAAGTTATTTGGGCGTTTTATAAATGACCACTAACACAAGATAGCTTTCGAACAATCATCTCGAGAGTGAAATTCATCATGCATAGGAGCAAGTTGAAAGGGACTTACAGTAGATACAGTAATTCTCTTAGGTGAAAGTTGAAAAAGAGATCCTATAAAGACTTGTATTGCCTCAACCAAAGCAGTGTGGTTGTGTAATGGCTCTCCCATTCCCTGCATATTACAGCAGAAAAAACATAAATATAATTCCTCTCGAAGGCAGTGAGAAGAAACATGGTTCAAAATCATTGTCTGCCAATGTTTTTCCTAACAATATTGAAGATACCCATTTAAAATAATAGTTTGTTCATATAGATAATAATTTAAACCTGCACAGATGTTTGCCAAAACTATGCATGTCCTACACAGTGTAATGTTTTATAGCTTCTTTACGAAAGGAGGGCACCTTACACATATATATTATGGAATAAAAGTATAGATCCTATCTACACATACAAAGGAGCAAACTCATGTATCAGGCCAGTGTTTTGCCACTTGAAACAAAACCATCCATTAGCTAAAAAAGGAAATTAATAAAAGAAAGATAAAAAAGGCAAGTAACAAAACACACCCAACTGTTCTATAGCATTGACAAAATATTATGCAAATGAACCATAGAAAAAACCTCATAGATTAAATGGTAGAGCATAAAGGCTAATATTCGCAAAAATTAGAGGATGTTTCTAAAATTAATAGCTCCTTATAGTCATGTTCATCACCGTATTAGATAAAGCATAGGAAATACATAACCATACTACTATTTGAGGGGCTTGATGTCGTCAGTGGAAATTGCTACTGGGACCAAGATTTACGGAGGCCTTCATGCCATCAGGACTTGAGCAAATCTCGTAGATAAACTATGGCCCATGGAAGCAGCTGCTTCCTATAAGAATAAGATCGACCGAAACACAGCAGAGTTGATGAAGAAGCAAGAATGGTTTTCAGCGTACTGATGTTAGCTTCACCGCGGCTGAAGCTAGTCAGGCTGCAATCTGAGTGGTTATCTTGTAACAAAAGAATAGCAATCATGATGGGCCACAGCAACAGATCAAAAACTAAAACGCAAGCAAGAAGGAAAAGAGGGGCAGCATGACTAAACGGCAAGAACCACGTAGCTATACCTCTTTACCAGATCATCGCACAAATAAGCATAATGGTGGCATACACCGATGGCACTAAGTGCACAAAGAAAGCACAGCGAAAAACTGCGTACGTGTTTATGAAGAACGACAATGCGGCAAATTGAACATTAAAAATGAAGAGCAGTTTACCAGATCTAGGACAACGACCAACATATCATAGAACAGCTGGTAGGGAAAAGCTTGGTGAATACATACACGAATTAGTCGCCATGCGCAAACAAAAAAACTCACCCGGTATGTACAAACAGGCAACCATATCGTCGGCTAAAAGGATCTAAAATACGTACCAGTATAGGCACTGCATGAGAACAATATACGCAGAGGAAAAATCCACGACGCAGCTAAACCAAAAATAGCGAAGAAATCAGTAGGTAGCCCGTTCCGGTGGACAGAGAAATACCTCATAGTGCACTGTATGGACACACATAGAAGGAACTGGCCGAAACGGTGTATGGCGCTGCTGTTGTTTATCATCTTCCCTAAATAAAGATGGAGTTCATCATCTTCCCTAATGACGCTGCATAGATGGGAAGAGGGAGGGTGCAGTAGAGTTAGAGTTAGGAGAAGAGAAGCAAAAGAAGGGGAAGGAAACGGACCTCGGGAGCTGATGATGCATTGAGGGGATGCGCATGAGCCATAAAGGCGGAAAATGTGGCCGCCGACGAAGGGGATAGGGGAGGCATGGGGGCCGCTGGCGACGGGTCCGACCGGGACGGCGGAGGCAGCGCCACATCTGCGTACCGGGGAGGCAAACGGCGCGGGGCGTAGGCCGGCCGAGTCCGACGGTGGGGAGGAAACCGGGCACAGTGGAGGCGATGCCGAAGAGATCCGCATCGGGGCAGAGGTGGAGACCGGGGAGCGCAGCCGGCCGACGGGGAAGAGGCCACCGACGACGGCGGGGAAGAGGCCGGTAGGACCAGGAGAGACGGGGGCACGCCGGCTTGGAAAAAGGGGGCGACGGGCTCGAGGGCGCGTACCTCGACGGATCCAAATCGAGCCACCGCAATGCAAGATGCTGTCGCCGCCGCCATCAAGGTGGGAGCCGCCGTCGCCGCCGCGCTAGGGAGGAGGCACCCGCCGCCGCCACCTTCGTGCCGGTAAGGAGAACATGGCGGAGAGGGAGAGAGAGAGGCTGGGAGAGGGGCCGTGCCGCCGTGGCTCTGCGAGAGAGAGGGGAGAGGCGGCGGGGAAGAGGGCGAGTGGGAGCGCTGGGGCAGGAGGATTGGTAGGGGTGAAAAACCTTATGGAGCGCGGGTTGATTACGGAAAAATGGAAGGGCTTTTTTGCAAAAACGTACAGCTGGGTGAATCCTGAACGCTCGGGCCGAATCCAACGGCGCGCGAAATCGGGACGACGTGGCCGAAACGGCCCAAAAAAATGGGACACGTGGCGAGGGGGACGGGAGAACTGAGTTATGTATTATTTATTATAGATGTAGTATATACAGCAAGACGTCTAATTGATCGAACGGCAAATCATGGACGGACAGGATGCTAGCTTTTGTCCTCTCGCATAAATGTCAAGATTACCCGCGCTTGGATTGGTCATCGATCGGATCGGGGCATCGGGCAGTGGAATATGTCGATCGGCGAGCGATACTGCCAAACCACTCAAGCAAGATAGGAGATAGCTTCTGGCCTGGTTCGACGATCTAGCTTTCTCTTCTTCTCGATCGAGATAGATAGCTTGACAAGAAACCGAGTATCTAGCTACCAGCTAGTATTTTACATCAACGATTATATATCGAAAGACTGAGAGAGTATCTATCTATGATACAATGCACTGCATTATCGCATTGTAACCAGCGTGACATGTGTCCGTTCTGCACAGTGCCGACCGTGACAGCCGTCGGATGGCGCAGCCGGCTTGATCCGACCGTCCATTTAAAGATTACATATAAATAGATTTTTTTTCATGAGAGCCTCAACAACGCTGGCCAGTTGGCCTACTGGTTTACAGCGTGTGAACTCAAGTGTAGGTCTTGGATTCGAATCCCACCTCTCCCTATTTTTCCATCCATTTTTGTTGCACACATTCCCACCCTTTTTCTTTTATTTATCTACCCTTTCTACCTAACACCCAACACAAAATATGCATAGCTCAGCTTTCTTTTATTTATCTACCCTTTCTACTTAACACCCAACACAAAGCATGCATAGCTCAGCTGGCCAGTTACCTGCGCATGAGGACTGTGGCTAGTTACCTGTGCATGAGGACGGAAGTCGTGAGTTCGATTCCTTACCTCGCTGCGGCATTCCGAATTTTTTTGCTACGTCACGCTGCGGGCGCGCATGCCATTCTAGTATATTACATGACTAGACGCCCACTTGCACAGACCATGCACACGTGTCGGGGATAAAATCACGGCTCATTGCCATGGCCCACTCCCTGACGGCCCGATCAAGCGACCCACGACTCACGACGGCCCGATCAGCGGCCCTGAAGGTTCTATCTCGCCCATATGCATCTGCCGAAACGACCCTTGGGCGGTATGGTGCGAATCTTGCCAAGGAATCGTGTTTGAGTCCGTCTCGAGCAGAGTCTGCTGCGGCTACGTGAAGACCCGGACGTTGGTTTTCCGGATTGGATTAGGAGTCGTGATCCCCAAGACTAGGAGTATGCCTTATCTCCCGGAATATATTTGTACGTCGAGTTCGTTACGATCTTATAGTTAGCGCCCGATATTCCCTCAGAGGTCGGTTTGCTCGCACTATATAAACCAGCCCTACGGCGTGTAGAGGCACGAGGTTTTGCATAATACTTCTCAGACACCCATATTCTCGCCGAGACTTGTTCATCTCGTCGAGTTCCGTCTTGTAATACTTTTGGATATAAAGAAAGGCTGGACGTAGGGCTATTATCTCTCCCGAGAGGCCTGAACCAGGATAAAAACCCTGTCTCCCTGTTCGTGTGGTTCGTGGTTGTTTGGCGTGTCTCCTATCTCACTCTTAAAGAACCTTAGCAACTTGAGATTGATATCTCAACCGTCGACAACACGCGTCTTGGCACATGCTAAGACCTTGTCGTAGATGGAGTACCTCACAGACATAGTAGGGTGAGTGTATGAACACTGAAAGTTTCAGGGTGTGAATGTAAGATGGTTGTGAAAACGAAATGCTCCACACCTCGAGCGGGGTAGTCTCCTTTATTTATAAAAGGGGTAGGGCTAGGATTTATAATGATGCGAGAAGACCCTTCTGCCCATACCCTCGGATCGTTAGATTTACATCAACGGTTGTTATATGACTGCCTCTTTTACAAATACAAGAGAGTGACAGATCTACCCTGAAACCCTAAGGCCTTGGTGAACTACATGGCCCCCTCAATTCAAGGCCGCCTAAGGTCCATGGAAGTCGACTCAACATACTTGGCGCAAAAGGAACTATCTTTAGGATCCCTTTATGGGTCTTCGGGACTTCGCTTCCGACTCGGGGGCCTTGAAGGTCCATCTCCGTCTTCGGTTCTTTAGCCTCCTAGTCTCGTTCAATGTCCCGAAGGCTCTGCATACCTCCGAGACCGACTCCATGCATCTTCGGTAGCTCTGCTGCAATTGCCAGAAAATAGAGAGAGGGAGGGGGGGGGGTTACCTCTACAACAGGCCTAAACTATCCTTAAGCCTTCGTTGGATCGTACTCCCTCCATTCTTTTTTTTTTTACGCTTTTAACTTTTAAACATGCCTTTATTATTCATTTTATTTAAAAAATATGTAAATATCATTTATTTTTTAAATTTGTTTTATCATTAAAGGTGCTTTAAGCATAACTTATATTTTTACTTTTGAATAAGACGAATGATAAAAGATATATCAAAAAATTAAAGACATCAAATAAAAAAACAGAGCTAGTACACTGTAACCGTACTAAGTAGGAATGTGTACGATTGCTGGTACAAGTTCCTCTAAGAAATAATCCCAGCTATTAGAGATAGTTACTAAAATTTAAAAATAATATTTGCGGGCCTAAACCCACAACGTCATAATGTCAAGAGAAGACTACAAATATTCTATAATATTGTTTACTTTTTCTCACCAGCTTAACCTCTGGGGTGAAATTCAATACCTGCAAAACGCACTACTACAAACGAAGGATTATCCTACAACACAGGTTACTACCTCCGATCATAAAAACTAATCGCTTTTGACTTTAAACACGTCTTCTACTATTCGTCTTATTCAAAAATTTGGTGCAAACATTAGAAAATATAAATCATGCTCAAAATACATTTAGTGAAAAAACAAATCACAACAAAATAAATGATAACTTACGTAGTTTTTTAAATATGATGGGTGGTAAAAGACGTGTCCAAAATTTAACGCAACTTATTTTTATGACCGGAGGGAGTATTAACATATTTCTCCTTGTGTTACAACGCAACCACGAATACATTGTAACCAAACTCAAGGCTATATCAAATGCACGTGGGTCCGGCCAGCGTGCACAATAGTATGGCTCGGTTACAAAAGGGACATGCATGCCCTGTGAGTTGAAACTTGAAAGAGCAAAACAGATATGGCATGTCACAAAAGTTGGTTGTTTTAGAGCATGTTCAAAGGGACCGAGGTGGATGAATAGATTTGCTCTGTCGTATGTTAAGATGAATTTTGGAATATTCTCTTTTTGTCGAAACGTTTTTATTTTTAAATTTTTTTAGAGGTGGCTTCGTAACAATAAAAAACACACTTAAAAGAGAATTTATTTTTATTTCCAATTAAGTGCCATATTGAACATGCTATTAGTTTCATGAATTTAGGAATATTCTTAAATGTGCTTCTTGAAGCTACTAAACATATTTTTCTATATTTGTCGCCTTCTTATTTGCCATCGCAATAATTCATTTTTTTTCATTTTTTTTTGTTTAACCAGGTAAACATACGGAAAAAATATCAAAAAAAGCATAGTGTGAGCATATCTGCAATATTTTTAATCTATATTTTTTGGTATTTTGTTGGAAAACTCATGTTAAATTTACACACAAACCATTTTCATATAAAATATTTATCGTAAAAATACTAAAAAGCATGTACATTTAGATTGTTGCATACTTAATAACTTTATTTTTTAAAAACTATTTTGAAATGTTTACCTAACTTTAAAAAAATAGAAGTTTTCATCGGTGACACATAGAACAGAAATAAGCAATTGGAATGGCACAAAATAAATGATATTCTGAGGGCAAATTTTACGTTGGCCTATCCTAGCCCCATCTCAATACTATTTATCCTTTTTTATCATTACCCTATTTCTTTCTACATTTTATCCCTTATATCTTTATTCCACACCTACTATTACAGTAATAGGCAGAATTTGGGGCCAAATGGAGCTATCATTACACTTGTTTTAAGGGCACTTGTAATGTTGTCCTAGCCCCATCTCTATTCATCCACTTTTCAATCATTATCCTATTTCTTCGTACATTTTCCTCCCTTATATTTTTATTCCACACCTAGTAGTAGGGCCAAAATTTGGGGTCGGAATGGAGCTACCATTACACTTGTTTTAAGGGCATGTGTAATGGTGGCCACAAATGCTGGCTCTCGAACAAACTTTGGGGCCATAAATAGTCAATTTATATGAATAATAAATTTCGGGCTAGGCTAGGATTTGAGGTCAGCCATGGCAAGTGTTGTGTATGCCCTAACTAATGGCATGAAATATATTAGACAGCGATCTATGACGACATGTGAGATATTTTTTAGGGAAAGCATATATTATACCCTAAACTATTATTCTTCATCGACCTAACCCCGTGAAATATAAAACCAGGTATTCTACCCGGTAAAACCATAAACAAAACTACAAATAACCCCCTGAGATGTTTTGATGGGTGGTTTTACATATGTGGCACGTTAGGTGTCTGTCCGGTCACAAAACATCAATAGAAATGGATATTAAATAAATGGAACCAGCTGTCATCCTCTGTCCTCTCACAGCGTCTCTCATTGCGTCCCCGTTTCCTAAATCATGGCATAGTCCGATTTTAGAGGCCCAAAGCACGACACGATACGAAATGATTTGGGCTGTGTGCTTGGATGAATTTGTGTTCTACATGAAAGTTGTATAGAATTTCAATACGCACCTTTTTCATGCAGACAACTTTTTCATTTGAGCACTGCACAAATTTATAAAAAAATTTAGTGCGCTGGCTGTTTAAAAACCCACATAACACATTTCGGTAATTCACATTTTTCGAGATATTCCAATGCTTAGATGAATTTATGTTGAACATAAACATTGTAGTGAATTTCAAGACGCATCTTTGTAATGTAGACAACATTTTTATTTGAGCAATGCATAAATTTACAAAATGTTTTAGTGCACTGGCTGTTTTAAAACCCACATAACACATACCGGTTATTTGCATGTTTTGAGATATTCCGCTGCTCAGATGAATTTATGTTCTACATCAAAGTTGTAGAGAATTTCATGACGCACACTTTTTGTATAGACAGCCTGTTCATTTGACCAGCTTATAAATTTATAAAAAAACATTTGTCTCTATTTTGTCGGTCGTGCCGTGCTCGGGGCCGGCCTGGCCCGATCATGGCCCGTCGGGCTTTTGGGCCATGTCGTGCCTGGATTTTGGCAGTTTGTGCCGGTCTGGCACAGTCCGAAGTGTTGAACGGGCCGGGTCGACTCGTTACACGGCGGCCCGAGGCACGACAGGCCCGTGCAGTGCCGGCCCAGTACCCCAAAAGCGTCCGGGTCGAAATATGGCTTTCAAATTAAGTTCCGAATTAGTAGATGCTGCCAAAGGGAGTGGGAATGCCATACACAAAAAGGAAGAGGCCCCATTCCCAGGACTATTCATGATGCTTATGTGTTTTGGTTTGGAACATAGATTTGTGATTAGATGGAAAATTCATAATTATGCTTTGATTTTCGTTGAGGGTAGCATGGTGCTGCTTTAGGTCCTGTTATTTTGAGCTGATTTGAATAGCTGAACGACAAAAATGACTAAATTTCGAGAGCTTCTCGAGGTAGTCTCGAGATTCTGGCCCATTTCGTTTGACTTGGTTTTCAAGGCGTTAGGACCCACCTTAAAAATAGCGAAAAAACGGACCAAAAAACACAAATCATATGTCTTTTCAAAACGTAGGTAAGTCATTAAGTCGTTAAGCTGTTAAGATGAAAAGAACCGAACCTTAGTTTGATTAGTGATTTGCGTGAATGGTCCGCCGAAACCAGGCCCTCGTGCTTGCGCAGGTGTGGCCTTCTTTTGCTTCTCCGAATTTTGTGGATCGGTTTTTAGTTGTGAGAACGTGTGCACCAATTGTGGCACGATCTCAATCGCGGCCCATCGGCCCACGCGTTTATCCCTATATAAATTGTTGCCGTTGTTAGGAGTTGGACACGAGATACAAAACCAAGGTTTTGCCACTCCCATCTGCCTTTGACGCGCTCTTCTCCGATTTGGTCCGCAACGATGACTTCACCGGCACGCGTCATCGACGACAACAACACCAACCTGATCGTCGTCGACAACACCGGCATCAACAATGGCAACGTTAACGTCAACACCAGCGCCACACGCGTCCAGTTCAGCGGCTGGGATACACCGTACGTATGAGAGAGAAATAGGAGAGAGAAAAGAGCCGTCGCTTCACCGAGCGACGATGCTAGCGCAGTTTACTAGGTTGGAGCGACGGCCTGGCAACGAGTCGACGCGCGTTGTACCAGCAGCCATCTCCTACGCGCGATCAATTGCGGTTGCGGGCTTGCGGCGATTTCCACTGTCTCCTGAAATTTTTGCGCGCGAACAGCTTCTTGGGTTCTCCCTCCCCAAATCGAGCGCGGGTTCTCCCTCCCCAAATCGAGCGCGGGTTCTTCCTCCCCAAATCGACATCGGCTTCTCCCTCCCCAAATCAGGGCGCTGCCTTCGTTCTCCCTATCGGGGCGCCGCCTTCGTCCTCCCCACCGGGGCACCGCCTCCATCTTCTCCAACGCCGACGTACACACTCCACAGGAGCGCCGCTGCGTCCATCCTCTCTCTTGCAGCGATGCCAGAGTCATCTCCGTCAGATCCAATGAATTGGTAACAGCTCGCTCTCCCTCAGATCTAGAGTAATTGTTTTGCTAGTGTTTGTTTGATGCACTTGGAATGCTGGTTGTTGAATGTTGAGTCCGAAGATGGTTCGCGTTAACGAGCCATAGCAATTCTGAAGCAGAGTTTACTAATATCATTTGGAGCATAATTAACTCGACATGAACATTGGCTAAAACTTCAGAGGTTGATCAAAGCTGCTTTCTCTGGTATATGAACATAGGTTAAAACCTCAGGGGTTTGATTGTGTCACTTTTAGTTATCCGAAGACATGGCTCAGGTGAAAATGGCCTCAGCCCTCGACTAGCTACTAGCGAAGAATATCAATAGGAATTTTTGGGTGAAACAACACAGAAATTTCAGCACAGATATGAGCATGCACGCACTTTATACATTGATGAAAATGTACATGGATACATTGATTACTTAGTTGTTTTTATTTTTACATGATTGCATCAATCTTTTCTTGAGGAGCCTTAAAATATTATGAAGTGGCCTTCTTAGTCACTTATCTTTCTTACATGTTGTTAATTTCAAATGTCATTGATCGTAGGGGAAGGATTATCGCCCTCGTGGTGGTTTTGTAAATTTCATTCAAACTCCATGGTCAGAAGATGGTTCTCAGCAGCACAATGGTCAAAACTTTCACTTTTTTGGTGGCCCTTCGCACTACATTCCTTTATCGACACCACCACCACCATGCAATGTGCAGACAAAGCCATGTTTTAGTACTGAATCCCCACAACATTTTGCCAGCCCATCAAACTTGCAATCTAAACCAATCATTGTTGACAACATAGAAGATGATGCACCATCAAGAACTGAGAAGCGTTTAAATTGGACTTTAGATGAGGAATTAAGATTGGTATGCCATATTTTTTATTATCTACCTTGAATTGTTGCATACTATGCCCATATCATTAACAAGCTTCCTTTATATTGCAGATGAGTGCATGGTTGAACAATTCAAATGATCCAATAATGGGTAATAGCAAAAAGAATGATCAATATTGGAAAGATGTTGTGGCTGCATACAACACCACCACCCCAAAGAGTCGGCATAGACAGTGGAAGCAAGCCAAGGACCGGTGGCATAGATTAAATAAATTCGTCAATCAATTCCAGTCATGTTGGATGAAGGCTTTTCGTCTATGGCCAAGTGGAATGTCCGATGATCAACTAACGGACAAGGCCCACAAATTCTATGTGAAAGAATATGGAAGTCCATTTTTGCAAGTAAGTACTTGGAAGGCTGTAAGAAACCAACCTAAGTGGAATGCCTACAACAAGAATCTCAGCGAAGAGAAGAAAAGAAAAGTTTCAGAGGTAGGGCAGACGGTTGACATGCCATCTTGCATCGATGTTGGTGATATCCCACGCCCAATGGGATGTAAAGCAAGTAAGGCTGACCGTAATGCCAAGTGAAAAAAACTCAAGGAGAAAGAGGAGAGTAGCTAAGATATAGAAGAGCTTGATAAGTTCTTACATATGCAGGCTGAATCGAATAAAAGTCGCAGCGAATTGTTGGAAGTACAAAAGCGTGTCTCCTCCGAGAAGCTTGAATCAGCTAGACTTACTCATCAAGCCTCTAAGGAGAATAAGGAGGCAAAAATGCTGGAAACATACATGTCGCTCATGTCTCGAGACTAGCATGCCCGATGATATCCGAGCTGAGCACATGAAGGCAGTCAAATGTTTGGGTAAGAAGTTGTTTAGCGATGCTTGATAGGTAAATTTTTCAAAGTCCCAATCCACTATCGATTTCTTTTATTAATCATACTACTAACTGATTTGAAGACTATTTTTATGGCCTAACTTATGGAAAATTTTGTTAACATGCAGTGCAATGGGGGTCTCAAGCAAAGGTCAAGGATGGATGATGATAGGGCTTCTTTTGCTATGTATTGTTGAACTGAGATGGTTATTAAGTGATACGCTTATATATGTATGAGCTCCTTTTGCTGTCTATATATGAGCTCTTTTTGCTATCCATGCTGGTACTGTTAAGGTTGCCATATGACATCTTATGCTGAATTATGTTTATTAACCGTATTGTTATTGTTGCCATATATGTATTATATTTATTTGCCTGTTGAGTGGATGCCCAATTTATAGGGGACGTGCTGCCGAAATTTTGGAGCATGTACTACAAAGGAATTGCGCTATCGTGCTCGACCAACACATGTCCAGCTAAAGAAGGATTTAGTCGAGCATATTTGGCAACGCTATAGGAGCGCCTGATGTGTTTAGTTATCCATGAGTTGTCTTATTGTATGATCCATATCCCGCTTTTATATAAATCTAATATAC
Organism: Raddia guianensis; assembly: GCA_036346415.1. Classification (NCBI taxonomy): domain Eukaryota; kingdom Viridiplantae; phylum Streptophyta; class Magnoliopsida; order Poales; family Poaceae; genus Raddia; species Raddia guianensis. The sequence goes on from CM070543.1 coordinate 11,384,005, forward strand.
CATATTAATGTCTTATAATTATAAATTAATTTATTTTTAATTTTTGTATGTGCATCACGTTATGACATGCACACTAATTTTCATATATATACATCACGTTAATGTTCTTATAAATTTAATATATCATGTATCAAAATCAAGTTATAACGATGAAGTGGAAATATTTAGGCCACAAATAAGACATGCACACTTGATCACCACAGTTTTTAATCTCCATGCAACTATATTAAATGAATGTATAAACAACTTATAGACTACCCATCAGATACAATTTATACATAGAAATTGTCTTTTTAGGTGACATGGCAATAGTTTAGAGACAGAAGCTGTCTCTAGCATTGTACATGCCCAGTGCGCATATATCTCGTAGTGCATGGAGTTCGTGGCTCGTGCAGAAGTGGATCGAGTGTGTGCGTGCGTGCGTTTGAGACTCGGCTTGCTTACCGGGGTGTGTAAGCTAGGCTATAAATTGCTATACTTAGTTGTTTTGTTTGCAGTGAGAAATATTAGTGCTTTCTTGTGTACACCTATCAGGTCCAGCCGAGGCAAGTTTACGTGAGTTTGCTGTTGTGCGTTTCTTGTTGCTTGGTGCTCCAACAATTGGTATCAAAGCCTTGTATGTCCAAGATCCTGCGCTACTACCTCGATTCCATGGCGTTAGTTCTGCACGGTGCCGGGGGAAGCAGTGGCGTCACGTTCCATTATCCGCAGCTCACTACGACGACCTACACCACATGGGCCATCAAGGTGGAGGCCCCGCTAGACACGCAAGGTCTGTGGGAGGCCGTAGCCCCGGCGAAGGACGTGGGTGCAGGCGCCGAAGGACAAGATGGCAAGGGCGCAACTTATCTAAACTCTCCCTGAAGATATTTTGCTGCAGGTGGCGGCAAAGAAAACGGCGAAGGAGGTTTCGGACAACCTCAAGACAAGGTTCGTCGGGGTGGATCGTGTCAAGGCGGCGCGCTTGGCAACTTTGAAGGAAAAGTTTGATGCTCTCTACATGAAGGATGGCAAGGCGGTGGACGACTACGCCGCTAAGCTCAGCGGCATGAAGGTGCGGTACACCAATCTTGGGGGCACCTTGGAGGATTCGGCATTGGTGAAAAAGCTCCTTGACACTGTGCCGGATCGCTTCTACCCCGTTGTTGCCGAAATCGAGCAATTTTGCGACATCAACACAATGGCGTACAAGGAGGCTTTGGAGCGTTTGAAGACATTTGATGAGCAGCTACGTCTTCGCGAGTTTGGCTCTAATGGCGACGGCCAACTTCTCCTCACAGCGGCCGAGTGCAGGCTCGGCAGAAGAAAAATGGCAAGGATTCCAGTGACAAGAAGAAGAACCGCGACGGTGGCAAGGCTGATGGTGGCCGTAGGCCCGTAGCGGTAGCCATGACAACGACAATGACGATACCGACGTCGACACGGACACCACTGAGCGCAAGCCTGTGGGGACGAAAGGTAAATGCTACAATTGCGATCGTCGTGGGCATTTTGCCAAGGATTGCCGCAAGCCAAAGGAGGAAGAGGCGCTCCCTCGCGACGGCCGACGACGAGCCGTGTCTCCTGTGAAAAAGCAGCGATAATGAGGTCAAGATTAGGAGGAATTTGTTAGCGAAGTCAAGATTAGGGAAAATTTTTTAGCATTAATCTTGACTAGTTAGTTTATTTGAGAGTTTATGTTCAAATCAATTAGCAGTGCATGTGCGTCATGTACAAAGAGCAGTGTGTGCGTGTGTTGCATGCATGAGAGATAATTAGTTTTATGTTAAGTGGAGTTGGCAAAATAGTTAGCTGCATGCATAGGCATGGCGCAGTTTGCGGATCGTGCGCGTGAGTGCGCGTATATCTCGTAGTGAATGGAGTTCGTGGCTCGTGCAGAAGTGGATCGCCTGCGCAGGGTTTACGAAGCCGCGGTTAACCGGTCGAAAACCGTAGTTAACCGGTGAACCGGTGCGGACCGGTTTTTGAAAAACCGGTCGGCTAGGTTTGAATTTAATCCAAATTTGGTTCAAATTTAAAAATTCATAAAAAATTCTGAAAAATTTTCATAAAATAGTAAACATTATTATATGACTATTGGCTGAAACAGAATTTGAAAATTCGAAATATTTATGTGTTTTTCGTTGGATATGAATAAAAATAATTAAATAAATATGCCAATATGCCATATATGACCTGACCTCTGCCTCCTTGGATCCTTCCCCTACCCGTGAGGCCGTGACCACACTTTCCCCACAGACCGAGCGCCTAGCCTCCCAAATCCAGCCCCACTTCTCCTCCCTTCCGAAGCGCCACCAAGACGGCCACCGGCATGAAACCGAGCGGCTAGCCGCCAGATCTGGGTTAGCCGCTGGCCCACCGATTAAGGCGAGCGAGCTTGAGGCGGCTAATCGGCGCGATTCATCGGCTAACCGAGGTGGACGAGGCGCGGCAAGACGCCCAATTGCTGGCCGGGCGAGGCGCCACCGGCCAGCCGGCTCGGCTAGCCTCTCTTTGTGGCCGTGGCGTGGTCGTGGCCGTGGTGGCGGGCCGCCCCCCGTTTTTTTTTTTATTTTGATAAATGCACCGCTAGTCTGCTAGTGTTAGGGTTAGATAAAGATTAAGAGTTTTGCATATTTTTTATTTGATAAATGCACTGCTAGTCTGCTAGTGTTAGGGTTAGATAAAGATTAAGATTTTTGTATATTTTTTATTTGATAAATGCACTGCTAGTGTTAGGGTTAGGGTTAGTTTTATTTTAGGATTATTACGAAAAGATTTTGTGTTGCCATGCAGTGAGACGCTAAACGAATGGCGGATGAACCTAGCGATCCGGTTTGGGAGTATGGTCTGAAAGTGAAAGCAGGATTCAAATGCAATTTCTGTAAAGAAACCAAAGCGGGAGGCGGCGCAAGCAGATTTAAGCACCACTTGGCTGGTCGTGGCAGCAATGTGAAACCTTGTAAATCAGCCCCTCCTGAGGTGAGGGACTTCTTTCGACGGTATCTGGATAGGACCGCCGAAAAAAAGACCGAGAAAGCTAGAGAGCGGCTTAGATTGGAAGAAGCCGCAGATCGCAGGGAGAGGTGGAGGGCTTGGCAGAGCAGGGCACCACATGGGGGTTATGGTAGTGGTGCAGCGGTTGGCGGGAGCAGGGGCACCACATGGGGGCTTATGGTTGGCAGGACACACCGGGTGATGACAGTGGTGCACCACGCCCCAGGTCGCACCCAATGACTGGGGGTTTCGGGAGGGCTGATCTTGGTGCTTTTGGGAGTGGTAGACAAAGATGGCAGCAGCAGTACACCGGAGGTTACAATGAACAAGAGCAATATGAACGGGCCATGGCTGCGTCGAGGATGGAGTCGACTTTCAAAAGTGAAAGCAGGAGAAAGGTATGAGCATGGCGGTGGCGGTGGGGTGGTGCTCGTGAACTGAGCCTAAACAAGGAAGTCTGCGGCGAATGTTATCACGATCGAGCTCACAAAGAGAAACTCGACCTATCGATGCGGTACCACTTGTTCACCAAGAATTGACACAGCAGTGTTCTCTCGTCTCACAGAAGGCAAAAAGGCGAAACGTTAAGCTTGGCATGGGGTGGGCGGATGGTTTCACGCGTCCGGCATTCCCGGAGGCAAGCCGATAATCCTTACTTTGTCGCTGCCGTAAGGGAGACACAAAGATTAGGTAAAAAAATTTAAAATTATTTTTTCTTACTTTATGTACTACTTTGTTGCTAACTAATCATATTATGCCATATGTTGCTTTTGTAAGAGAGGCGGTGCAATCACCGTCTGGTCGGGATATTGATGGAATATATTTAGATGACGAGGAGACAAAGATCAAAAGAGAGATGGAGGTGTGGAAAAGAGATTGGGGTCACTATGGAGTGACTATAATGTGTGATTCCTGGACGGGGCCTACTGGTATGAGTATCATTAACTTCATGCTGTACTGCAACGGCACAACTTACTTCTACAAATCAATAGATGCAACGAACCAGACGCAGGACACTAAATTCCTCGTCGAGGTATACTTCGTCTTATTTGTTGTTGTTTTACGCTCTATTACCGTCTATTTGTTGTTGTTTTACTCTCTATTACCGTCTATTTATTGTGTACATTTTCATGCGCATAATACATAAGGTGGTGAAAGAGGTAGAGGTGGAGAATGTTGTCCAGATTGTCACGGACAACGGTGCCAACTATAAGGCAGCGTGCTTGAAACTAAGTAAGAAATACATGTCTATCGTTTGGCAGCCCTGTTTGGCTCACACTATCAATCTGATGCTGAAGGATATTGGAGAATTTCTAAAAAATAAAGCAATCATTGATAGTGCAAAGAGGATATGCCGATGGCTATATAACTCTAGAAAACTTCATGCGATGATGAAACAAGTCATTGGCGGAGAGTTAGCGAAATGGAACACAACTAGATTTGGCACCAACTACACTTTCTTAGCGAGCTTTTTGAAGCATAAGAGTGCCTTCATGAGGTGGATGGCAAATGCAGAGTTCCAAGCTACCTCTTACTGCCAGTCTGCGGATGGACAATATACACATCAAAATTTGTCAGATCTACGTTGGTGGGCACGGGTTAAAGAGTGTGTCGATTCAGTCGATTACTTGTATGCTTTTCTTCGTATGGCCGATCAAGATAAGATTCCAACCATATGTAACGTGCTACCAATGTACCATGATGTCCGTGAATGGATGTTCAGAGACATCCAAGAGCCCGATCGTACGCACTACTTAACGGTTCTTGATACCAGGTTTAGAGATGTGGCGTATGACACTTTTATTGGAGCAGGTTAGTACTGAATTGTTTTATTGATTTGCTTTATTAAATTGGTTTTATTGAATTGAGTATTTTTCCATGCAGCTGCGGCTTTGAGCCCATCCCTCCACTATAGTAGAGGCACTACTGACACCATGCTAGCAGATCTGCGATGGGCATTTGATCGAATGACGACAAGTGTTACATTTGCCCAAGCATTGGTGGAAGCAGATGTGGAGGAGAAAGGGTGGTTCTTCGGTGGGCGATGCGTATCAAATGGCAATACATGCCAAAATTAACCCAGGTAATTATGATTTGCGATCTACCATGATATAATAGTGGTGGAGCAGACTGTTTACCAACGTATGTTATTACGTGTAGGTCAATGGTGGAGCATGTTTGGCACGGACACGCCAACGCTTCAAATGCTTGCCAAAAGATTGTGAGCCGTCTGGCGTCCTCTAGTGGATGTGAGAGAAATTGGAGCACCTTCGCCTTCATTCACACGAGGCCACGCAACAAACTTGGATATAACAAGCTACACAAGCTTGTTTTCGTTTGTTACAATTGAGCGGGTCAAAACTCAGACGAGGGATGTAGAATATGACCCTGCAGACCAACTCTTACATCTTTCAACTACAGGCACGAACAGCCCAATGTTCGATTGGTTGGAGAATAGAAGGTACAGACATATGTCAATAAATTCTAGCATAAATTCTAACATAGCCCAATCTAATTTGCATGGTATGTTTGTTATTTTTGTTGTAGGTCAAATTCGACTCCAGTTTTAGATGAGGACAGCACTGACACTGACAACCCACTGCCATCAATATTTTTCGTAAACCTAGAAGACCCCGCCACTATCCAGGAAAAGACCAGGGGCAAAAGCATAGATGAGTGGGCTGAGCAGAATGTGGGAGACACTCACATTGGTAAGAGAAAGACTCGCTTGCCTCCTCCTATCAAACGTTTATCAAAGAGGACGAAGGGGAAGAGGCTGTCCACAAAAAATGATGATGAAGAGGATAGTGATGCAAGCGAGGAAGAAATTGCAAAAAGTCCCACGTACCAAGAATCAAACGACAGTTCATCCTCAGATGATGGAGAGGATGATGATGGGGATGATGACGGGGATGGCGGTGATGATGGCGGTGATGGTGAGGGTGCGGGTGGCGCTGATGACGGGGGTGATGACGAGGGTGGTGGCGAGGGTGGGGGTTGCTTGCAACCTGTGAGCAAATTCTACCCACAAGGTTTACACCCTATCTCTTAGGGAGCCACTAGGCCCAGGCCATCCACGTCTAGAAGGGGCAAGCAAGACAACCTGCAAGACCAGGAGAGCTCAAACTCTACGAGTGGTACTTATACGGGTTATAATTTTTTTTCCTCCCCCATATCCTCAACCAATTAATCCACATATGAGGAAAGTATATGAATGGGAAATGCCAGATTATTATGCAAGTCTATATCAAAGTTGGCAAGCCACTGCCTGGACCACAGGTCAAAGTTGGGAAGATTATAAAATAGACTTAATGAACCACCATGGTCTAATAGTCATGTCTACAGAGGAGTACTGCAATGCATACCCTGAATTTGGATTTCAATATTCTAGATATTAGATACAACTTACAGTGGTAATATTCTGTTCCCGTTGTATACTTACATATATTCCTTTATAATATGCATGTATAATTTTTTTATGTCTCATTTGTAGGTGCCGGCGTGCCACTGCCTCCTTCCATTCATCGTTTCTGATTAATACGCTTGAGGTAAGCTTTTGATAAAAAGTTCAGCGGTATGACATCTTGAGTTGTGAACTATGTATGAAATAATAAGATGGTGGATATATAATATATGCTATGAAATATGTAAATTATGTTTCTTTGTCTGCTGAGTGGATGACCAAATTATAGGGGAGGTGCTGTTGAAATTTTGTAGAAATAAAGAACTTAGTAGCAATTCTTCTATTTTTTCTATAATGTTTTTATGCCCCTAGTTCCAAATTAGTGCTAAATTGATATTTGTATGTCCCTATAATTTTTCCTATTTTTTCTATAATTGTTTTCAAATTATAGACAAATTATAGCAATTATTCTATTTTTTCTATAATTTTTGTATGTCCCTAGTGCCAAATTAGTGCTAAATTGACATTTGTATGTCCCTATAATTTTTTCGACAGTAAAATTAGTTCCAAATTATAGACAAATTGACATTTGTATGTCCCTATAATTTTTCCTATTTTTAAATTGATTTTTTCAAATTATAGAGAAATTATAGCAATTCTTCTATTTTTCTATAATTTTTGTATGTCCCTTGTGCCAAATTAGTCCTAAATTGACATTTGTATGTCCCTATAATTTTTTCGATAGTAAAATTAGTTCCAAATTATAGACAAATTGACATTTGTATGTCCCTATAATTTAAATTGATTTTTAAATTGATTTTTCATTTTTTTCTCTATTTTTCTATTTTCATTAAACTGCAGACCGGTTAGCAATGAGCTAACTGTCGGCTAACCGTAAAACCGGTCGGTTAACCGGCGGGCCGTTTTTGAATATGAATTTGAATCACGGTTTTTCAACGAAATTTTCGAGTTAACCGCGAAAACCGGCTTGTTAGTTAACCGGACCTCCCGGTTTTTTTGTCGGCTCGGTTATGTAATCCTCGCTGCGTGCGTTTGAGACTCGGCTAAGTTGTTGCTCACGGGTTTGTAAGTCGGCTATAAATTCTTGTACTTAGGCCTGTTTGTTTGAGCTTGTTTGAGTTGCAACTTCTAAAAGTCGCTTCAGGAGAAGCCACAAAAACTAACTTCCGGAAAAAGCTCATATCACAAGATAAATTGGCTTTTGGTGGCTTTTGAAACTTCTTTGAAGGGGTTTGTGTTTCATTGTTTGTTTGAGTTTCAAACACGAAATTTTGGCTGTGTTAAATTTCAAACAAACAGGGCCTTAGTTGTTTTGTTTGCAGTGAGAAATATTAGTGCTCTCCTGTGTACATGTATGAGTTCCAGCCGAGGCAAGTCTACGTGAGTTTGCTGTGCGTTTCTCGTTGCTTGGTGGGCTGCTCCAACATTGTTTGCAGTTGTCTATTTATCGTATCTTTTTGCATGTGTTATCTATCGATAAAATATATCGCTTGGGTAGGCGGGCCACGCCGTAGCGCTGGCGGCGGGCCTAGGCCATGGCACTGACGGCGAGCCCAAGGCCAGGCGGTGGAGGTGCATATTCCAGACCGAGGCCATGGCGCTGATGGCGAGCCAGGGCCAGGAGGTGGCGGTGGCGGTGCGTCCAGGCCGCGACCATGGACCGGACGGCGAGCCCAAGGCCAAGCGGCGGCGACGGCCGCGACATGTCCGTCCAAGCCACGGCCATGGCGCGGATGGCATATTCCCCACCCATGTGCGCCGGCGCCGCCACGCTGCTTGAGCGCTACCGCGCTAGCTTTGCTGGCCTACATACACGGTCCATTGCCTCTTCGTTTGCTTTCTTCATTATGGCCATTCTTGGAATCATGGTGCAGCCGAGGTGTTCCACGAAATGCTTGCACTGGGATGGAAACCATTATACATGTGATGCACCCAAACACATTCTCTCGCTGCCTACGTGCAACCAAACAGAGGGACTTGTATGAACTCAGCCTGCCTCTAGTCGTATGTGCGTACGTCGTTGCGTGGGAGAAATTTTTCTTGTTTAACAAAAAGAGTTCTTAAGCTTACAACCTAAGAATGTAAGAAAAATCAACGAATTAATCATAGGTCCATAGCCATGATAATATATCCAATTTTTTCTTTTTAAGTATTCTTACTGCACACAATCGTCCGTGGTGGGAGGTGGCAGATGACAGGTGGCTTCACGCCTTCACCACCAGTGGGAGACAATAGTTTCCAAGTTTGAACGTACCCACACATTAAAAACAAAAATTTAATGCAGTTTTCAAGTGCTCCACAGTAGTTAGAGGTTATTACAAGTTCAACTTTGGATACTCTAATTTCATTTTCAGGTAAATCAACGAACAAGTAGCAAACATATTTTAGTTACCTTGTAGAGCCAAATCCATGAAATGTAGTATGTTTGGCAAAAAAATTATCTGTCGAGCACTAAAGTTTAAATTTGTGAAACGGGTTATGAAGCTTTTTTTTTTTGGCAGAGCAGCACTATGCTAGCATTGATTTAACATGCAAGAAAGAGTATACATTCAAATTTCAAAACTCCTTCAGTTCAGACATCAGAATACAGAGGATACTATGCTTCTATGCATCATTCTGCAAACAAGTGTGAACTGCATTCATAGTACATAGAAAGCAATGGGCATCACATTTTCAAAACCATAAAGATAAATATGGAAACATCACTATTGGGTGGCCTATGCACACAAAAAATAAATCTTCAATCGTAAGAAAATATTACTGTTGCATTTGCCTGCAGATAGTATGTGTGAAATGTAGCAATAGAAGGCATCACAACTCAAATCTTTGCAGACGTTTATCGCTTTATCTGAACTCGAGCCTGACACTGCATAGAAGATACTACATATAAACTACCAATTACTGCATTTACTCACACCACAATGATAGACTGATAGAGAGCCACCGGTCGATAGATTGCAATTGAAAATTCAAAAGACCAGCTGCTGCAACAATGCCTGCCACTGCTAGTTTAAAAATATTTCAAAACTAGTCTTCCATGGCTTCCTTGGGGCTTCAGAAATCAAACACCTTGGTTTTCCTTAGCCATCTTTCGCTGCATGCGCTTTTCAAGATGGAACAACCTGGAGAGAGAAAGAGAACACATGGGTGAATTCCATTGATCGGGCCACAAGTTACAATTCTCATCTAGGGAAGGGTATACTAATTTATTTATTACTTACAACATATGAGGATAATTGATCTTGTTAAACTGCTCGATAATTTGGTACAGAAGTGGAAGGACTAGACCTCCTTTTCTTGAATGATCTACTTAGTCCATCATTGGCTGTAACCTCCTCATCAGGGAAGTTCTGATCAGATACTTCTGGAGAAAAAAAAATGAATGTTTGTGTTATATCCCTGATTGTATCGGGTCAATAGAGTAGGAAGACAATTGACAATGTCACATTATTTGTGAAGATCCAGTGATTTGTTTGTGAGGTTAGGAAAATATAGATCTCAAAATATCTTCATAGTGGTGATCAAGCGAAATGGTGACTAAGATTGTCTGACAAAGTTGCACGATCAGTTATACATGGAAAGTAAAATCATGATGCAAAGACGTGTTGAAGTGATTTAGAGAAAATAATTCCAAGCAATTATGCTTCCAACATAGAAATCTGCCCTAATGGCTACTTCAACTTAGCTTTTTTTTTACACTCGCACAATTGTGTAATATTTAGCAAGGACAAGAAAATTTTAGATGATTGCTACTTCTTCAACATATTAATTACTATCTGCAGATAGCTATGCATGTTAAATTATGCCTTTCTCTGAGCATAATTATCTATCTATCAATTTATCAAAATTCCTACTACATGCCAACTCTGGATTCTTATCACAATGAAAACTGCATAAAAATTCTACACATTTATCAACATGAACCATATACCGAATGAAAAATCTGCAAACAAGATAACTGTTGTTAGTGACCTGTGCTTTTACCAACAAGATTTTCTTCGGCACGGGTCTGCGCTTCTCCTCCGTGTGTCCAAACCCTCTCTTGAACTGTGTCTGTGCCCGATTCACCGTCATCCACTGAAACCTTCATCCCATCACCATGGCGGTTTACACTGGAATTGCGTGGTCTGAAACGCTTTATACATGGATTCTCACTGCCCTCACACGCATGGGCATCCTTCCTCTCACACATGATGTTCTCAGGCACAGCCTCTCGTCGGAGCACCTTGAACCCATTGCCACCCACATGGCCCTTATGCGCAACAGGCCCGTGGTGCTCATGGCCATAGAGCTGATCCATGAATGATGCTTCCATGGAGCTTATGTACAAGCTGTGCCTCTCATTTGTCCATCCGGTCGACATCAAGTCCAGAATTTGATCGCCCTGCAGAAGAACCAGAACACAAAATTTGTTTTGGGAGTCTGCGAAGAGCTCATACAAATCTAAATTTAAAGCACAAATGTAATACAAATTACAAAACAGTAGAATTGGAGTAATCGTTCAAAGATCATGTGTGCTCTTTCTTCAGTTCTATCTTTTTTATCTTTTTATGTGGCATAGTAAAGATTAAGTCCTGAAGCAAAAGGCTAAAATCATTTATGTCTTTCCTTCTTCCACGCCGGAGATAAAAGAGTGGTAGGAAAAAAAATCATATGTCCAAAATAATATGTGTTCTCTCTGTTTGTACCATTGGAGTCCAAAATAGCAAGAAGAAATGCACCGATCTAGTAACTTGCAGCGAACAATTGTTAGATAAGATTGCAGAATGCACTGATCTAGTGGCTTGCAAGGAACAATTGACACAATTTAAGTCAAATTAGTTTAATAGGACAGCAGGTAATTTTTTTACACAAAGAACACCAGATGATATTTATTTTTACGCAAAGTGTCCACGATCGGGAACCCTGACACTAAAGAACCATTCTCGTCAGCTTAACTTATTTATTATCTAACATATTTTTAACTTCAAAATAAAATTGCTAGTCAGATGAGTTTTGTCTGATTTATGTTTTAAAGATCTTAAACATGTCAGACTTGAGATATAAAAGAATAGTTTAAAAAATCAAAATTTTTAATTAAACAAAGATAAAATAAATAAATATGAACATAAGTAAAAAAAACTAAACTAACAAGAATAGGCGTTAAGAACAAACAGGACAGGGAGGGAGCACATCATTATTATCTTAATATCTAAAACTAAAGCTCCGCATCATAAATCAATGCAACATCCTTTCACTCATCAAACCAAAGCAAGTTTTTTTAACTGCAAAACAACAATTTTTGGTTGATGATTACCTTGGCAATACTGCCGGGCAGCGTCGCGGGGTTAACCGGCTGATCCAACGTCACGTCCCCCATTGAAATCTCTCTCAAGATACAGGGTAAACCAAATGAAACAAAGGAGAGTTGCAGCCTTAAAGGGGTATTCAGTTATCTTTTGTTCTCTTTCTCGATAAGGAAATGACCAAAATGGAGGGGGATGAAAAAGACCTATCAACAACGAGAATATCCCAGAGTGTTTCGATGAGAAAGCAGGCAACCGAAAAAATCTAACAAAAAATGAACAGAAATCCAAGAACCAAGAACCCTACAGAACAGCGGAAACCAAGAAATGAAGCAGCAGACCAGGACGTTTCTCAAGAAGAAAAGCAGCAGCAGCAGATCAAAGAAGATGAGATCTGAGCAGCTGAGGAGGCGGAATTTTATAGCCTACGGAAACATCTCAGGGAGGAGGAGGCGGTGGAGAGAGGAGAAGCGAAGAGGACGGAAGAGAAAGAGCACACGGATGCATCATGCTCATGCATCCATCCATGGGGAAGGAAAGGGAGAGATATGTCCAGGTGGGGGAGGGTGTCGGCCCCACCGCGCGGGCTTTACGCTGACGTGGCGGCGCTTTACACATGGCGGCGCGGGGCTCGCGGGGTTCGGAAAATATCTGGAGCCCCGATATTTCCGTGGGACGCCGCTGGAGGCCTGGCTGGTGGGGCCCAGTTCTGTTGCCGGAAAAGATCTGATGGATTACGTCACGCGGATGACAAGTAGATCACGCCGGCCGAACATGGGTTTGCTCTTCGCCCCCGCGAGGCATCTCCAATCTCCCGGGAATCATTCAGCCAAGACACGTATCACATGTATACAGTGTTTTTTATGTATTTAGCTTGGACACTAACTAATAAAACTACAAAAAGAATTTAAAACTTATAAATATCTATGAACTTGCTCTACCTATGTATATCAGTTTGTAGGTTCGAAATCATTTTATAATAAGAACATAAATTTTTTATCAATTTAAAAGTATTTAAATTTGCTAAATTTTTTTTATAACTCTTTATATTTAACGAATCTGATCTTGTAACTTTATACATAATAGAGTAACCAATTAAATAAATCTACAAACTTTTTAAAAAATTTCGTAATAGAGTGACCAAATGTTTCAAAACTTTTGTTGATTTTACTCCAATTCAAGTGCTTCAAGATTTGTAACGTCTTTCTCACTTTATTTGTATTTAGATGTAGTTGCCTCTGTGTTTTATATTTGAAGAGAGCGTGGATTTTTGCATGATCAATTAAGGATTTTGAATCTAGATCTATGTCAATCAATTTTTGAAATAGGCTGTGAACACTTGTTGTGTATGTTTGCAGTTTACTTACTTAATATGTAGCTCCCATTAGAGGTATATATCTACCTCAAATTTATGTTATGATTCCACGATCGATGAATAATTTTGATTCTAGAGTTCAATCAATTTTTGAAGTAGATTGAAAAAAACTTCTTGTGTATTTTGGAGTTTGCTTAAATTAATATGTAGCTTAAATTGAAGGTGACGATACAACTCATATTTAGGTCATGGTTGGTGTGACATCCTAATAAATATTAGAATGTCCCAAGTTTTCTCTAAAACTAAAAACCAAGTTAAAAGAATTTTTATTGTTTTCTTATATGAAAATCCCTAAATTTTCAAACAATTATTTATATATAAGAATTTGTTTTATTAATTATTTTCATTATAATTTACAATTTATATAATTCCAAATTTTACGATTTCAAATACAAAAGCTTTCTCCTCGCTTTTAGTCGTTCCTCGGTTGGAACCCTAACCTTTTCTCTATCGACTAAAATCCTAGCTCGACTGAAGCTCTAGCTCTTTCCTCTCATCGTTTTCCTCTCAATCCTTCCTTGGTCACGACACTAGTCCGGTCTACTCCCTTTGTAACCCTCTCGACCGAAACCCTATCATGGTCGACCCGACCTGTCCCTCGATCAAAACCTTAATCGGTCGACGTCCTCCAAAACCCTAATTCCGACTTTGAAACCTTCTCGACCAAACCCAAATCCTTCGGAGTCACTCCCCAGTTGTACCCGCAGCCATCACCGAGAGCCTGAACCCAAATTCTTCAAACCCAATTCCAATTCCATCCTGCAGAAACCCATCACAAACCCAAGCCCAAATTTATCCCTAAGCCCAATTCCAAATTACCTCTAATCTCCGGTCAACATATAAATGTCCAGTAAAAACCCTAGCCGATGCCAACTCCACCCATAGCCGCCGCCCCTACCTCATGGCGCTGCCGCCGTCGGCCCCATCCGCAGCCGCGCCGATGCCGAGCCACTACGTCGTCGCCGTCGGTGCCGTGTCCCCGCGCCAAAGCCGCCGCCCTGGAGCCGCTCCCGAGCCCCCGGGTCGCCCACCTCCCCGCGCCGCTGGGATGCCGCCCAACCCGGCGCCATGCCCAACCCGTCGTCGCCGCTCTGCCCCGGGATGCCGTCACCGCCTGGCCTTGGCCGAGCACCCAGCCAAGCCGCCGCCGCACTAGCCCCTAGTTCGCCCCGCTGCCGACGCCCCGGTCTGCGCTTTGCCGCCGCCATGCCGCCCCACTGCCGCCGCCCTGGAGTCGCCGCCGCCTCTGCCCTCGCTGGAGCCGCCGCCTCTTCCCTCGCTGGAGCCGCCGCCTCTTCCCTCGAGGTGCCGTCACCGCCGCCCCTGCCCACTGGAGCCACCGCCCTCATCTCTCTCCCTCTCCATCTTTACCTCCTGTGTGTGGATTTGTGAGGGAAGGTGAGGAACAGAGGGATTTGCCCCATTTGGTTCCACGGTTTAGACCAAAACCCAGCCCCAACACTGTTCATGATAAACAGTAACGCCTCTCCAATTTTTATCCCCTAACTAGACGTAGACCCCGCGCGTTGCGCGGGTGTAACAATGCACTGATGGCATTTATGTTTAGTTTTGCCTTTTGTTTTTTAAAGAAATATATGATTTTAACTAATTAAAAACAAGTAGTTATGGAATAATACTCAATACTAAGGCACTCATGCTACTTTATATTAGAATGTTGGTTTGTCAATCGGAATCGGTAATTAAATGTCTCTTAATAATCTTAGTTGGTTAGTTTATAAATGCATTAACCTTTGTAGGTTTAGTGTACAACTTTATATTTTAAAACGACAAAATGGGCTAAGGTAATGAACAAAATCATTTTGTCCTAAGTAGAAAATGCATGGACTAAACTAAATATAAGGTAATTATAGAATAACCTTTTTTGGTTTTTATTTAAGCACCTTACAATTTAATTGATTACCAGCAATTAAATTAATATTTAAATGCATTTTCCTTTAGGTACAAAATTATAGAAAATGAACTTAAATCAGAAAATTATGAAATTTATACCGGTGGTAAATTATGACTCTATTTATCCATAGAATTTATTTCATCTTAATCGGACGAAGGAAGTATTTTGGGCGGCCATCGAAAGTTTAACATTTGTTTGCACAAATGACGACAGCAGAGTTCTTCTAGCTCCTGTTGCTGTAGCATTTGGGGAAGATCACGGCCACCATTAGCTCTAAGAAAATCAACACCGGAGAGATGGTGTGTATACTTTATATATTGTCTACCATAACTAATTAAAAGAAAGTAGTTATGGCATGACCAAAAACAATCAGACGCGACGATGGCAAAATGGATCGGCATTAAACGACTACTTTGCTAGTGTAAGGCTCCGGTCAATACAACCACGGTGATGATATTCTACTTGGCATTTTGAAAGGATATATTGCATATTTTCTAAAATACCCTTAATTGCATTGTAAATTAATAAATAAGGCCTTTAAATAGCTATTTTAATTTGTTTATGCAAAATCCTATTAGTTGGTGGCAAGATTATATTTTTCCTATGATGTGGACTAAATCTAGTATTTTATGTAATAATTTTAGGAATTTTTAAGATGATTTACTATTTTAATTATTAAATACTAAAATAATTATGCTATTAATTTTATATAAAAACTTATTAGTGAAATTTGCAAAGTTATATTTTTAATGGTCTCTAAACAGCATCTAGTATTTTACATAAATTTTGAATAATTTTGGAGGTCTCTTTGTATTTTTAATAAATAGAAAGCATAAATAAAAATCTGTAATTATCTGCAATTAAGCGCTGACATCACGCTGACGTCATGCTGACGTCAGCCGTCTTCAACCTCCAGACAGCGGTATGCACCCGTTGAGAGAAACGGCGATAGCCGAGCTACGGTCCTCCGTTTTGGACGTTCTTGGGCTCTACGGATTCGTCTCAACGGCAGCGCTTCTAATGGTTCCATTTACACGGCGGCAATGGTGGACTCGGCGGCTGACGAGCTACAGCAGCAGGCGCCCACGTGTGCATGGCGGTGGGCACAGACGGCAAGTCTACGGCCAAATTGAATGGCGGAGAGCTTCAAGGATGGAATGTGGGGCTTACCGAGGCGACGAGGTGCTCGGAGAAGGCTCGAAACCGCATGTCGACGTGAGCTGCGGCGGTTCAAATAGGTCAACGGCGGCGAGGAGCTCCGGCGGTGAACATGTCAAATCAAGTGAGGGGAAATGCTTGTGAGGTGGAGGAGATACTACCAACGCGAGGAATCGGACCGAGGCTTACCGAATAGGAAGAAATCAACGGAGAGGTGCTCACCAAGGGTTTCGGGTCGACGAGGATTCCGCACACGACGGCTCAAGATCGCTAGCATTGCACGGCGAGCTCCGGGAGGCAACGGAGACAACAGCGAGCAGGCACAGATGCTCGAGAGCGAAAGAAATGGAGAAGAAAAGGAAAAACCGAGGCATCGGTGAGGTTTATACCGACGGGGAGGATAAGAACGGCAACGCCAGCGGCGGGGCACTGTGCTTAGGAACAGTAGGAACAGTAGAAGCCGGATGAGACAAAATCTCTAGGAATATAGAAGAAGGTGGATCCGTAACTCCTTTTCGCCCCAAACCAATTTGTCCATCATCTCTTGTCATATTCTAGCCACCGTACTAATTTGGTAATTTTTCGGAATGTCCCTTGCAGCGACCTCTGCGCGTGCGTCTCGTTTTGCGTGTCGTTGTCGCTGACTTTGCGAGGCGGACACCGAACGACGCTGTTGAAGGTAAAATTATTCCGATCGGGATTCGAGAAGATCCGAAGCGCATTATGATTACCGAGGCATTTTCGCTGGTAACTCGTTTAAGTATTTTTATTAAAATATATTGTCTGTTGTTTATTCGTTTGTATCTCGTTTTACGTATAGACCGTATCGGTATTTTTGCCGGGAATCGCGAGTGCCAATAGAACCCCGAGGAGTCGTCAAGGCTAAGAGATGGACCAACATGTCATCGCCGACTACGCAGGAGCTGTGGATGCCGATATCCGACCGGGAGGACGTGGGGGCGTGGACTTCGGAACAAGACGTCACCGTGAACAATGTTGACCCGAGAACGTTAATGATTCCTTGCGAGGCCGATCGCTACCAGGCAAGCACTAGTTGTTTGCATATTCCTGTCCTATGTTTTACTAACCCCGTCCGTCTAAAAGTAGGTGCCCTCTTGGCTATGATTTAGGGTATCAACCTTTGGACGGAAGGAGCTTAATCGTCTTTACTTTTCGTGATTCACCCTTGCATGCATATTAGAATAGCATGTGTGCCTTATTCATGTTAGTCATCTACTAGCATGACTAAACTTCATTTGATAAACCCTTTACTGTTCCATAGCCTATCCTTTGAATAGATGTGTAGGATTGCATTGGGATTCACTATAAAATGTGCCTTGTGAGGCGATTGCTTCGTATTGGTGTTTTTGATTAAACCCTAAACAACTAAAACTAGTGTAGATTGTTTAGGGGAGACCTGGCAGTGATGGTTCCGGGAATGTGGTGGAGACTCGAGGGTCTCCTCTAATAAGGACTCAAGCTTGTGTATTGCTAGACCAAACCTTACCGTACAGCCACTTGTGTCTTCGGCCCTGGCTTAGTACACTACGAAACCCACTAACTCCTGGCTCGTAGGCTGGCCGGTTACGTTTTGTCACTATTGCCCTAGGGTGAGGCTCATGACCTTACCTGAGGGGTAGGTGCGTTCCTGAGACCGAAGGGCTTAAATGGGGAACGCCCTCGGGTGGTGCCTAGACGTAGAAGGCGCCCTACTGTGGCGGGCACCGGCAGGGCCGGGGAAACCTAATGAAAGGGCTGGGGAAGTAGTGGGCATAGTAGGCTGGAAAAGTCTTGTACTGTTTCTCCTAGTGGATGAGACGGGGCTTGTGGGAAAATTTGTACACACTCTGCAGAGTTAAAACTATCATGATAGCCGTGTCCGCGGTTATGGACGTGTCTGAAAAGGTTTGCACATGTAGATTCACCTTTTTAATAATTAAACCTAACTAGAGTAGGCTGGGATTGGCCTGGTGTGATGATACACCTTCCTTTGATATTTAGCTTGGTGTGATGAGGCACCTTCCTTTGATGTTTAAGATGATCGGATCAATTCATGCATTCAACAAAATATCACTTTTGCTAAAACTTGATTAGTATATAGGTCTTTGTGTAAAATAACCATTTCCCCGATCCTTGCCATTGCATACATATGTTAAGGATTGCTTGCTGGGTAGCCGCGTACTCATTATATCTATCGCGGATAAATTTTATTATTTAGGTTGCAAGTCGGATTAGGACCAGGAAGGGTCCGAACTCAGTGTCTGAGCTAGTCATGGAGTCCGGTCAATCGCATGGATATCGTCATTGAAGGTATTCTTTGCTCGATGTTCTTGTTATTCGTTCTTAATATTTGGTAATATCTGTTTTATTGTAATAGCTTATGATGTACCTTGTAATACTCCGTTATTTTGACTAATAATGGAATGCCTGCGATGATAGCCGTTTAATTGTCCATCATGAGGTACTAGTCTAGGCCTAGTATCGGATCATGGTGCCGGATTCCCTGTGGTGACGCAGGGAGTCGTGACAAAGTGGTATCATGCTTAAGATTTGAACAAATTAATTGGTTAATTTCCGGTATTCTAGAAGGATCTAGAGTTCAATTCATCTCTAATTTTAAAATTATATTGCAATTGCATTGTTGTTTATGTAACTCAATTGCATGGTAGGTTTCCCCTTTTAGAGTGTTCGACATGCTCGTTAACATGTGACCGTCACTGAATATTGATTTACATGTGATTCTAAAAATTCGATAAATCATTATGTGAAAATTAGCATGCTATAATATAATGTAGATGGACCGCCAGTGGAAGTAAAACACGGACCGACTCTCCAAGGAGTTCATTGAGGGCGAGGAAGTTTTTATTACATTCAACCTATCAGGATTCATATATTGTCCATGGCTAGACTGCAAGAATGAAGAGTACTCAAACTCATGGGAACTTAAGAGCCATTTTCTACAGAGATGTTTTGTGCCTAATTATATCTGTTGGACCAAGCATGGTGAAAAAAAGATTTTATAGCAAGACGATGAAGACGGAAAGGGAGACAACATATGAACGGAATATGCCCTAGATCAATCATGAGATGATTGTGTAATACGTCTTTGTTCATGTACTTTTCGATAACTAGCTTATCAGGTTCCATGAATAATGGTCATAACTTTGTTCATCGAGTATGACTTGGTTGTGAGACACATTGTTTGCATGACATTATTCTAAATTGATCCCTGATCCAGAATCATTATGAGGAGCATTAATGATTGATCAGCACATATATTGATTGATGGTACTGTTCCACATACCATAGATATTGTGGATATCGAATCAATAATGTGGACACGTGTTAGAGAACACGGATGGTTGGATTGACCTACTCCAAGACACTGCTGAGATTGTTATCTTAATAGTGCCATCAGATTGTCGTCTCGAGTGGTACACCTATATGGTCCTTAGACTTGAGATCATCATAGAGTCCCAAAGATGCGTAGTTGTATACTTTGGGGTTATCAAACGTTACTCGTGAATCGGGTAGTTATAAAGGTAACTTACGGTGTATGCCGCGAAACATGGCGTGGGGTGTGATAGATCAAGATGGAATTTGCCCTCCTCGATAACAGGAGAGATACCTCTGGGCCCCTCGGTGTGGATGGATAAGGAAAGTGCGCGGCCGTGCCAAGGTGACTAATTGTTAGTCACATCTTATATCCATTATACGGAACGAGTGAATGGGACGAGCTATCACAAGGGTGGCACATATCTTGCCTTGAGCTTGACTGGTGTCGCGTGGAAAAGGGATCGATATGTACGCGTGTATCAAGGTTCAGCCGATGAGATCATTCTGTGCATTCGGGGGTCAATATATGTTGCTAGATACCGCTATTGACCTGTGGACTGGAAATGGGTTTCCGGGTCCGCGGCCGACTTGCACATGAACCTAACGGGTCACACACTTAACGGTTTGGAATATGCTTAACGGATTCACTTCTGTTAATGGGTTTCGGCGCGTGGATATGGATCCGTGTAGGAGATAGAGTCCTAACGGGCCTTCTAGTGTAGAAGCCCGTTAGTACGTCTATATAAGTTGGAGGCCAGGGGCGGCGCGGTAGAGAGCGAGATGCACTCCACCCAAAAACCCTAGCCACCGCGCCCCTCCCGCTCCTGAGGAAACCCTAGCCACGCGACGTGGTGCTAGCACACCGGCGCGCGACGTTCCACTCCTGGACGTGTGGATGCCTTAGAGGCGCTGCCGCTTTCGCGGACGTGCTTGCTGATCGGCGACCTCTCCACGAGCTCGGGCGACCTCTCCCCGTCACCGGCGACCCCTAGGTGAGCACCGGGGACCCCTCGGCGAGCAGTTGGCGCGCTGATCGGGGCGTGTACGACTACTTCCTCTACATGCGCGAGTCTTCTTCCACTGCATCCGCGCGTCGAGGGTAACGATCCATTGTCCCCTACTTACATGTTGATCCTGGGTTTGCGCGAAAATTTTGATTTTCGGCTAGCGTAGCCTGCGCGTTTCCCATCAACATAAACCCGAACGTTGCCCGCCCAATATGGTTCCATTGTAGATACATTAGAGGAGTTTGGTGAAGATGATATAGATAATATGCTTCATGATGGAGAGAAGAGACTACACAGATGAAAGACAATTCCAAAAGCACCAGTGCTTGTTAAAGGACCACATAACACTGTTGTACTCGGACTGCGGACAGGGCCACAAGAAGTTGTGTACCACTCTAGAATTGATGCAATGAAAAGGTACAAAGAGTTTGTCTAATAAAGTATTCAACGAGTTGTTATGTCTCATAAAGAAGTTGTTTCCATAGGATAACACGTGCCTAAAACTACGCACAAAGCCAAGAAAGTTACCTACCCTTTAGGGTTGAAACTTGAAAGTACAGAAGATATATGCATGACCGATGATGGTATCCTTTATCACAAGGAGTACAAGGATTTGAAAACTTGTCTAGTGTGCAAAGCATCACGATATAAGATCAAGTGTGACGACCCAGGTACGGTAGAGGGGGAGGCTAAAAAGAAGATATCCCCCGTGAAGATGGTGTGGTATTTTTTTTATAATCCCCCAGTTGAACCGTTTGTTTGCCAACAAATCACATGCCTAGATGATACATTGGCACAAAGAAGAGCGTAATGATGAGGAGTGCTAAGACACCGTGCTCATGGCTCCCAGAAAAGGAAAGTCAATAGAGCTTTCTCAGACTTTACAAGTGAGGAACGTGAGGTTTGGATTAAGTACAGATGGGATTAATGCTTTTGGTGAGATGAATAGCGGTGAGAGCACGTAGCCTATGACTCTATATCTACAATCTTTCTCCTTCACTGTGCATGAAACAGAAATACATTATGATGTCATTGTTTATCCAATGCCTGAAAGAACCAAGAAACAACATTGATGTGTAGCTTAAACCATTGGTTGAAGATATTATAACGATGTGAAACAATAGTGTATGAGTATGGGATGAGTACAAACGAGAACACTTCACCCTACGTGCAATGTTATTCGTAACCATCAATGGCTGGCATGCACTTGGTGACCTATCAGGCTTGACTATCAAAGGATATAGTCTGCATTTAGTGCTTAGATGAAACTAACAAAATGTACCTAAAAAACTGTTGGAACGTTGTGTATATGGGCCACCATTGTTTTCTTCTTACGAATAAACTTTTACGGAATAAGGATAAGAATTTTAAAGGAAACTAGTCTATCGTACTAAGCCTGATCATCATAATTAGGAAAAATTTTTTTTAACCTTTTTTAAATAAATAATTTAAAATTAACCCTCGCCAAAAAGTATTTGCAGATCGACCCTTTGGCGCGCTTAACGCACTCAAAGCGCAACTAATTGCCTCCGCCGCTAAGTCAAACGGCGCGGCAAATGATGCCACGTAGGCAGGCGCGGCCGGCCAGCTATTTTTTTTTCCATAATTAGACACGTGTATTTGGTATGGTAAACAATCTAAAAATAGTATTTGGAAAGTGTTGGGAGAAAACCTGTCTCGAATGATGAAGGTAAGGTACCCACGTGAAAGAAGAAGTCAATTTTTGGTACTTATCTTATTATGAAGTCTTAAAGGTTCACCACTCAATTGACATCTGTGTCTCACGAAAAAGGTTTGTGTGAACCTGTCTGGCTTCCTAGATGTGTACAAAAAATCGAAAGATACACCATCAATCACGAAAGCCTAAAACTATTGCAACTCAGAAATGACCTACATCTGAAAAAGAGAGAAAAAGGACAACATTACCTACATCAACTTCGGAGGTGATGCGGTAGGTAGCGGTCACGGTTCTCACTCTCCGCCTAGCTAGAATCTACAAATCCTTTTTTTTCCAAATTGGTGAACTTTTATATGAGTGGCTGCTATATGTTAACTTGTGTATGTCCGACGGCTATGTGAACTTGCGCTAACAATGTGAAGTTGGATGGTTGCATATGTATGACTATGTGATGTTAAACTTGTGTACAATATTTGTGATGGCAATGTGAAGTTGTATGTAGCTACGTGGTTATATGGAGTTTCTATTATATGTGTGAATTTTCTGATAATTTTTTGTGAATTGTGGAGTTTTTGTTGTTTTACTATAAAAAATTAAATAAATGTAATTCCGTCGGCCTTGGTGATGAAATTACTGAAGCTGCACCAGCTAACCAACACCTCTAGTAATTTCGTCGGCCCAAGACGATGAAATTACTTGTGCCACGTCAACAACATGTGTCAAACCAACCCTGCCACACGTAATTTTATCGGCCTAGCCCGACAAAATTATCTGCTACGTCAACACTCTGATTGGTAAACGGGCTACGGGTTTTAATTTCTTCGGTATGCGAAAACCAATGAAAATATCATAATTACGTCGGTCATCGACGAAAGGGCCTCTTTTGTTTAGCACATTTCGTCGGCCTCGACCGACAAAAATAGATCAAATTCCTATAGTGATCTTGCCATCTACAGTCTAAGCAAGCAAGAGAAAAAAGCATAATTTAGAGTTTGAACAATATTAAGGTCCCGTCTGGATATTTCCTATAACATAAAGAGACTCATATACATAGAAGGGAATAAAATCCTACACCTGAAATTCCATTATTGTCTCATCTTGTTGACACATTTGATTCGAGTTGCTGGGAGAGAGATTCTATCAAAAAGGGTACCGAGCTCGTCGGTTAGTTGCAGCCCGCGCGTGATGTGCACAGTATTTTCCCCACGATTTCACTACATAATATTCCCAAATTGTTTTTAAAAAAATTAGTTAGATACCTACAAAAAAACTAGAATAATTAGAATAAATATTAGACACCTGCCGTACTTTTATAAAAATATTAAGTCCCAGGTTGTTTCTGTTATAGGAGTTAGATTAGTTATGGAAGATTTTTTTCTCGTATACAGATGTGTTAATAAACTACTAAAATAGTCCTTTAGTTATTACAAATAGAATATAACTTTATAAAAAGCGAAAAAATTCCTCTAAACATAAAATAATGGATTTTTTCATACATTCCATTACGAAGTTCACTTATTTCAGATATGTCATCGCAAAGTCGATATTATTATAGATGCATGGCACTAGATTTGCAATAATCTATCACAGATGACATTCTCAGGATTTTATGAGGTTTTTTGTGTTTTATGCGAGCCGAATACATTAAATACAATCAAAATACAGCCTTCGACATATATGTGGGCCCTACTTGTCACCCTCTCCCCTCCTTCCTCCTCCTTCCTCCTTCCTCCCACCTCCCATCTCCAACTCGGGCGCGGCGGTGCGGTGGCGGTAAGAACGGCGGCCTCGGCGGAGGAGGCTAGCAAGCGACGAATGAGGCTTCAGCGGCGGCGCGAGGCGACGGCGCTCAGCGGCAAATGCTGCGATAATGACAGCGGCCTCAAGAATGACGTGATGGCGGCAGCAGAAGCGGCTTGGCGAGGCGTGACGCGACGGCAACTTCGGCAAAGGGCGATTCGCGAGAGCAAAGAAAGAGGAAGGAGGAAGGAGGAGGAGGAGGAGGAACAAAAGGGCTAAGTGTATAACGCAGGTCCCACATGTCGTGGTGTATTTTTGCTCAGATTTTAATCAGATTTGGTGTATTCTACCGTGTAAAACACAAAAAACCTCAAAATATCCCGAGAACGCATCTGTAAATAGATTAATGCAAATGTAGTGGCATCTATAATATATCGACCTTGCGATGGCATATCTAAAATAAGCTTAACTTCAGAATGGCATGTATGAAAATTATGAAAGTGACCACCATCATTTTAAAATAAATTAATGAATGATATTAAGGGTCTCTCACCATTATTACATGTACCATAATGGCCCTAAAATGCATTTGAGTGCATAAAATAATTTAAGCTAATAAGGGGATGTTATCTAGGGTAATATTATTGTCGTACATATGATCATACCTTACTAGAAAAGGTCATGAAACTTCATCTGACACCCAGGACTCCATAGGATAACACGTGCCTAAAACTACGCACAAAGCCAAGAAAGTTACCTACCCTTTAGGGTTGAAACTTGAAAGTACAGAAGATATATGCATGACCGATGATGGTATCCTTTATCACAAGGAGTACAAGGATTTGAAAACTTGTCTAGTGTGCAAAGCATCACGATATAAGATCAAGTGTGACGACCCAGGTACGGTAGAGGGGGAGGCTAAAAAGAAGATATCCCCCGTGAAGATGGTGTGGTATTTTTTTTATAATCCCCCAGTTGAACCGTTTGTTTGCCAACAAATCACATGCCTAGATGATACATTGGCACAAAGAAGAGCGTAATGATGAGGAGTGCTAAGACACCGTGCTCATGGCTCCCAGAAAAGGAAAGTCAATAGAGCTTTCTCAGACTTTACAAGTGAGGAACGTGAGGTTTGGATTAAGTACAGATGGGATTAATGCTTTTGGTGAGATGAATAGCGGTGAGAGCACGTAGCCTATGACTCTATATCTACAATCTTTCTCCTTCACTGTGCATGAAACAGAAATACATTATGATGTCATTGTTTATCCAATGCACGAAAGAACCAGAAACAACATTGATGTGTAGCTTAAACCATTGGTTGAAGATATTATAACGATGTGAAACAATAGTGTATGAGTATGGGATGAGTACAAGCGAGAACACTTCACCCCTCGTGCAATGTTATTAAGTAACCATCAATGGTGGCATGCACTTGGTGACCTATCGGGCTTGACTATCAAAGGATATAGTCGCATTTAGTGCTTAGATGAAACTAACAAAATGTACCTAAAAAGCTGTTGGAGCGTTGTGTATATGGGCCACCATTGTTTTCTTCTACGAATAAACTTTTACGGAATAAGGATAAAATTTTAAAGGAAACTAGTCTATCGTACTAAGCCTGATCATCATAATTAGGAAAAATTTTTTTTAACCTTTTTTAAATAAATAATTTAAAATTAACCCTCGCCAAAAAGTATTTGCAGATCGACCCTTTGGCGCGCTTAACGCACTGCAGTGACTAATTGCCTCTGCAGCGCCAAGTCAAGCGGCGTGACAAATGATCTCACGTGGCGGTAGCGGCCGACCGACTTTTTTTTCCATAATTAGACACGTGTATTTGGTATGGTAAACAATCTAAAAATAGTATTTGGAAAGTGTTGGGAGAAAACCTGTCTCGAATGATGAAGGTAAGGTACCCACGTGAAAGAAGAAGTCAATTTTGGTACTTATCTTATTATGAAGTCTTAAGGTTCACCACTCAATTGACATCTGTGTCTCACGAAAAAGGTTTGTGTGAACTGTCGGCTTCCTAGATGTGTACAAAAATGAAAGATACACCATCAATCACGAAAGCCTAAAACTATTGCAACTCGAAATGACCTACATCGAAAAAAGAGAAAAGGACAACATTACCTACATCAACTTCGGAGGTGATCACGGTAGGTAGCAGTCACAGTTCTCACTCTCCGCCTAGCTAGAATCTACAAATCCTTTTTTTCCAAATTGGTGAACTTTTATATGAGTGGCTGCTATATGTTAACTTGTGTATGTCCGACGGCTATGTGAACTTGCGCTAACAATGTGAAGTTGGATGGTTGCATATGTATGACTATGTGATGTTAAACTTGTGTACAATATTTGTGATGGCAATGTGAAGTTGTATGTAGCTACGTGGTTATATGGAGTTTCTATTATATGTGTGAATTTTACGATAATTTTTGTGAATTGTGGAGTTTTGTTGTTTTACTATAAAAATTAAATAAATGTAATTCGTCGGCCTTGGTGATGAAATTACTGAAGCTGCACCGACTAACCAACACCTCTAGTAATTTAAATCGGCCCAAGGCGATGAAATTACTTGTGCCACGTCAACAACATGTGTCAAACCAACCTGCCACACGTAATTTTATCGGCCTAGCCCGACAAAATTATCTGCTAAATCAACACTCTGATTGGTAAGCAGACTCACGGGTTTTAATTTCTTCGGTATCACGAAAACCAATGAAAATATCATAATTAAATGGGTCATCGACGAAAGGGCCTCTTTTGTTTAGCACATTTAAATCGGCCTCGACCGACAAAAATAGATCAAATTCCTATAGTGATCTTGCCATCTACAGTCTAAGCAAGCAAGAGAAAAAAGCATAATTTAGAGTTTGAACAATATTAAGGTCCCGTCTGGATATTTCCTATAACATAAAGAGACTCATATACATAGAAGGGAATAAAATCCTACACCTGAAATTCCATTATTGTCTCATCTTGTTGACACATTTGATTCGAGTTGCTGGGAGAGAGATTCTATCAAAAAGGGTACCGAGCTCGTCGGTTAGTTGCAGCCGCGCGTGATGTGCACAGTATTTTCCCACGATTTCACTACATAATATTCCCAAATTGTTTTAAAAAATTAGTTAGATACCTACAAAAAACTAGAATAATTAGAATAAATATTAGACACCTGCCGTACTTTTATAAAAATATTAAGTCCCAGGTTGTTTCTGTTATAGGAGTTAGATTAGTTATGGAAGATTTTTTCTCGTATACAGATGTGTTAATAAACTACTAAAATAGTCCTTTAGTTATTACAAATAGAATATAACTTTATAAAAAGCGAAAAAATTCCTCTAAACATAAAATAATGGATTTTTCATACATTCCATTCTGAAGTTCACTTATTTCAGATATGTCATCATAAAGTCGATATTATTATAGATGCATGGCACTAGATTTGCAATAATCTATCACAGATGACATTCTCAGGATTTTATGAGGTTTTTTGTGTTTTATGCGAGCCGAATACATTAAATACAATCAAAATACAGCCTTCGACATATATGTGGGCCCTACTTGTCACCCTCTCCCCTCCTTCCTCCTCCTTCCTCCTTCCTCCCACCTCCCATCTCCAACTCTGGCGGCGGCGGTGCGGTGGCGGCGCAACGGCGGCCTCGGCGGAGGAGGCTAGCAGCGACTTGGCGGAGGCTTCAGCGGGCGCGCGAGGCGACGGCACAGCGCCAGCTGCCGATGTGCGGCAGACGGCGGCCAGAATGACGTGATGGCGGCAGCAGGAAGCGGCTTGGCGGCGGCGTGACGCGACGGCAACTTCGGCAGTGGCGAGCTCCGGCGAGAGCAGTAAAGAGGAAGGAGGAAGGAGGAGGAGGAGGAGGAACAAAAGGGCTAAGTGTATAACGTGCAGGTCCCACATGTCAGGGTGTATTTTTGCTCGTATTTTAATCGTATTTGGTGTATTCGGCTCGTGTAAAACACAAAAAAAAACCTCAAAATATCCCGAGAACGGCATCTGTAAATAGATTAATGCAAATGTAGTGGCATCTATAATATATCGACCTTGCGATGGCATATCTAAAATAAGCGAACTTCGTAATGGCATGTATGAAAATTATGAAAGTGACCACCATCATTTTAAAATAAATTAATGAATGATATTAAGGGTCTCTCACCATTATTACATGTACCATAATGGCCCTAAAAATGCATTTGAGTGCATAAAAATAATTTAAGCTAATAAGGGGATGTTATCTAGGGTAATATTATTGTCGTACATATGATCATACCTTACTAGAAAAGGTCATGAAACTTCATCGGACACCCTGTGGACTATATGGGCCCCGGGTATCCTCTAGAAGGCCCATAAGGGAGCAGATAGGGGGCGACCCGAATCACCAGGTTGAAGATAAAGACCACTCTAGGCTCGTGCTTGAGCCGGATGGAAGTTCAGGATATAATCTATCTCCATGTAATTAGCGGATCGACACATGCATTCCATGTAGCGCATAATGAATTAGTTACGGGGATCGAGATATCTCAGTAACTCTATCTCCCTACACTATATAAAGGGAGGGTAGAGGTCATCGGCATAGACACGAGATCGCATAGTTTCATCTTGCATCTCGCATCTTGATCCACCATATAATCCCAGAGCACAGGAAGTAGGGTATTACCTCCTCCGTTGAGGGCTCGAACACATATAACCACGTCTTGTGTTACCCATCGGCTTAGTTCTTTATTAGCGTCCCCTCGTACAAATTCATTGCCGGTGGTGACCCCCCAGTTAGTCACCTGTCGACAGTTGGCGCGCCAGGTAGGGGGCAGCGTCAAGATCATCTCTCAAGTTAGATGGCTTTTCCAAGATCGTCGTACGTCGCCATGAGGCTAGGAGAGTCTCTTCGCTTCGGCAGCCTGGACTTCATCGCCGACGGCATCGGCAATATGCACCTCTCTCCCACCGGAGAGATTCCTTCGCAAGGGGGCGCGCGCGATCAATGTGACCCATTGCCTTACGGCTTGGAGAATCTAGCAAGCGCCTTCTACGGATTGACCCCCTCACTGTTCGCCTTCGCGCCTCTCCTGGAGGCCGACGAAAAAGAACTCGGCGGGCTCGACCGCTCGGGTGTGAATTCTATTTCGCCCAACAACCCTTCTGCCTCAACTGGATTTCCCTCCGGACTCGAGAATTCCGTCGCGACTCTCGCACTGGGTTCCTCGGTTTTTCGGATAGGAGATAACCAGTCGGCGAGCGCGTCAGATCCGCTAGGATCAGACCCATCTATGTTCGTGGGTGTCATCAATGGTGGCCAACCCATCGAGACGAGCGAAGCAAGTCGACCTCTCCGCCTCGACTCGAGTCAAGCGGAGCGCTGAAATTGAAACTACCGAGAGGTTTTCGTCCTAAGCGCGGATGATCACCTCCGTCTCCCGATCGTCGCGTCTGAAGAAACCGGCGCCGGTGCGATTCGGATCCTCGTCCGTGGAAAACGAGATCGCGACAGCAACCGGCGCCCGCGCCGCGATATCGAAATGAGCTTCAGCGGTGAAGTGAGGATCGAGAGGTCTACAACACTCCCGGGCTAATGTCATCAGCGTCAAAGACTCTTCTTGAGACTATCGCGCCACAACTTCTGGCGGCCCCTCGTCCGGACCCTCGCTCGGCGGCGGCCATGGTCGAGATCGCCGCCATACAGCGAAACGAGGCAATGCCCGCTCCGACCACTTCAAAGACTTGATCGATCTACCGCATCGGAACGGGCTCACGCCTCGTGACGGCGACTCCCACGATCACCGCCCATGATCTTCGCCAAGATATCGAAGCCAAGCGGCGGGGAAGCGCGATCCGGCGGCGGAATTCTCGAGGCCGTCAAAGTCACCGCGACAACGACCAACCGAAACACCGCCGATCGGCACGACCACCGCCAAAGCAGCGTCAAGGCGGGCGGGGCGCGCGATAGATCCCAGCCACAAGGCGGCCACGCCCGTGGAGGATTCGGGCCTTCACCCGGACCTTCGCCGAGTGGTTTGGCGGATGGTTTCAACCTCAAAGGCATCGACAAGTTCGATGGCGAGAGGATCAAAGAACTAGGCTGAGGTTTACGCCTTAGCGATCGGCCGGCAGAGGAGATCGAGCGTCATGGCAAATTACTTGCGGTCGCTTTGACCCCAACCGCCGGACACAGCTAACAGGACTCCGGAGAACTCTATCGAGTCTTGGGGCGACCTCCGGGAGCGCTTCATCGCCAATTTCAAAGGACCTCTGAAAGGCCAGCGGGGAGATGGGAGATTGGACAGCTACCGGCGCAAGAATGAGACTCTTCGCGAGTTCATCTAGCGCTTCACCAAGAAGAAGAAGCGGGATCCGGGGCGTTTGAACAAGCGATCATCAGCGCCTTCTTCGCCGGATGCCAATCCGAGGCGTCTGGCAGATGACCCGGGACCCCCCGCGTAATCTCAGAGCCATGTTCACGATGGCGGACCAGGAGGCCGAAGCTGAAGAAGCCATCGCAAATCATCGCGGTGGCAACGACGGAGGCCCCAAGAAGAAGCCTCACGACGAGCAAGGCAAGCCCAAAGATAAGAAGTGGAAGGGGGACGAGATGGTCGCCAACATGGAGCGCAACCGGCCTAAGCCCCCCAACGACAACGATTACAAGAAAGTGATGGATTCGGTATGTCCATTCCATCCCAAAGGAAAACATTCCGCCAAAGATTGCCTCATTCTGCAGAAGTTCACCGACAGCGCGAACCAGTCGGCTAAGGGTAGTCAAGGCAAGAAACCTGATGGTGACTACCAAGACGCCGAGCGCGAGATCAACTACATCTTTGGGGGCTCTGATGCGTACGAGTCCAAGCGGAAGCAAAAGCTTACCACTCGGGAGATCAACGCTATCATGCCCGCGACACCAAAATACTTGCGCTGGTCCGAGGTGCCCATCACCTTCGACCGATCGGACCACCCGGACCGTATCGCCTTCCACAGGAGGTACCCATGGTCTTTGGATCCGGTCGTGCGAGGAAGCAAGCTTAAAGGAGTCCTGGTTGATGGCGGGGCGGGATCAACGTCCTTTTGTCAAGACCACGGACCAAATGAATATTCCCGTTCGAACTCGGCAGGATCATCTCCGTTCCACGGGTAATCCGGGACGTCCATGATACCACTCGGACAGATCTCTCTGCCGGTCACGTTCGAACCAAGGATAACTATCGGACCGAGAGTCCGAGCTTGAAGTGGCGATTTGAGCGGCATATCATGCCATCTTGGGAAGGCCGGGGATTGCCAAATTCATGGCGGTTCCCAACTACACTTACCTCGTCTTAAAAATGCCAGGTCCCAATGGTGTAATCACCCTCCCTAGTGACGTTAAACAGTCCCTGCTCTGCGACAGCGAGAGCTGCGAAATGCCGCAGGCATTGGACTCATCCGCCGAGATGGAGAAGATCCGACTGGAGGTCGCAAACCTTCAAGAGGAAGGGGATGTCCCCGCCAAGAAGCAGGCCAAAACCTCCATCCAAGCAGCCGAAGAAACAAAGAAGATCTTGTTGGACCCGTCTGATCCGGCCAAAACGGCCGTGATTGGGGACAGGGCTCGACAACAAATAGGAAAACGCGCTCGTCACTTTCCTCCAGCCAGCAGGGATGTGTTCGCTCGAAACCCGGACATGCGGTGTTCCGAGGGAGGTGATTGAGCACTCTCTCCACGTCGGCGAAAAGCGAAGCCGTCTGCAACGCCTACAAAGATTCGCCCGGATCGGAAGGGCGCCATAAGGAGTGAGATCACCAAATTGTTGGCCTTCGGTTCATCAAAAGGTGTATCACCACGACCGCTCGCTAATCCGGTCTGGTCGGAAGAAAAAACAAGACATGGCGTATGTGTGTCGACTATACCGACCTCTACAAGGCGTGTCCCAAGGATCCTTTGGACTCCCCAAGATCGACCAAGTGGTGGACTCCACCGCCGGGTGTGAGCTCCTGAGTTTTCTGGACGCCTACTCAGGCTATCATCAGATCAGTCTGAAGGAAGAGGATTGCATCAAAACGTCGTTTATTCGCCCTTTGGTGCTTTTGCTATATCACAATGCCATTCGGTTGAAAAACGGTGCGACTTATCGGTATACGATCTGCGGTGTTTTCACACTCAACTTCGGGACGCAGCGTGGAGGCATATGTCGACGACGTCGTCATAAAAACCAAGTCCAGATGGGATCTCATAACAGATCTAACCGAGACATTCGAGAGCATAAGAGTGTTTTGGATGAAGCTGAATCCCGAGAAGTGCGTTTTTGGGGTTCCGTCTGGCAAACTACTCGGATTCATCATCTCCAATCGGGGGATCGAGGCAAATCCAGAGAAGGTCGGTGCCATCCTTAAGATGAAGCCTCGGCCAACCGAAGGACGTCTGAAGCTCCTTTGGATGTATCGTGGCACTTTCGGATTCGTTTCCCGACTTGGGGAGCGAGGCATGCCTTTCTTTAAGCTCTTACGCCGACAAGGCGATTTTCGATTGGACAATGAAGCCTGGCAAGCCTTTGAAGATCTAAAGAGGTTCCTCGCACTCCACCCGTGTTGGTCCCTCCCATGCCCCAGAGCCCTCTTACTCTACATCGGTTGCAACGACTCACGTCATCAGCGCCGCCAGGTTGTGGAGGCGAGGCGAAGAGGGCTCCCTCCAAAGGTACAACGCCGGTCTACTTCCGTGGCGAAGTATTGGCGAGTCAAAAACAAGGTACCCATAAATTCAAAAGCTTACGTATCTTTGTGTTACTCACATCGCGGAAGCTCAAGCACTACTTTCAAGAGCATGAAATTTCGGTGGTCACTTCTTTCCCGCTTGGAGATATACTCCACAATCGGGAGGCCACGGGGAGGATTGCCAAGTGGGCAGTTGAGCTTGGAGCCTTTGAAATAAAGTTCAGGCCTCGACTAGCCATTAAATCCCAAGCCTTGGCCGACTTCGTCGCCGAGTGGACCGAAGCCCAAACCCCAGCAGCAAAGGAGAATCTTGAGTACTGGACAATGTACTTTGATGGTTCCCTCATGCTCAGCGGCGCGGGGGCTGGGATTTTGCTCATATCGCCGACTGGAAAAAAGCTACGCTACGTCCTCCAGATATTGTTTGCCGTCAGCAACAACGCCGCTGAGTACGAGGCACTCATCCACGGGCTCCGCGTTGCCATATCGCTCGGCGTTAAGCGGTTAATGGTACGCGGCGACTCTCAACTCGTGGTCAACCAAGTCCAGAAAGAGTGGTCTTGTATCGGAGACAATATGGCGGCTTACTGTCAGGAAGTACGCAAACTGGAAGACAAGTTCGACGGACTGGAGCTTACTCACGTGCTCCGCCGCGACAACGAAGCAGCAGACGAGCTAGCACGGATGGGATCCACTCGGCCCAGGTCGAGTGGTGTTTTAAATCCAAAACTACGCAGCGCCATCAATCAAATTACCATCTGCACCGGGGGAAGATCAAGAAAAGCAGCCAGAACCCGACGCAGAGGTACTATCAATCATTCCCTGGTGGACTCAGCCTTACTTAGATTATCTCCTTCGTGTTGAGCTGCCTGAAGATCGAAGCCTGGCCGAGTGCATCACACGCCGAAGTAAAAGCTACAAGGTAGTCAGGGATGAGCTTTTTAGAAAAAGCAGTTCCGGGGTACTAAGGCGTTGCATATCTGAGCAAGAAGACAGGGATCTACTCAACGAAATCCACTCGGGAGAGTGCGGGCATCACGCAACAGGAAGCACCCTGGTAGGCAAAGCCTATCGGCAGGGATTTTTCTGGCCAACCGCGGTCACGGATGCGGAGAATATAGTGCGCAGATGTGGCGGGTGTCGATTTTTCACCGAGCGAGATCCACATGCGGCGCAAGATCTCTGAGCGATTCGATCTCTGGCCCTTCGCCGTCGGAATCTGGACATGGTGGGCCCCCTCAAGCGGGCGCAAGGCGGATTCACTCATCTCTTCGTCGCCATCGACAAGTTTACCAAGTGGATTGAAGCCAAGACGGTTGCAGTCATCACGGCGGCCAAAGCATGCGAATTCTTCCGGGACATCGTTGTGCGTTTGGGCGTACCCAATCGCATCATCACCGACAATGGCGTTCAATTCAAGAGCAGCGAATTCCAAGATTGGGGTGAGGAGCTAGGCATCAAGATTTGCTACGCCTTGGTGGCCCACCCAAGGAGCAATGGACAGGTAGAAGCAGCATGTGGTTGGTGCTATAAGGGCTCAAAGCCCGAATCTTTGATCGCCTAAAGCCATACGCAACGCTACTGGGTGAAGAGTTGCCTTGGTGCTCGGGGCTCGGGCCGAGCAACCGGCGGACCCTTTTTCCTAGTTTACGGCTCGAGGCGATCCCCGGCGAGTTGAAGTTCGGTCCCGTCGGGTTGCCAGCCTCGACGATGTCGGTCGGATGAAGCAAAATACGAAGACCTCGACCCGCTCGAGGAAGCCAGGAAGCAAACAATGATCAATCGGCCAAGTACCAGCAGGCTGCGTCGCTATCATCAAGATAATACTGGGCCGTCGTTCTCAAGGAGATCTGGTCCTCCGCAGAATCGGAAGCACGAGCATAAACTCTCCCCTCTGGGAAGGCCCTACTTGGTCGCCGAGGTGACCCGCCGGGGGCTTACGGTACTGCGTGAAGACGGATCGGCGTGCCTAACACACGGAACATCGAGCAACTACGTCGTTTCTATTCTTAGAATTCTGTATTCAAGCAGCTTGTAATTAGTTCCCTTTCTTTTGACTTGCTACTTGGCCGTAAACGACCAATCAGTAAGTCGGGGGCTACACTAAATAGTGTGCGGAGTCAATCGCACCCTATCCTTTTTAATAAAGTTGTTTTCTCTCTACATGTGCTGATCGCATTTGAGTACTATGAAAATTCTTGAGTAATGGTGCGTTTATATCCTTTCGACAATGTTTAGCTACTTCGCGGTTGCATAGGAAGAAAGCCAAGTGCTGCTTCCTAACACTCGGGGGCTGGACCAGTCGGCGAATGCGTCTCATGAAAAAGGATAAAACATATTATTCGGATAAGTTTGATTACGAAGATCGGGATCAACGTAAGTTTTTATTACGAACCACGATTCTTGGTCCAATCGATCCACTATTTGGACAGCAATCGAATGAACCTCCTCTAACAGATCTACGGCCTCCTCCTCCGAGCAAGCAAACCCATCCTTGACGGCCCCGATCCAAAGCGAGATAGTTTGACTTCGCGATGGCGAGGCCTTTGGTCAGTGCTGCGTTATTCTGACCTCCGAGTGAAGACCTTGATCCGCTCGGGAATGTCTTCAAGATGAGCCACCAGGAGGTCGGGATCATTCGGCGGCTCTTCATCCGGATAGAGGCATTCAATTATTGGGGCAATCCCCGTCGAGGTTCGGCGGCGAAGCTCTGCACAACCAGTCGGATGAGATATCAGTCGAATGTCAATGAGGTTGAGCCAGGGAGAGCCAGTTGACAAAGGTTACCTTCCAACTCTTTAGCCGACCCCTCTTCTAGAGCCTTCTGCCTCGCCTCCAGAGCCTTCTGCCTCGCCTCGAGAGCTGCACTCGACAGCAAATATTGGAGACCATCACCTACGAAATATCCTTCTTAGAGATTTAGCATGGGTTGGGGTTTATACATCGGTTTGTGTTGGACTCCTCTACATGGCGGAATCGAAGCTCAGTGACTTCGCGGTGGAGCTCTTCGATCCGGCCACGGAATTGTCGCTTGGCGGCATACAACGCGTTGTCAAACTCATCGCGCGTCTTTAGCTCACCCACCGTGTTCTCCATGCACCGGGTCTTCTGCTTCGACCTCTCCTTCATGCGCTGCGTGAAGGATAGAGGGTCGTTAGTGGGATCCCCCCCGTGCAGAGCGAGGATTCGTAGAGAACAAGTTACCTTGTACATCTCGGCTTGGATGGCGGTCACTTGTTCCAACACTTCCCATTCTTCGGCTTCCTGCCCGTCGTCGACCTCGTAGCCCTCCATCTCTTTCCGCCATTTCAGTTGGAAGGGTGGAGTGGGAGCTTTGGCGGAGGGGCGAGGAATCTCCTCGACTTCGGGCTCTGAGCTTTCTGGAGCCGGAGCTGGGATCTTCCCTTCGCCAGCGAGGATTGGCTTGTGGCGAGACGGAACTGAGTGCGGACGAGGAGAAGCGGGCCGAGCCGAGCCTCCGGAAGGCTGAGGCTGTTCGTCATCGTCATCCACCGGTTTTCTGCAAGCATTTGGAGTTCTTTCAAGATATGCATCTCTACAAATTATGAAATCATGGCGTTACGAAAGAGTACCTGTGTGACGGGACATATTTCATCTTGAATTTCATGCCCGAATCACTCGGACCCGAGCCTGGCGTTTCCTTCGCCCCAGACGCGGCCTTTGGGCCGGTAGACTGACGTGGCGGAGGGCTCTGCGGCTGCGCGGCCTGGGCTGGTGGCGACTTCGCCGCTGGGCGACGGCGGCGGAAAAGAAGCGGGACGGTGTCGTCGTCCTCATCCTCTTCATCCGAGTCCCTTGGAGCATCCCCCCTGCCCTTTTTGGCCGGAGGAGCGCTCGTTGAGCCTTCGGCAGGACGCTTGTGAGGTGCCCCCTTGGGGAGCGGAGCCTCCGGGACCGGGGGAGCGGAGAAGAAGGCCTCACGCCCCTGCGACATATCGTATCATATTAATTCTGACTCTACAATTGACAAATCGCGGTTGAGTTGAGAAGGGTCTTCTCCTTACCGCTGGAGGCAAGTATCCCAAACTATACGGAGCCGGGCAATCCACTGGAGTTATCTCCGTGCCCGGAGCAAAAAGTTCAACCACTCGGCTGATGACCTCCTTCTGCATGAGGTTTTCATGGGTTTCCCGAGTGGTGTCAGGGTCCCAGTACTCGGCGAGATGGACCCTCTCCTTGATAAATTTGGATCTGGCGTTGGGTATAGTTCCACACTACCCCAACTCCGGTTAACCCAACAGACTTGGCTCATGGAGAATAACAAGAAGTTCCTTCACTGGCTCAACTCGTCATCGGCGAGGAGGGAATCGGGAGGGACGGACTGTGGGGCACTCGCCGAAAAGGAAGGAGGGCGGAGGTGAGTTGGCACAATAGAACCACTCAGAGTGCCGCCCTTGTTGGAAGTTTTAAAGTTAAGATCAGTAAAACTTTTGACCCCTTCCATAATGGATTCAGCGCCTGCTGCCTTAGGATTAATCCTTCTTTGGGGTAGGGTTTGAGAAGGAAGAGGAATCTGAAGAGGTCGAAATGAGGCGATCCCCAAATAAGCCTCGCAGACATGGACAAAGATCGCGATATGGAAAATGGAATTGGGGTTCAAATGCGAAACCTCAATCCCGTAAAAATGAAGCAAACCCCGGAAGAAGGAAGTGCAAGGAAGGCCGAAGCCGCGAAGGAAGAACGACTCAAAAACCACTACCTCGTCCGGACGAGGGGTGGGGCAGGATTCGCCGGCGGCAGCGCGCCAAGACACGAACCCTTCCGAGGGGAGCACGCCAAGGAGACCAGCCAGAGCCTCCGCTCCGTCGTGATGGACTTCATCCATTTCTTCGCCTTCTCATTTGCCTCGGTGGAGGTGGGGAGGTGGAGCCATTGCGATTGGAGGCGGTTGGCGGAGGTGACGGCCGAGAAGAACCCTAGTGGCGGAGTGTCTTGGAGAAGCTAAGCGACCGCGCGAAAAGTGAGCGAGGTGAACTACTTTGCCCCTGTTCCTAATTTATCATAGCGGGCATAGTTTAGCATTCGGTGGGCCTTAGTCTAGCGCTGGATGTGGCCTTTCCGCAAGGGGCCCAATAATCACTCGGCCGGCCGAGTGGTTCCCTCGGGGAGGTCTGCGCGAGCGCCGACTGCCTGCCTAGGAGCGGATGAGCCTAACTACTCGGATGAGGCGATGTTGCTGATTCGAGATCAAGTCGAGGAAAAGTGGCATTGCAGATTCAAAATTGAAGGAAAGACGCAAAAGATTATGTATATCTAAAGGATCTTCATTAAAAGGGCTCTTAGGCCTGATTACATATTTTCCGTGGCACATCACATCGAGCTAGGGCTCGTCGCTGGCTCGCGGAGGAACAAAAGAAAAAAAAAACCCCCCGCGGGAGGGCCTCAGTTGTACCCCTCGTGCGCGAGGAGGGCTGCAACTAGTGCGTCCTTCAGAGGGAGGCGCACCTTGAAGAGTTCGCGAAACTCGCCGATCGTAACCCCGAGGATTCTTCCGCGGTGATTTCCGCCCTCATCTGAGCGAACCGCCGCCAGAGCTCATCTTCGCGAGCTTGGGCGGCGGCTCTGGCGGCGGCTTCTTCTTCTTCCCTTGCAAGGGCCGCATCGATCCATCCTAGGATCATCTCCATTATGTTTGCATTGCTCTCGAAGCGGGGCGGGGTGGAGATTCTTGGGAGTCGCCGAGAAAAAAAACTCGGCAAACTAAAGGCGATGGTGAAGCGATATTCCATACAGGGTTTCTTTTATGCGAGGAAATTCAAGGGTCGCGCCTTGAAATCCGTTTCAAAAACAAAGTGAAACCATCATGGCGGTGGGGACGGAAGTGGATCGAGAGCGGTCTCAGACCAAAACACCGTCCCTCCATTTGTGGAGAAAAGGACGCAACCGCCTTCCCTAATTGGGCTTGGGCTAAAATTGCAAAGGGCAACCCCAAAGCTTTCTTAACACGCGCTAGCGGTGGCAATGTGTTAAAATCAAGCCTAATTCGGCCTCAGTACACCTTGGAGGGCATATGACCGCAGAGCCAAAATTGAAAACGTTCACGGCATACCCCATGTTGGGTCACTAGCCACCGCATGCTCGAGATTGGGTGTTGGTGAAACTTGGGTTCAATTTCTTGAGGTATGCCTTCTATAAGGTCGCTTTGTTGTACACCGCCCCGGTACAAATACCTCTCGGCAAAATTGCATCCGGTCAGACGCCTCGAGGGGCCTATCGATCCTCCTCTGGTTGGGACAGTACCACCCGGTGAAAGGTGTGCCCCATCTTTGGGCCAAGTGCTAGCTCTTACAAGTTAAGGCTAGGCGCTGATGTCGATATCCTATAGCGTTAAACTACAACATCTTTGCAAGACAAAAGTTGTGGAGACGTGGCTTAAGGCACGCCCATGATGGGCCAATCGCTGCTCCGCAATGCGAGTGGGTGTCAAGTAGCCGAAATCATCTGTTGTGGTGATGTGCCCAATGGGCCGAGTGAGCTGGAGTTTGGTATTGCCAACCCAGGCATCGTTTCGACATAAAAACTTAAGATTTCTTGAGTTCTTTACAATCTCTTTTTAGATTACAGGAGGTATTGGTGAAACCAGTCGGCCGGATATCTGACTTGATCGTAAAGCACTCGAGGCTATCAGGACTATATGGGCCCCGGGTATCCTCTAGAAGGCCCATAAGGGAGCAGATAGGGGGCGACCCGAATCACCCGGTTGAAAATAAAGACCACTCGGGCTACGTACGGCTTGAGCCGCAAGGAAGTTCCCAAGGATATAATCTATCTCCATATAATTAGCAGATCGACACATGCATTCCATGTAGCGCATAATGTAATTAGTTACGGGGATCGAGATATCTCAGTAACTCTATCTCCCCCTACACTATATAAAGGGAGGGGGTAGAGGTCATCGGCATAGACACAGATACGCATAGTTTCATCTTGCATCTCGCATCTTGATCCACCATATAATCCCAGAGCACAGGAAGTAGGGTATTACCTCCTCCGTTGAGGGCCTGAACCTGTATAACCCTGTCTTGTGTTACCCATCTGGCTTAGTTCTTTATTAGCGTCCCCTCGTACAAATTCATTGCCGGCGGTGACCCCCCAGTTAGTCACCTGTCGACACACCCTATTCCCTAGGGTGTAATAGAACCATCGTAAGGAATTATAGTAGCATTCATGCATCATGTTTCAATTGAACTTCTGGATATTTATTAGTATTAACTTGTACGAATAGATGTAAACGATCCGGAGGGCAGATTCAGAGACACCAAGGACCCACCTGAGCAAGGCGAGTTAACATTCCATAGCCATGTCTATACCAAGCTTTCTAAAATTATGTTTGTTTACTATGTAAGTGCATGATATAGGGATTGCCTACTTGTTATCAAGGTTATAAACATGTTTGTTCCTTGTTACTTGATTACCTAACGTGACTACCTTAATTGTCATATCCCTTGAAATAACTTAAGTTTAGATTGGTAACAACTTCAACCCTACCTATATTGGGTAAAAACTTGCTTAGACATGCTTAGGTTCAAAATAATATTTAGGCAACAAGTCTCGGAACGAAGAACCGATATCACCAGACATTCATTCATTTTTCAATTTGATGACATAAGACAGTTAGGGCTAGCTGTTAGTTGAGTTTGGGATAATGATTTATGCTTGAAGTGATTGAGGTGGTGTGTTTGGTCTGGGTTGGTATGTTGGTCGGGAATGTCTACGGTCAAGTGTGATGGTGGATCTAAGTTATGATGATGAATGGGTCGATTAAGGAGGATCGAAGGGGATTGATACGGACGATGTCCGGCATGAGTGCTCTGTGGAGCCAAGTATAAGAGAATTATGAACTTATGGGCAAGAATTGCCCTGTGTTGGGCTCAGGTAGGGCTAACCTAGGAGGTTCGCAGAGACACACGCGTAGCGGAAGGGCACTGCCATCAAAGAATGGTTCCAACACAATGCGTGGCCATCGCACGGTAGCACAAGGTTGGTGCATCAACAGCATGCACTCTGTGAAGGCACTCTGAACCAGTCGACGGTTGAGATATTGACCCAAGTCAACTAAGGTTCTTGAGAAGGGGAGATAGGAGACACGCCGAACAGCAATCAACGACGAACAGGAAGACACGGGTTTTTATCCTGGTTCAGGCCTCTCGGGAGAGATAATAGCCCTACGTCCAGCCTTTCTTATATATCAAAGATGATTACAAGAGGAAACTCGATGAGACGAACAGGTCTCGGCGAGATTACGGGTGTACAAGGAAGCAATAAGCGATGATCTGGTATTGGATGCCACCGTGCCCTCTACACGCCGTAGGGGCTCGGTTTATATAGTGTTGAGCAACCGACCTACCGAGGGATAATCGGGCCGGGCTGACCACGAGTCCGTAGCGAACTCGATACATGCCAAATACATCCTGAGGTAGATAAGGTAAACTCCAATTCTTGGGGATCACGACGTCTACTCCAATCCGGGAAACCACGTCCGGGTCTTCACGTAGCCGTGCAGAACTCTTGTTCGAGTTGGACTCAAACACGAATCCTAGGACGTTACGCACCGTGCCACCCAGGAGGCTGTTCGGCAGGATGCACACGGGCCCGATAGAACCTTCCAGGGAACTGGGCCCTAGTAGGCTGTTCGATTGGGCCGTCAGGGAGTGGGCCATGGTAATGGGCCATGATTTTATCCCCGACAGCTAGCCCCCGAGACTCAAGTGGAAGGACTCACTAGAGTGGGGTCTTCCTCTTGAGACTCTAAGTCATGAAGAGGGTATTTTTCCTGCTACAAAGACGTACAACAGGCGACCGAACAGGTTAAATTTCAACCGAACAAGACTTGTTCGGGACCGAACAAACCTGCCCGATGCCGAGCAACTCTGTTGCGTCGAACAGGAAACAACATCTGTCCGAGCAGAGTACCCAGCCCTCGATACAGAAATCGGAAGAAGGAGAGCCTTAAGTGAGATGAATCATCTCCTTGAGGCTGAACGTCATCAAGGAGGGATTGGATTCTTGGTAGTGAAGAGCGTACCACCGCATCCGGTAAGATCAGATCTTCCGGGAGAATGAACACGGCAAGTAGCGAGATGGACTTATGTTGCTGCATCCAGGTATGAAGATACCTAGGAAAGCATGAACGAAAACAGGGGGAATCATCTCTCGGGCTAGAGCTTGCCCGAGGAAATAGAAATTGCGCTCTCGAGCAAATGTCGTGCTCAGGAGCGAAGGTGATATGCCCCCAGACGTAGATCGTGTGCTAGGAGCAGACAATGCATACGAGGGGGAAGGTGACCCAGTCCTCGAGCGTAGAGCTCCTCAAAGGAACCAGGTAAAGCGATCCAGTCCCCGAGCACGGAGCTCGTTAAAGAAACCAGAAAGTGCGGCCAGGTGAAGACGTACCCGGTAGAAGATCATCCAGTCCCCGAGCACGGAGCTCGTCGTGAGGACCAGACGCGCGCTCCGAGCAAAGAGCTGCCCGGTGCGAAGTGAATCACAACCCAATGCAGTCAGAGCCGCAAGAGAACGCGTGAAATCAACGCTTTACCCATGACGTATTTCTTGCGACAGTGTAAGCGTTGTCTTGACAAGTGCAGAACCGACGCTTGAAGTGCCCGTTGCGATGAGAATCGGCTTACGATGGGCTTGCCCGTTGCGATGAGAATAGGCTTACGGTGGGCAGGACTCCGTTGGTGGCGCACTACCTTGACTTAGCTGAACTGTGAAGGTCAGTGCCGGGCAAAGGCAAGAAATCATACGCGGGTGAAGTGAATCAGTCCCCGGGCATGCGCGGAGCAAACCCGGGAAGAAAGGGATGCAGACATCGGTTTTGGTGGGAAGCCTGGAACCTCGCCACGATCATCACCGGAGTCTGACGTTCCCCGTTCCTGTATTTCCTGCAGAAGACAAACAAGAAACGAGCCAGCAAAGGGAAAAAAGAGAGTAAGAACAGGCTCTAAGAAGAGCAAAGCGAGTTTTGAAAAACCCGATCTCACCGGCCACCGCAGCCCGTGCAGGATCCTCTGAAGTCCCTGCACCGGCCATGTTGACGCTGCGATGGCCGTGTGTTGGCACGATAGACGGCGTCATCACTATGTCGCCACAGGAAGAATCAACCGACATAACCTTGGAATCCGATAGATCTAAACCAGCGTAAAGATCGTCGGTTCCGTAATCATCGTCAATGACGGGAGCCTGATCTAAGACCATCTCCGGTGCGTAGCCGGAGAACTCTGTCTTAGATCTGGAAGGTGATCGAGATCAAAAAGATATATCTGATCTGACAGGGGACGAGACATCCTGTCCTTCTGAGTCGTAGTCCTCAGGAAGAGATCCGTGGTCGCTGATGGAGTTCGACATGCTTGATCTGCTAGGTCCCCACGGACGGCGCCAACTGTCGACGGTTGAGATATCGACCCAAGTCAACTAAGGTTCTTGAGAAGGGGAGATAGGAGACACGCCGAACAGCAATCAACGACGAACAGGAAGACACGGGTTTTTATCCTAGTTCAGGCCTCTCGGGAGAGATAATAGCTCCACGTCCAGCCTTTCTTATATATCAAAGATGATTACAAGAGGAAACTCGACGAGACGAACAGGTCTCGGCGAGATTACGGGTGTACAAGGAAGCAATAAGCGATTATCTGGTATTGGATGCCACCATGCCCTCTACACGCCGTAGGGGCTCGGTTTATATAGTGTTGAGCAACCGACCTACCGAGGGATAATCGGGTCGGGCTGACCACGAGTCCGTAGCGAACTCGATACATGCCAAATACATTCCGAGGTAGATAAGGTAAACTCCAATTCTTGGGGATCACGACGTCTACTCCAATCCGGAAAACCACGTCCGGGTCTTCACGTAGCCGTGCAGAACTCTTGTTCGAGTCGGACTCAAACACAAATCCTAGGCCGTTACGCACCGTGCCAACCAGGAGGCTGTTCGGCAGGATGCACACGGGCCCGATAGAACCTTCCAGGGAAATGGGCCCTAGTAGGCTGTTCGATTGGGCCGTCAGGGAGTGGGCCATGGCAATGGGCCGTGATTCTATCCCCGACAG
The DNA here is from genome assembly GCA_036346415.1 of Raddia guianensis. Classification (NCBI taxonomy): domain Eukaryota; kingdom Viridiplantae; phylum Streptophyta; class Magnoliopsida; order Poales; family Poaceae; genus Raddia; species Raddia guianensis. The sequence continues at coordinate 11,427,669 of CM070543.1, forward strand.
AACCCACTTGTCGACGATTGGGATATCGGACCCAAGTCAACTAAGGTTCTTGAAAAAGGGAGATAAAAGACATGCCGAGCAAGGCAAACAGCGATCAACGAGCAACAGGGAGACACAGGGTTTTTATCCTGGTTCGGTCCTCTCGAAGGAGATAATAGCCCTATGTCCAGCCTTTCTTTATATCAAAGAGGATTACAAGAGGAAGCTCGACAAGACTGACAAGTCTCGACGAGATTATGTGTGTATAGGAAGGCAATACGCGATGATGCGCTAAGTCTCAATCTTCTGGCGTAAGATCAGGTGCCCTCTACACGCCGTAGAGGCTCTGTTTATATAGTGTTGAACAACCGACCTACCAAGGGACAATCGGGCCGGGCTGACTACGAGTCCGTAGCGAACTCATACATGCCAAATATATCCCAAAGTAGATAAGGTATACACCGATTCTTGGGGATCACGACATCTGCTCCAATCCGGGAAACCAACGTCCGGGTCTTCACGTAGCCGTGCAGAACTCTTGTTCGAGTCGGACTCAAACACGAATCCTAGGCCATTACGCACCGTGCCAGCCAGGAAGCTGTTCGGCAGGATGCACATGGGCCTGATAGAACCTTTTAGGGTGCTGGGCCCTAGTAGGCTGTTCGATTGGGCCGTCAGGGAATGGGCCATGGCAATGGGCCGTGATTTTATCCTCGACAGTTAGCCCCCGAGACTCAACTGGAAGGACTCTCTAGAGTGGGGTCTTCCTCTTGAGACTCCAAGTCACGAAGAGGGAAATATTGCTGCTACAAAGATGTGCAACGAACGACCAAGCAGGTTGAGGTTCTCCCGAACAGGAGTTGTCCGGGACCGAACAAACCCGATCAGTACCGAGCAACTCTGTTGCATCGAACAGGGAAACACGTCTGTCCGAGCAGAGCACCCAGCCCTCAGTGCAGACACTGGATAAAAGTAGCCGTTAGCAGATTCCAACGGTAACTTCGCTGCGCAGTGAAAACAGGCAACCGTTTTTACATAGCCGTTGCAGTAAAAAAACTAGCCGTTTGTGGTGAAAATTCGTTGCAGAGCTGCTCGTCTGAGACTATAAAAGCTCCCAAACCGCCCGCGGCTTGCCACTTCCGCTCTCACGCACCTTTCCTTCACAAGCCCAATTCCAACCGCGCTAAGCACCAACAGCAACAACCCACCTCCAAAGCTGCTCGTCCAAACCTGGGGAACGCTATGGCCAAGTTCTCAAGCTCTAGCATGACTGAGGAGATTTGAGGACTTTAGAGGAGGAAGAACACATCGACGCCGACAGCTGGAGGCTGCCCGGGGAGGAGGAATCACCGGAGCCGTTCGAGGACGAGTTTGTCAGCTTCGAGCAGTTCGCGATGTTTGGGCTTAGGTCTCCCGAAAGCGATTTCGTGGAGGCCTTCCTAAACATCAGCGGATTGGAGGTTGCGAACCTCAACCCTAACTCTTTCCTGCAGATGGCCGTCTTCGCACACCTGTGCGAGGGCTACCTGGGAGTAGATCCGTCGGTGGGGCTGTTCCTCCACTACAACACCGTGACGAGGAGCAGCTCCGCCGCTTCGGCGCTTGGGTGCTACTACCTCAAGATCTGGGCCAACGCCGACGACACGCCCTATCCTCGTCCGCCACTGCCTGACTCGATGGGGCCGTGGTGGATGTGGTGGTTCTACACAAGGAGGAGCGGCGACAGCAAGCTCGTCTTCACCGAAAGGCGCCGGCGAAGGGAACTCCAATGCCGCGGTCGGAGCCGAGCGGCGAGGAGTGGTATCTCACCCGGAAGATCGCCTCTCTCGTAGGCCTCAGGCTCACGGGCAGGGAGATAATCTGGGACTTCGTGGCGAACAAGATCTGTCCGCTGCGGAAGAGGTCCTACCCCTTCTACAAGATAGAAGGCTGGGTGGACATCACCAGGGAGAGCATGGGTAACATCCTCAAACACTTAACCGTTCTTTGGAGATTTATCCAAACAGGAACTAACGACTTCTTCTGCTCGGGCAGTGAAGCCAACCGACTCATGGGTGACCGAGTAGGTCGACGCCATGCTGAAGGCTGCTAGGAAGGACAGTGAGGTCACCGGCGAGGTGGCTTACACCTGCCCCAGGAACGTGCTCGTCAGCTCACCAGAGGTAATCTTTAACAGATATCCACTGAGTTGCTAGACTTGCACGACAACTGCATACTTACATTTGCTTCACAATGTGCAGGAGGATCAGCTCATCATCGGTGGGATCGTCGAAGAGCACTCTGGATCAGAGAAGGAGGAAGCGAGGAAGGGCAAGGCCAAGGTGGCCGCGAAGCCCAAAGTGGCCGCCGAGCTGAGGCGCCATGGCAGCCGCCAGCCCTCAAGGAAGCCCTTTGCAGCAACGAAGCGTGCCGAGCAAACCAAGCGCGCGTGCGGCCAGCCAAGTGTTAAACGCCCAAGCCCCACCCTCCTCATCGAGCAAAGCGATGAGGAGGTACGGAACCTGACCCTATGGATTACGCGCTATACGCAGGCTCACCCGGGCCATATGAAACGGCTGCAACAGATCGCCGAGCAGAGGAGGCTCGAAGAGGAAGTCGCGCGCAAGGAAAAGCTTCTTGCGTTGCGCAAAAAGAGCGCTCAGCTCAGCAAGGAGCTGACCTTGTCGCCACAAGCGTCTGGAGGCCAAGGCGAAGAAGCCATGGAGCCCCCGAGCAAGAGGCGCAAGGTCCGTCAAGGAGCAAAGAAGAAGGTTAGGTTCCCTGCGGCAGGTACGTAGTAGCAAAGCTGTTCCCTTTACCTTATACGGAACCGCACAAACTTTAACTCACTTCTTTTTCATCAGCTGCCCAGGAAGAGACTGCCACATACGATGTGGACGCGGCGATCGAGCAGTCTTTGCTACCCGAGCACCTACAAGGTGCTTCGCGAGCAACGAGACTGCTCGCTCTCAAGGATAAGCTGGCAGCGTGGTCAGCGCTTCCGCCGAGCTCCAGCGATCAAGTCGACGCCTTGAAGGGCCCAATCAACCGGCTAGAAGTAGAAGAAGCGGGGCGCGATGCCACAGAGGGCGGAGCCAAGGTATTGGCTCTGCCTGCTGCCCAAGGCGGGACCGAGCAGGCGGTCCTGCGAAGCACTTCGTCGCAGGGGCAAATCATCCCTGTGGCGACGGCGACCTCTAGAGAGCGGGGAGAAGTCCCTGCCACCGGGGAGCAAGAAGAAGGTAGCGAGCAGGGGGATCAAGCCGCCCTGTCCGTAACCCCACCGACGTCTCCAGCCAGAGAGGCGCCAGTCTTGCCCGAGGCTGCTCGGGCGGAGGAAGAGGGGGAGCAGGAGCTCCCAGGAGATAAAGATGCCGCCGCCAGCTCTCCCAAGCCCGAAGCTATCAGGGAGAGGAGGCGGGCCCGCGGGCGGGCGCGCTCCGACAAGAGGAAGGTGCAAAGCACAGCGAGCGTCGTGCCGCGGTCGTTCCGAGCAGCCGGGGCTTTGCCACCCACGGTCTTGGTGAGCGCCTCAGCCGGAACTTGAAGACTCGGCTTCAAGAGATAAAGCCCAAACCGAAAATTGTCCGCTTTAAGTCACGAACAACTAAATGTGATGGAATTATTCTTCTCTTACTCAGGTCTTGCAGGGCACCATGGAAGACTTCGAAGAAGGCGTTGGCATTGAGCGCAGCGCCATTCTGGAAGCCTTTCAAGAGTATCGGGCAAGGGAGCTCGAGGGGGAGCGCCTCGCATCAGCCAAGAGCCGAAGCCGACTGAAGGCCAAGGTTAAAAAGCTCAAGGCCCAGCTGACCGAGGAGAGGCAGACTTCCGCGGCGCTCCAGGAGAAAATCTCCACCCTGTGGATATCACAGGAGGAGGCCGAGGAGATGTGCGGGCTGGCCGTGAGGGCGAGTACCGCAGAAAGAAGGGTCAAGGAGCTGGCCGAGCAGCTCAAGACCGCCGAGCAGCGCGCTAGTCAGAGCGAGGATCTAACCGAGCAGCTGCGCGCCAAGACCGAAGCGGTCGACGCCCTTCGTGCGGAGGCCGAGGAGCAGGCCAAGCACGAGACAATCAGTAAGGAGGAAGACGAACGTCTTAGAGCTGAAGTTAGAGAAGGAATTAAAGCCCGTAGTGAAGTCCTGCGCCTCAAGTTAGAAATTGAGGAGCTAAAGGAGCGGCTTGCTTCTAAGTAGCAATATGGCTGTACCCTGAAAGGGCTTTGTACCTGCAAACTTTTGTTAGTGTAAATAAAGACTTACCTTTTCCCTGCAAAACAGAGCAGCAAAAAGACAAGAACGAACAGGAAACTAAGAGCAAAGGCACAACAGCGCTAGAAAGTTTAAGAAAAACCAGTAGAATGCTTCGCCTAACTCCCAGCCCCCGTTGTGCATCTGCTCGAAAACCTGAGTTTGCAAACTCGAACAGGTGCACAAGAGAAAGAGCGACACCCTAGCCCCCGGTACAGACGATGCTTGAAGACCTAAGCTTGCGAAATCAAGCACGTGCGTAGAGAGATAGAGCGACACCAGTATCCTGATCAGCTCATTCCATGAACTGCTCGTCGACGTAAGTTAGGCGATTCAGAGGGTAACTGAACAAGGAAAGTGCCTCTGCCGCGGAGGGCTTACGAGAGCAGGCTTTGCCAAGTGGTTGTGTCGTGTGCGATAAGTGCCTCTGCCACAGAGGGCATACGAGAGCAAACTTAACCGCTAGGTGAAAAGCCGTGTTACGCAACCCTGAGTGTAGGAACTTGCTGAAACTAGATACGGGCAGGGAAACCCTGAAGATCACGGAGCAAGAGTTCGCAAGACCAGGCAGCCATCAAGTGTTACCAGAGAGAAAGGTAGCCTAAGAAGACAAGAAGTGAAAAGAGCCGCAGGGGGCCGTGAACATTCACTGTCTATTGAATTGAACTTTACATGGCAGCCCGAGAGATTTGGACGAACTAAGACGCGAAGTTTGACAAAAAAACGCAGAGCTAAGGAAGCAAACAAAGGACCCACACAAAGAACTTATGAAGTTGGTCGATGTTCCAAGTGCTGGTCAGCTCTCTCCCGTCCTCCATTGCCAGGCGAACAGCCCCCGGGCGTGCAGTAGAAACGATCGTGAACGGGCCCTCCCACCGGGGAGTTAACTTGTTGGCATTGGACAGGTTCTGGACGCGGCGCAGAACGAGGTCGCCCACCTTCAAGGCCCTTGGTCGAATAGATTTGGCAGCGTGCCGGCGAAGATCTTGCTGATAGCGTGCCACTCTAACTTGTGCCCGGTCGCGTGTGCCTTCGAGGAGATCGAGTTCGAGCAAGCGCTCTTCCTCAGAGTCAACCAAGTTGACCGAGCTCGTGCGAGGCAAGCCGAGTACTATTTCGACGGACAAGATGGCTTCTGCACCGTAGATCAATTGGAAAGGAGTTTCCCCGATTGACCGGCTGGCTGTGGTGTGAACGGCCCAGAGGACGGAAGGAACTTCGTCAACCCAGGCTTTGTTGTGCTCGCGGAGTGCCGCGAACATGCGCCGTTTGATACCCTGGACGATCTGTCCGCTAGCTCGCCGATCGCTTCCATTGCTCGTGGATGTGCCACGAGGCGGCGATCTTGGTTCCCGGTGCTCACGATTTCGAGATAGCTCGCTTCAATCGGGACCGTTATCGGTGATCAGCTTATGGGGAATGCCAAAGCGAGTGATCACATTGCTTTTGAAAAAGCGTACAGCCGATTTGGCGTGAAGAGATGACACAGGTTCTGCCTCAATCCACTTTGTGAAAGTGTCAATGGCGACGAGCAAGTGTGTATTGCCCTTGTACCCCTTGGGAAATGGGTCGAGCAGATCCAGACCCCATGTGGAGAAAGGCCATGATGGGGGATCGTTTGGAGCTCTTGGGCGGGCTTATGGGCCTTCCGGGCGTGAAATTGGCATGCCTTGCACTCAGTCACCACATCCCGGGCATCCTGTAACGCTATAGGCCAATAATAGCCCATGCGAAACGCTTTGCCGACCAGAGTCCTGAAGGAGGCGTGGTTGCCGCAGGCACCCTCGTGTATGTCCCTAAGAAGAAACACACCCTCTGTTGAGAGATGCACTTGGAGAGAACTCCCAGAGCACCTTGCCGGTAAAGGATGCCGTCCACAAGTTTGTATGGATTAGCACGCCTTATAAGCCGGGAACGCTCGGCTTCATCGTCGGGCAGGGTCCCATCTGCAAGGTACTGGACAAATGGCGTTGTCCAGTCCGCAGCCTGCTCGATCACGGAGATAGCACCACCTGTCTCTGTTGTCTCGTCCGGAGACGTGATAGAGGGCTTGTAAAGGTGCTCGACGAGCACCCCTGCCGGAGCAGATTCACGTGAGGATCCAAACTTGGATAGCTGGTCGGCCAAGAAGTTGTCCTTCTTGGGCACAAAGAGCACCTCGAAAAATCGAAAGTGCCGCTCCAACTTCCTCACTTCAACCAGGTATCGCGCCATTGAGTCATTGCTGCACTGATACTCCTTGTTTACCTGATTGATGACCAGCTCCGAATCTTCCTTCACAGTTAGCCGTTGGACGCCGAGCGACTTGCACGCTCTTAGTCCCGCGAGAGGGCTCAGACCTCGGGCGTTGTTAGTCGCCGCAAAGTGTAGTTGGATAGAATACTGGAGTTGCTCTCCTTGGGGAGAGATGAGAACAAAACCAGCCCTCGAGTTTCCAGTGCGCGAGCCATCAAAAAACATGGTCCAAGGGGTTTCTTCAGCTTGCTCGGGAGCTCCTTAGGATTTGGGCAAAGAGTCCATTCAATGACAAAGTCACCAGACTGGATTTGATTGCGATTCGGCGCAAGAAATGTAATATCAAATTCTGCTAGCTCCATTGCCCACTTAGCTATACGTCCGCCGGCTTCCTTGTTCCGTAGGATTTCACCCAGAGGGAACTAGGTCGGGACCAGTATTTGATGCGCCTGGAAATAATGCCGAAGCTTCCTGGAGGACATGAGCAAGGCGTAGAGCAACTTTTGGACCTTAGGGTAACGCTCCTTTGATCCATGAAGCACCTCGCTCACGTAATAGATTGGCCGCTGGGTGCCTTCCCTTTCCACCGTCAAGACCGTGCTCACCGCTTGTGGCGTGCTGCCAAGGTATAGCAATAGCTGTTCGCCATGTCGCGGGGTAGTCAAGACGGGTGGGTTGGACAGGTATTGCTTTAGATTTTGGAAGGATCTATCAGCCTCCTCTGTCCACTCGAAGCCATTGTGCTTGCGCAGGGCCTTAAAGAAGGGCAGCCCGCGTTCGCCTTGACGGGAAATAAACCTGCTCAGGGCAGCCATCCGTCCTGTGAGGCTCTGAACTTCCTTGACGGTAGTCGGACCCTGCGTGTTTTCAATGGCCTCGATTTTTTCAGAGTTAGCAGAAATTTCTAGCAAACCAATGACATAGCCGAGCAACATTCCAGATCGAACACCAAAGGTACACTTCTCTGGATTTAATTTAATTCTATGCCTGGTGAGATTTTGAAAAGTCTCGGCCAGGTCTTTTACATGATCTGGAGCATACTTGCTCTTTACAACTATGTCGCCGACATAGACCTCCGTGTTTCTTCCACATTGCTCGGGAAAGTCTTTCCATTGTTACTGGAACGTGGCACCAAAGATTATGCAGACCGAAAGACATGGTCGATAGTAGAAAGTGTCAAGGGGTGATGAAGCCGTCTTTCTTCATCTTCGTGGGAGATGCTTATTTGGTGATAACCGAGTAAGCATCCAAAAACTTAAGAGCTGGATCCAAGTCGCGTCGACCACCGGTCTATGCGAGGCAATGAAAATTGTCCTTAAGACAAGCGGCGCTCAAATCAGGTGATCGACACACATCCTCCACTTGCCGCCTTTCTTCTTTACAATGACAGGTTGGCCACCACTCGGTGTAATCAACCTCGCGGATGAACCCAAAGAATGAAAGCTTTTTAAGCTAATCCTTGATGATCCCCGCTTGAAACCAGCGTCGAAGCTTCCGCTAACAGCGTTTTGTCCGCCGGACTGCCAGTTTGTGCTCGATAACCTCCATTGGCACTCCGGACATGTCAGACGGCTCCCAGGCAAACACGTCTGCATTAGCTCAGTGGAAGGTAATGAGATCTCTTTCCTATTTGGGGTCCAGATTGGCCCCCAAATGAACTGTCTTGAAAGAGTCATCAAGAGACAGCGGAACTTCCTTGGTCTCTCCCCCTGGCTGGACAGAAACCTTGGGACGGGCAGACTTGGTCTGCGAAACCTCGGGACCACGCGGTGGAAGCTGGTCGACCAGGGCAAGAGATTGCTAGTCGCAATCTAGAGCAGCCTTGTAGTTGCCCTTGACCGTGATCACACCGTTAGAGCCCGGTATCCTCACGCAATGGTATGCATGGTGGGACATGGCCATGAACTTGCCAAGTGATGGTTGGCCCAAGATCGCGTTGTAGGCCAACGGGAAGTCAACCACGTCAAACATGATCAACTCTGTCTGAAAGTTGTTAGGGCAGCCGAAGGTAACGGGCAGAAAAATCTGCCCCAACGGCTTAATAGCTTCTCCCGGCACAATCCCATAGAAGGGCATCGCGACCTCTTTGAGCTTGGAACGAGGAATCTGCATCTCGTCCAAGACTTTGGCAGAAAACAAGTCTAGCGCACTCCCGCCGTCGATCAAGACACGGCCAACTCTGGCGTTGCTGATGGTCGGAGTGACCACCAGTGGGAGCCGCTAAGGCTTGGTCATCCTAGTGGGGCAATCCTCCTTAGAGAAGGAGATAGAAACCTCGGTCCACTTCATCGATTCGGGCTATGGTTTGCCCTTCTCAACGTTGTGGACCTCCCGAGCAGCTTCCTTAAGGCTGCGCCGAGAGGGATAAGCCGAGGAGCCACCGAAGATAACGGCTATATGGTTCACGGGCTCCTGATATTCATCATCATCGTCCCGATCACCACCATCGGCTTGGCGCTTGTCCATGCTGGCATCACTTTTTTCGGGCAGGGTGGGCATGGGGCCCTTGCCATTGTAGAAATCCTCGAGCTTTGTAGCCCAGGTCCTGCAATGGCGGATATCGTGCATGTAGTGCTAGTGGAACTGGCAGTATCGGTCACTCGGACCTTTCTTGCCTTGATTGCCTCCCTGGGCGGGCTTCTTACCCTTGTAGTTATTGTTGGGCTTCTTCTGCCAGTCCTTGGGAGGAGGTGCGCGATCTATACCGGCGACGGTGTTGTTCGCATCACCTTTGTTCTTCTTCTTCTGGGACTTCTTGTCACCAGGATTGTTGCTGCTCTTCTTCTTCTCATCCACACCAGGCTAGGCGTCACTACAACATAACTAGCCTATTCAAACACATACTTAGCATCATATATGGCTTGTGATGCAGAAAACTCAGATGATATGTCTACTCCAACACACGCTAGCATCACATATATATTATGATGCTAAGAAACAGCCTTGCATCACATAATATGTGTTGCTGACACATGTGTTGAATCATTAATTTTACTCGTGAAAACCTTTCTTTCGCAGCCCAGCGTCACTTAGGCCTTATTTATTTCAGTTGAAAGTTGTTGAAAGTTTTAATCTAAAAAGTTATGAAAGTGCCTTTGGAGAGTTCAAAAAATTATAAGAAAAATTATTCTAGAACTTTTTAAACCTCCGTAAAAATGACTACAAAGTACTACATCATTTAGCTTGTACAAAAATAACAAATTTTCATTTAATTTAATTTAAGCTAAAAGAACAAGGCCTTAATAAATCTGTTGCTATGCATTAGGTATGTGTGGCGGTTTAACATAAGACAAACTATCATATTTAGTTATAAAATACAAAAACTAGACCATAATCTAATTGGACAAAATAACAATTATTTGAAGAAAATAACTCAGTATATTTTTTATGAGGCCTACTGACCCGGTGTGCCCACCACTTAGCAGCAACGGATTGTTTTGGTTCTTCCTCCTTCCTCCACGCCCAACCTAGCGCCCCAACCCTAGCCGCCACCTCTGCCGTCGCTCGGTGCCTTGGTGCCGTTCCTCCGCCGAGCGCCACCGTCGCCGTCCCTCCGCCGAGCTCCCGGCGCTACCCACCTTCGCTGCTCTCATGAGCCCGGCGCGACCTCCGCTGAGCGCCGGTGCCACCCTCCGTCGGCGCCGCCCCGCCGAACGCCTCCACCGATTGCCTGCACCGTCTGGTCCACTGCCGCCGCCCTCCGCTGAGCCCGCACCGCCCCTCATCGAGCCAGTGCCGCCTCGGCCAAGCCCGTGCCACGCCTCGCCAAAGGAGCAATCAGACATCGTGCTCGCTTCTATTGGAATTTTGAACATCGTATCGCTTCGCTGGAATCTAGCTATATTCAAGGATCCGTTTGAGGTGGCAACAACATATTGGTACATTCCATTTTTCCAATTGCATTATCCTCTCGAAGTGCTTTTATGTTAATCTTATAGGAAAGATTAATAGTAGACCGAGCGCTTGGTTGAGTGCAAAACAGCATGCTAATTGATAAAAAATTTTGCATTTCAGGTCATTTGTGATACCTACACACTAGCCGGGAACCCATCCCTACTAACAAACGCCATGTGGCTGCACAAATATTCAGTGACCAAGGTCGCTCAACAAGTGCCATGGTACTATGCATTAAGCACGATTGTGCTACAAATTACAATCTGACTGCATTTTTATGTTGTTTTGCATACGGTTGAAACATTTGCTATACCCATCTTCTAGGTTTGGAATAGAGCAGAGTACACTTTGCTTCGAGAGATGTGAATCGCCTCTTGGCTGGCCTGTTGGAGGCTACCAGTGCCCCTGTGTATTGTATGAGATAAGAAAAGAAACATGGTTTATCGACAATGATAAAGCTAATCTTGGCTGAAATACCATGTCTTGAATAGGCTTAAGTCGAGACCAGTAGCAAGTAGTAATAATGTGCTAAAATATGGGGGGTCCATACTATCGCTCGTTGGATCGCATGTCATTTGCCCGTGACATATCGGATGCTCACTACAAGGCATGCCTTTGCGCTGGAATTAACATCGATGGAACAAATGGGGAGGTCATGCACGGTCGTATGTCTTGGTACTTACGCATACACATCTATGATTAGTGTTTCTACATCCGCAATATTTTTAATTTCTTTGAAAGGTCAAATTAAAGTGTTTAATGAGTGGAACTTCACAAACCTTAATCATGCAAAGGGGAGTATCAGTTGGACCTAGTGTTGGTATTGAAGGTGAGATCACATATGGATTTCAAGATATATTCTTGAGGTATTAGTCCAAAAGGCTGAATGCCAGAGCCAATGATTGACAATAATCTTATGATTGATAGCACTTTTCAAGCTTGCACATCAGTATTAAAACTTCCTAATTATTATCCTACTCTTGTGAGTCCATCTGTGAGTCCTAGCAAGCAAGATTCTTGACTTATTGATCAAAAATTAATGTGGTGCTTTTCAATTTTTTTACATCAACTATTTGCTAATGTATGCACTTATATTGTAGATATTCAGCGATGAACTTCAATCAGTGAAGCACCAAGTATGGTGAATTGCATTTGAATTCATGTTTGATCCGTTGGTTGTTGTTTCGATCTAATTGGTATATATCAGCTAGCTGTCATGTCTAATTTTTTTCTTCTGAAAACAGTTGTTTCAGTCTAATTTACATGTCTTCTCAGCTCAGGCAGTATGGAACTAGGAAATAATTTACGTTGTTGGGAATACGTTGGCATTATGGCTATTTACAATAGACAATCAAGAACCAATGTATATATTAGGTAGGGCCTTCTCTGAATCAACATATATGATGAGCTTTATAATGCCTGAGTAGTGAGCACTAAAGAAAATAAACCTTTTTAATAGTACTTGATAGACTGATAGTTAATGTGTGGGTGGTTAGTATGTGAATACTCATTACACTGCCTTCTTTTGCCCCAAAAACTTTACAAATTAAACTAATTTTGGTCTATTCGCTTAATTTTCTGAATGCATGATTTATGAGTTGGTTATTCTTGAAATTTCTATGTACAGTTGGTCCAAAACTGAGGAGGTGGTACAAAGAACCTGATTTGCTTATGATGGATGGGGTTGCCGAGGATGAGGAGGATGAGTCTTCAGGTACATAGATATAATATTTCATAAAAGGAAACTCTCTTATATTTATTGTTTCTTATTTATCGGCGAATCTAAATATTACAATTTTGTTTTTCTCTCTATAGATCGGGCTGTTGGCCGTGGCTACTGGGCTGTTCACTGTGGCTAAATGGTACAGAATGGTTTTGGAAGACACTAGCTGAGTGTTGCTTCCATGTTGAGACCGATAAAAAGATGGATGATCTTGTAGGGCCATGAGAAGAGGGAGAAAGAGCATATTATGTTAAGTCAATCAATGATGAGAGATGGGAAGCTCAGGCTGAAGAAAATAGGAATCAAGTAGACATCTTTGTTAGCATATATATGTATGGATAAATGATTTGTTTTTCATTTCTATGTGAAGTGATGTATATTACATATTACATTATATTTAAATGAATAAAATTTATTTTTTTATTATTGCCCATATTTAGAGTTGTTTATGATCAATTTTGTAAATTATGTGTGAACTATATTATCTATAAAAAATAATATAATTATATACAAACATATTTAATAGTGTTGCAATACACCGTTTAAGTGATGCTGTTAGATACTGACAATTTAATACGTACATGTGATGCTAAATGAATGTTGCTAGCTAGCAACACATATACAGACATATTACACCATTTTAGTATGTGATGCAGCATACAGCTAGCAACACCACCTATAACAACACCTGTGTTATGTGATGCTATTGATGCCTGTAACACATATGCGTACATATAGCACCATATGAGTATGTTGCTATAGGCCAGTCCTCTTGTAGTGCGTGCAGCTCGCCCTTGTCGAACGCCTTCTTGTACTAAACACGCTCTGCCGCATTGGCATAGCGGTCAGCCGCCTTGAACAGGTCGTTGGCGGTCCAGGTCTCGTTAATCTCGAGATCCTGGGTGAGCCGCATGTCGCAGACTCCATTTTTTGAAGGCGCGGACAACAGATTCATCCGAGATGTTCGGGATCGTGTTGCGAATCTTGATGAAACGCTTCACGAAATTGCAGAGGGTCTCCCCGTTCATCTGGATCATCTGGTGCAGATCATCCTCCTTGCCCAGACGCACGTAACAACTCTGGAAATTGGCGATCAGAGTGTCACAAAGCTAGTCCCAAGAGCTGATGGAACCTTCTTGCTGATTGAACAGCCACGTTCGAGCAGCGCCCTCAAGGACAGTCGGGAGGTAATTCGCCATGACTAGCTCATCGCCCCTAGCTGCCATGATGGCTGTAGCATAGATGGAAAGGAACTTCTCTGGGTTTTGGGTCCCATTGTACCTCTCCACGTGGCCAGCTTTGAATTTGGAAGGCCACCTGACAGCGCAGAGCTCATCAGAGAAAACCTTGCAGCCCAAACTGTACGACCGACCACCTTTTCCCGCAGAACCTAGTCTCGAAAAGACATTGGTCGTATTGCGCGGAGGAACTCTTGTTGAACGGGAGGACTCGGCCTGGAGAAATTCTCTCCGAGACAGCCCTCCGCGCTCCTTCCTCGTGGTCGCTACGATGCGCTCCTCCCGAGGGGATCGTCCGTGATCGTCGCGCGCCCGCTTGCCCCTGTGATCGCGGTGATCACAGGGACTTGTTGAGCGTTGGCGACCACGAGTAGCTTGCTCGTGGACAGTGATCCTTTGACGGTGACGGGGGCCACGCGATCGATCGGAGCTGTCCGAGTCATTTCAGGCAGGTTGACTGCGCTGCCTGGAGGAATTGTTGACTTCGCCTAAAGACTTGAGGCCTTCAGCCAGTCACTCTAGGTGAGAAGCAACAGTGTCACCCATGCGGGCGAGATCGGCCTGGTTGGTGGATCTGAGCACCGTCGCCATGGCCTGGAGTCGTTCCCGACTCTGATCTAGGGGTCCTGGGATCCCCGATGCTTCCGCGTCTTGCCCGACCGGAGTCTGGTTGCGCGGGGATTCATCCCGAGCAGGCGGAACTTCTGCTGGGGATCTGGTGTGCGAGGCGGGTTGCGTCGCTAACGCTTGCATTGATCGCGAATCTACGCCAGAGTTTGTTTGATCGAAGCATCCAGACTGCGGCGAACAACATCTTGCTCACGAGCAGTCGGTGCAGATCCGTCTTGTTGTTGAGCAGAGTTAACATGCTCGATCTCTTCGGCTGTCGCGGCCTGCGCAGGATTCTCTGAAGTTCCTGCACCGGCCATGTTGATACTGCGACGGCCATGCGAGGGAACACTGGACGGTGTCATCACTGTGTCACCACAGGAAGAATCCATCGACATGGCCCTGGAATCCGAAAGATCTAAACCGGCGTAAAGATCATCGGTTCCGTAATCGTCGTCAATGACGGGAGCTTGATCCAAGACCATCTCCGGATTATAGCCAGAGACTTCTGTCCCAGATACGGAAAATGGTCCAGATCGAGCGGATCGATCCGATCTAGCAGGGGATGAGACATCCTGCTCTTCTAAGTCATACCCTCCAGGAAGAATTTCCTGGTCGCTGAGCGAGTTCGACATGTTCGAACAGGCTTGATCTGCTGTCCCTACGGACGGCGCCAACTGTCGACTATTGGGATATCGGACCCAAGTCAACTAAGGTTCTTGAAAAAGGGAGATAGAAGACCTGCCGAGCAAGGCAAACAGCGATCAACGAGCAACAGGGAGACACAGGGTTTTATCCTGGTTCGGGCCTCTCGAAGGAGATAATAGCCCTACATCCAGCCTTTCTTTATATCAAAGAGGATTACAAGAGGAAGCTCGACGAGACGAACAAGTCTCAGCGAGATTATGTGTGTACAGGAAGGCAATACGCGATAATGCGCTAAGTCTAGATCTTCTGGCATAAGATCAGGTGCCCTCTACACGCCGTAGAGGCCCTGTTTATATAGTGTTGAACAACCGACCTACCAAGGGATAATCGGGCCGAGCTGACCACGAGTCCGTAGCGAACTCATACATGCCAAATATATCCCAAAGTAGATAAGGTATACTCCGATTCTTGGGGATCACGACATCTGCTTCAATCCGGGAAACCAACGTCCGGGTCTTCACGTAGCCGTGCAGAACTCTTGTTCAAGTCGGACTCAAACACGAATCCTAGGCCATTACGCACCGTGTCAGCCAGGAAGCTGTTCGGCAGGATGCACATGGGCCTGATAGAACCTTCTAGGGTGCTGGGCCCTAGTAGGCTATTCGATTGGGCCGTCAGAGAATGGGCCATGGCAATGGGCCGTGATTTTATCCCCGACACCACTCTTGAAGAAAGATTGACTTGGGTCGTGACTGAGGTGATTTGACCACACATCCCTAGGAGTCGTAAGACTAGTTTGGGCCGGCAACCCTTCTAGATCAAGACCGGACATCTATGGCATATGTGGCCCACAACGGGATAGCCAATCCCAGAAAGGATGGCGGGTGTTGGAAGGAAGTTGGTCAGGTTTAGTTCGGTTAAGATTGGAAAACGATGGTGGTTTATCTACGTTTTGAGAAGACATATGCTTTGGGTTTTTTAGTTTGTTTTTTCGCTGTTTTGAAGGTGGGTCCTCACTCTTTAAAAAGCAAGTAAAACGAAATGGATCCGAATCTCAAGACTACCTCGAGAAGCTCTTGAAATTCAATCATTTTCATTGTTCAGTTGTTCGAATCAGCTCAAAAGAACAGAACCTAAGTCTGTGGCCATAAAGCTATGTCATGTAATATTCAGGGCAACCTTTTATATGCATGAAATAATATTTGGCAATGTATTGCAAGCACTAGTACTGGTCTAGGGACTAGTGCCAATGAACAGCGGCTTTCAGATTTGTATAAAAATGAGGGCTAACAGGTGGGTTCATGGGTGGGAAGTATCTTGGTAGGCTCCGGACCTCCGCCACCTATATGGCACTGGCGAGGAGTAAGAGCATCTCTTGGAGAGCTCCCAAAACAAACCCCCTTTTTTCAAAAATTAGGAAGCCCCAACGCATTAAGCTTTTATTAACTCCCTATTTCTAACAAACTATTTCTAATCATCCCCTTTTTTGGTTGGCACACACAACCTTCTCGCCGACATTTTTACCATTGAATAGACCAACTAAAGAAGCAACAAATAATACAAATTGAGCTAGCATGGCAAATTTTAGTGCCATACAGCTAAATATGTTGCTCCATTTTTTGGATACATGTGTACCATAGATAGCAAGAAAAGTATGTGAAATTCAGCAGTCAGCATTCCATATTATTCAAATTTTTACTTCAAGAGCTTAACCTAAAACAATTTTATAAATTCATGATCCAGCACTCCCAACAACGTAGCAGCCATGGAGCTTTGTGAGTTGACCGAAAATTTGGCCAACCGGCAACCGCACATGATGCAGCTAAAACAAGGACAAACTCTCCTTTCTTTGGTGAGCATACCTGATAGAATCCAATAGCTGTAAAACCAGGCATCCTGTGGGTGCAGAATTGCATATCAGAACATGAGCAAGCATGTTGGATAAAAGAAAAGATCACAGGCAGAAATATGACAAAATAAGTAGCTACACGAATTCTTTCATCATGCCACAAACAGAAATTGGAGGGAGGAAGCAATCGGAGGCGAAGGAGCTGGAGACGTTGCTGTGGCACTCGTTGTGGGAGCTGTTGCTGTTGGATGGGTTTGGTGAGCCGATGAGGAGCCCCTAGGAATAGGGGGGGTGGGAGAGTTTTAGAGGGAGGAGAGAGAAAATAGGGGGCAAATAGATTTTCTTCTAGAGTGGTATTTTTCATAGTAAACTTTCAAATAATAGTTAGGGGTTTATTTAGGGGGCCTTCTAGAGATGCGGTTGGGCCAGTGAAACTGTTAGGTGTTTTGGAGCTAGCGGTTGTGATATGAATTACGAGGAGACTGTTGGGAGGGTATTTGGCTGAGGCATTGCGGAATTTGAGATTGATTTTGTTGGGTATTTTGGTTTGGGTTCTAGGGAAGTTGGAATGGATTTTTTGAGGTGGTTGTGGAAAGGTGCGGCGATCTGGGTTAACTTGGTTACAGCTAGCCATGATTCTACAGGATTTGGTTCCGTGGACGCGCTGAGGCACGTGGCTAACACCATCGTTCCTTGGTGGTATGTTCCTTGGCCTCTCTATCCCTCGTCCATGAACAGCTCCAATTATAATCGGCCTAGGCTAGATAAACACACTTGGAAGAGCCCCCTAGCGCTCACTGAGAGCTTAGCGAAGCAGTGATCGGGCATTCGAGGGTAGAACCTTAGGGTAAGTATCGGAGAATACTCAGCAAAGTATATGCATAAACATAAGGCCAACAAAATCTCTTCAACAATTGCATTCAAAGAAAACCATTATACCGACCACTCCAACAATCTTACTTTCCAAGCACTCGATGCAATGCAATGCACATGCGTCTGTACTATGAGCTCACACCGGTATAGCTAGGTGCGCACCCGTCGATGCCACACCTTGCCCGTCCTTTTCAGGCGGGGACCAATTACTCCACTCCCGTGGAGTGCCTACCAAGTAGGACTTCATAGCACTCCGGACTAGTTACTTTTGACTTTCTCACTGACCTCACCGGACTAGTCAAAAGTGACTTTCTCACCGACCTGGCTCATATGCACATGATGCAACAATGCTCTTCTGTCATACAGTTAGAGATAAACAACATAATAACCAACTAGCCAAAGCACAACCACATACATCTAGGACGTAGCCATCCATTCATAAGATAAAACTAGAACAACCATGCTCATCCAGACAGACAATGTTTAACATATACTTGCCTTTAACCGCGAGCATCCGAATAAAGTGTAGATTGACACCGATCCACTCCAACACCTAACAAAGTGACAAGTCTCAATACAATACTCATACAACAACGCAATAACTAAATCTCTGTTGCACCCACTCCCATCTCTCTTTCGCCCAAAGCTCACTTAACAAAATCTAGGGCCAATGCTTTATAAAAACCTACGGTTACACTTTCTGGACAGCACTATTAAAATCGGCGTTTCTCCCAAACCGCTTGACCGTTTCCAGCGTTCTTGTACTCGAAACGAAGCTAGAACATAGACGCACAATTTCTTTCATAGGACCAAACCCTGAATCGGATCCTAAATAGATCAAAACCCCACCCAAACCTACTGCATATGTGATCGACATGCCAACTCTCATCCTCCCCACTAGCCATCTTCTAATACCCACGATATAACACCTGGTAGGCAGTAATTCTACAGGAAAATTACTAATCACACCATGTGCAGCAAACAAGAATAATAACATGGAGAATAAACCCTAGTTCCAATCTTTACCTCCCTCCTTCACTACTACCTCTTCGCCTTGCCTCTTGCCAAAGGCCTCCAACAGGGACGGCAGGGCGACGAGACAGCGGAGACACTGCCTCGGGACGACGACACGCCTGCAGTGCGGCGGCTGCATGACGGCGGTGGCGCGGCAGCCCGACGGTGGCGGCGTGGCATGGCGGCAGGGACGGCGGGGCCGGCGAGGCTTGGCGGCAAGGATGGCGGCAGGGACGAGAGAGGACGGGAGGGGATGGAGCGGCGGCTGAGATGATTTTCCCCTGGAAGGAACCGTCCTGCTCCACCTCCCCCCCCCCTACTGCCTATTATTCACGTTAAATGGGCCAGATCTGGGCCATGGAGGATGGGCCAACCGGCTATTACAATTTGGATCCATAATCGGTCTCCACCGACATCTGGAATTGGGTTAGGGTTAGACTTGATTAGGATTAGGAACGGCTGGCTCGGCAAGGAAGGGTTAGTCCAAGAGTTTCGAGAGATATCGACACGACGGAGAGAAATAGCCGTTCAGCCAGCCAGGGTTGCATCGCAGGTCGATCGTGTTTAGGGTTCAGTCGATGGAGATAAAGGGAAAAGCTAGTGGAAAGAGAGAGAATTGGTTTGCTTGTGTCCAACCTAGGTACAAAGAAAAAGAAAGAGATCAAACCATGTACTTGTCTCTGTCGGGAGCAGGGATTACAAAACCGCCGGTCTTCTCCGAACCGCGAGTGGCGCGGAGACGGTTTACTGCGGTTAACCGGCGGTTAACCGCCGGTTAACCGCGGTTTTGCCCGGTTTTGGTCTCAAAATCCAGAAGCTCGCAGATTCAAGCAAATTTTATTCTTGCTAGTCATGGTTTTCGCAGTGTTAACAGCGGTTTTGAAACGGCTAGCCGCGGTTTTGGCAATAAAAATTGCTGGACAAAGGGAAAAATGAGGAAAAAATAAAATTAATAGAGACATACATGATATATGCTATGCTATATTATTTAAGAGATATACATGATATATAGGAGCATAATCAAGACAAATAATCATATTCCTAAATTCCTAATTGATGTTATAGATCCTTCGTACATGAAATATTGGAGAAACCAGATTTCTAGTCATAAGAAATGGGGAAGTGTACAATCTAGAAAATCCTCTTAGGCCCCAACCCCCAAGCCCCCAAGTTCATTGATTGGTCTACGAGACTACGACAAATTAAAAAAAATAATCGATGCATATTCAATCTGAATGAACCTCAACAGATGGACTGATGGATTACGACACTTCTACAGAGATTCGACATATAAAATTGTTCAACATATAAAATTGTTACAAAATAACAGGCAAGTGTGCAATGAGATTCGACAATTAATCAAGATTAGCTGAACTGAATCGATGTAAGCCCTTAGCAATAGATATTTCAGATAGAAGCCATACATATATTCATCATTTCATGTTCATGGTAGCAATGTAGCAATATCATAGAAGCCATACAGAAGCCCTTAGCAGTAATATGCAATCTGCAAATGCAATGAGCAATGAAGTAAATAAAGAACGGAAGTTGTCAAATGGTAAGTGCACGCATTACCTTTATTTCGAGTCTACTATTGGTGATATTCTTTGGATGGGAGTATTGATCTTCATTTGAAATAATTATGACCCTTGAGTTGCCCTTAAAATGGCCTGAACTCATCCCAACTCGTCTCCGTCGTCCCATTTGTTTGCTCGCCGTGCATATATCATGTTATATTGGTGGGGCTCTTGACTCTCAAACAAATACCTTCTTCGTGCGGTGTCAGCAGGGTAAGTCGCCACTCTGAGGGGTATACTCCTGAGGGGTATCCTGTGGGAGGGTATCCATATACTCCTTGGGGGTAAGGCGCGGGGTAGTAAGCTCCTGGGGGTGGGGGGTAGTAAGCTCCTGGGGAGGGATAGTAAGCTCCATATTGCCACTGTGGTTGAGTGACGTCACTGCTTGAACTAGAGCTGTATTCATGTGGAGCATGACCATGCATTCTTCCCCTGCCCCTATCGATGCTAGACCGAGGAGGCGCCCTATCGATGCTAGACCGATGAGGCGCCCTATCGACGCTTAGATCGAGGAGGCATTCTCTGCGAGCTTGCTTCATATGATGAATGACGACCACGGTAAACCGAGCAGCGAGGGCAAGAACAGCCGGGAATGACCACCGCCAACATCAGCACCTTGACCACCATCGTAAATGCCGCCATCATCGCCGCCGTCATCATCATCGAGGCGCATTTAACTCAAGTTAGATTCTTGATATGGAGGGCTCATGGGCAAGTTCTTGGAGGATTCATCACCGCCCATCTCCTCTTCTTCGCCCAAAGATTTGTTTCTTTGGGTCACGCTCTTTGGGTGGATTTTTCGCTTCCTCTTACCCACATGTGTTTCTCCAACATGTTTAGATGCCCACCCGCAATTGTTGACGCCTGTCTTCTTTCTCATATCACCAATGTCCGTAAGATCGCTGACGCACGATTAGGGCTGGGCGTCAAGATCACTTAAGTCCTCGTCTAATTCTGGATCAGCATTTGACCTGTAAGTGTATAAAGAGCAAACACCGATGAGTACTTAAGAATACTTACCTTCGTAAAAAAAATAATAGTTACATTCTTACCGTCCGCTTCGCATCCACTCAACGATTGGGTTCGTGTCATCTGTGAGTGAAAGCTCCGTGAACAGAGAGAGTGGATCCATGTCTTGTGATTCGCTTTGTATTCCTTGTCTTTCTAATCTTAGACGGAGGTTGTAGTGGACGTACACCAAGTCGTGGAGTTTTTGATAGGACAACCTGTTGCGTATCTTGGAGTGGATAAAAGCAAAGGTACTCCAATTACGCTCGCATCCACTAGATGAGCAAACCTGTGACACTATACGCTTTGCAAGTGTCTGTAAATTTGTTGTATCTGTGCCCATCATGTTCCACCACATCGCTGCCATGAGAAACATCATTGCATACGATACAAGATCATTCCACTTGTACGATATCATTGTATTTGCATATCAAATTTTCGATTACCTTTATTTTGATCATTGGAAAGAGCCATCCTTCTGGCAACCTCTCTGCGAAAAGAGCGGTCGTAACCTCCATCCTCCATCTCATTAAGTCCGCACCATGTATTTTCATCAGCAATTCTTTCAAAAGTTTTTCGGACATATGGCAACATATTTATGTTCCATCCATCAGTATAGTTCACCGTCGGGTTTAGAATACAAGCTGCAGTAAATGAGGTCACAATGTAATTTAGAATTTTATACCAAATAAAATATTATATACTCATATTTATATATACCTGTTTCAATAAGCGTGCCTTCACTAAGGGTCTCAAATCTCTTATCGATGACATGTATGACTCTCGTGTAATCTTCTTGACACAAGTTTTTCTGGAGATTTTGGAGCATGCCACGATATTTGATTATGACATCGCAGATGTTAGGGTTCTTATCTTAGTCTGCGAACCGAAAAAAGCTATAGATTGGAGCAACCATATGTATTGCCTTGTTCATTGCATCCCACCATTCTAGGTTACTCAAGCATCCATGGCAGTACTTCCCTTGTTCGGATTTAGCATACGGGCTTGATAGAAATTCATCAGAAGCTATCCATTTCATGAATTCTCCTCTGCGTTTGGCAAAGCTCTGAAGAAACATGTAGTTTGTACCAAAATGAGTTGCACACCACTTATCCAACTCACCGCCGATGTGTTTCTTCATCATTGCATGCAATTTGTTCGAATTATACAGCCATCTGCACACTCTCCTTGCACTCTCAATGATAGCATGGTGGTCTGGGAACTCCCCTATGTCCTTCAGCAATAAATTTATGGTGTGAGCCATACAAGGTTGCCACATTATCTTGGGAATCACGAGATCAATTTCACGGCCTTCTTGTAGTTCGAACCATTATCGGTGATGATTTGGACGACATTTTCAGGCCCAACTGAATTGATCACTGACTTAAATTCTTGCATGACAAGTTGATGTATACCCGCATTAATTTTTATCACACGACATAATAGGACTATAGGAGTAGGACAATAGGTGTATCATCTATGTATACCGCATTAATTTATTTGCATCTTGAGTTTGCCTACCATATCGGATGACTTGTAAAAAACATGCGCCCATTGCAATATAGCATGAAGTTCATGATGGCCATGCTGTTGGTCCCGCCCAAGAATCGACATTATGGATAGACCGAAATCATGCCAATCCCGTCTCCATTGCATCATCTCACGGTCTATGTCGCGCTTGTTTTCCTCCAAATACCTTCCATCGATCTCACGTCCTTTCGGTGAACTTACACCCTCACCTGCACGATAATTGTTATTCATGAAAAAATAGTAACTATTAAGTAGTGATGTAAATATGTAATCATGTATGCATGTTCACTAACCGAGCCTCTGCGTCTCCTTAATAGCTGCAATAAAATAAGGGTTATCCGCTTTTCTTCCGGAATGCCTACGGTGCATGAAACCACGATGACCATTTTTTCCAAGTTTCTCCCTAAGTGTTTTGTTTGCCTTTGTCCAAACACCTCATCAATCCGTGGTTGCACGGTTTTGCGCGTGTCCGGCTGCGACCTTGAGCCTGATCGGCTCAACATTTTTTTAACAAATTTTCTTTCCCACCCCTACACCCACTGCCACTGCCACTGCCACCACCATGCTCATAATAATCACCACTTCGTGCCTCAATTACGCATGTGCTGTGATGCAGCCATGGCATGCCACATCTGCTCTTCTTCACAAGACCCAGTCATCTCATCCCTCCGCCCCCCACTCACCTAAGCCTTCATGCCCTTTGCCTTCTAAATTCCTCTTTATTTTATCTTCCTTTGCCTTTTCGAACCTATCAAGCTCCCTCTAAAAGTACGCCTTCACATCAAGGGACGCTTTACAAGCCGCCACACCTTTTCCACTTGCACGCCAAGTGATACTTAAATCTTGCCGCACCACCTTCATTTTTTCTCGTTTCTACAAGACTTGCACCTAAATCCATTGCCTAGCTTATCGCCATGCTCCCAAACACTGCCGTGGTCCCGCTCCGCCATTCCCTAATACCGCAAAAATGATTATTGCATAATAACAAAATTACAAATTAAATTACAAATCTACAACTAAAAATAAGCGAGTAACTAACTATTAAGTATTAACTAACTAACTAACCTAACTATTAAGTATTAACTAACTAATCTAACAAGTAAATTAGCGGGTAAAGTTAAGTACCTAAGTACCTAACTAACCTAAGTACCTAACTACTAAGTACTACGTAAACTCATCGACTCTTGAGTCTTGACCTTATTAACAAATTAATCTAACTTCTAAGTTCTAACATGCTAACCACTTATTAACTAATTAATCTAACATTCTAACATGAAATGCTAACCTAACCTAACCAAACTACTAATTAAGGAGTAAGGAGTAAGGTTAAGTACCTATTATTCTACTAAGTAATAGCCTAAGCACCCTAAGCAACTAAGCCCTAAGCAAAAGTAATTAGCCACACGATTAGCCACGCACGGCCACATCATTAACGGCTAACCGCACTTACGATGAAAACCGCTCGAAATACCGGCTAGCGGCGCGGTCTCATGATTAACCGGTGGCCTTGGTGGTGGGCTGCTGCCAGCTCCCCAGCTCCCTCCCTGGCGCAAGCGGTTGCATGTTAGCCGCCGGATCCGTCGGCGGTTAACCGCTTCGGAGACAGTTCAGGCGCAGCGGCTCGGCTCGGCTTCCTCCGGCGGTGGAGCTCGGATCTGGTGGAGTCTTTGGAGGAGGGGAACGACGAGAGAAGCACAAGGAGATGGTGGGACAATTTGGAGAGGAGTGGGAAAGTGAGGTGCAGTGATTTCACGTGAATCACGGGCTTGGGAAAGGAAACCGAGGCACGGAGCATCTCTCTCGCAGTAGAAGTGTTGCATATGTCCAAGACTATGAAAGCATCTCTCCTAAACCCCAAAGCACTCCATGCCATTGAGATTTGTTTGCAATTAGTTTCATCTATTTAACACATACAATCACATGAAATAATGAGATATATTTACAATTTTTAAATTTTGCTTAAACCAAAATGCTTAGAATAATGAATACTATTTTTACAAATTTTATATTAATTTTTACTTCAAATTTGAATTTGACGAATTTCACCGAATTGCGGCCGGTTTACCCAGGCGGTTTCCCAAACCATGAAATGGCATGCCTTGATTAACGAAGCTGACTAACCGCGGTTAGCCGGCAGTTTTGTGATCCCTGGTCGGGAGTGACGGGCGTATGACCTATTAGGGTTTTGACGGAGGTCAGCCGAAATTAGGGTTTCGGTTTGTTAAATAATGATCGGCCGAGGAAGGTCAGGGTTTTGACCAATGGAGAGAAGAAGAGAGAGAGAAGAGAGGAATCGGAATCGAAATATTTGTATCTTGCAAATCCAAATTGTAATATAAGTGTAAATATAATATATTTTTGATAGGAAAATTAATTGTTTGAAATTTTATGGCTTTCATATAGAAAAATAATTGAAATTATTTTACTTAGTTTTTAAAAATAAAATATGTGAAGTCTAATAATTTTATTAGGATGTGAAGGCCATACCCTTGCTCTCTGCTTTGCCTTACTTTCGAGACCTTTGGCGGATCAACCGCTCCGGAGGTGTCGCTGCTCTGCATCGCTTGCTCTGAGTGCCACGTTGCCTGGTCTCTCAGGTCACCTTTGCCTCGCCTCAGTTCAATAGAGCTAAACGAGGCAAACACAAACCAAGGCCATTGCTCCAATTTGCCTGTGCTTGTCATTCTGCGGGGTGTGTGTATTCCTGCTACACCAGAAGGCAATGCAGCCGGCCATCAGGATGCTTGGTACACGGAGATCGCATGGTTGACATCGAGGGAGGCAGTCAGAGGTGGTCGATGGTTGGGCGTAAATCTGTGAAGGTGATAAGCTGATTTTGGTTTGAACCTCATCGAAGCGATAGCTTCCTTACCTTTTGGTTCTATTTGCCTAGAATCTAATTTTTGTGTTGATAGAGGTCTCTCAACCCTAAGCTTTATAATGTGTTTGATAGGTTCTTTTTGTTGTAAACATTGCGGTTTAAGCAAATATAATAAATAATTCACTTTGAATATAACAAACCAAATAAAGTCAAGAATCAAAAATAAAATCATAAATTCTCCAAAGATGTGCATGAACACAAGTAAATTCATGATCAACACTAAAAAACAAGGGGGCGACTACCCAACGGGATCCCGTCGGGGGAGCAACCCGACGGGATCGCTTCCCGCACGCCGCGTGTCCCCCGTGCGTGCTTCTGCAGCTCCGCCTCCGCACGGCGGCGAGCTCCTGCAGCTCCGCCTCCGCACGGCTGGGCGCCTTCCGCACGACGCGTGTCTAGCGCTAGCGCTGCGGGACTGCTCTGCTGCGCCTCCGCATGGCTGCTCACGGCGGGACTGCTCTGCTGCGTTTGCGTGGGAAGACGGCAGCGACGAGGCCCAACTCGGCGGCCTTGCTCCTACTCTTGTGGGACAACACGACGCAACAAGGCTCCTGCTCTGATCGACTCCAGATTCCTGTTCGATCTGTACAGACAACCTCAAAAACGCCATGAGCAAGGTGGAGTCATGACATGAGCGATGAGGTTGATGGTCATCTTGTTGGATTCTTTACTTTTGATCAATTTTCTTTGCTCCAAGCTGATAGCATAATTGTGATCATCTATTGAGCATGTTCATGAATTCTTGCTTACCGGTTCTTGTAGCTCCACTAGATTACATGCATGGCTGATAGTCGCACGAATCTTGTTCGACGAAATGCCTACCCCAACTTCATCATTTTTTTCTCAAGAAAATCAAAACGTCCAGCCACAATATAGGAGTACCGTGTATTATGAAATTAGGTATAATAGTTGAAGTATCATGTATAATAGTAGGTTTCAAGTGGGTACCATGGAGCGTTGAAAAATTTATAAATGAAAAAAAAAGGTATCAACTCTACAATATCAAACATATTACTATATATGGTTGGAGTATCATAGCTTCGGTATCATAATTAGGAGTACCCGTGACATGGGTATCATGGTTAGGGTATCAAATCCAAAAGTAGCTAGTATTAAGTGCGATAATTCAAAATCCGTAAGTATCAGTTTATAAAATTAGGTATCACGATTGAAGTATCAAATAATAAATATTTAAAGTTGTCGTTTATTAGGTATCATAGTTGTAGTATCATTGAGGTGCCCCAAAAAAGGTATCATATATCACAAACCAACAAAAAAAAAGTATGGGGTCTGGGTGTCGAGTATCGTTAGTATCCGGTTGGTGGTATCGTTGTGTTTCATGGTATCATCTAGGTATCGGGACAAATAAATATATGATAAGGGTACCATATATCACACACATTGTATCGAGTCTCGGGGGGTGTCGAGTATCAGTGGTGTCAGGTTGGTGGTATCGTCGAGTTTCAGTATCGAAAAAAGGTATCATGAGAATATCATATATCACAAACAAAAAAAAATATCGATGTCGATGGTATTAGGTTGGTGGTATAGTCGAGTTTCATGGTATTATTGAGGTATCGGGAAAAAAGCATCATATATCACAAACAAAAGTACCGGGTCTTGGGTGTTGAGGTATCGGTAGTATCATGTTAATGGTATCGTCGAGTTTCGATATCAGAAAAAGATATCATAAGGGTATCACATATCAGAAACAAAAAAGTATCGGATTCAAAAAAACAAGTATCGGATTCAAAAAAAAAAGTATCGGATCAGAAGTATCATCGATTATCAGGTCAAAAGATCAGGTATCAGATCAGAAGTTTCATCGATTATCGAGTGAAAAAAATCAAGTATCAGATCAGAAGTATCATCGAGTGTCAGGTCAAAAAATCAAGTATCGGATCAGAAGTATCATCAAGTATCGGGTAAAAAAAGTATTGGATTCAAAAAATCAAGTATCGGATCAGAAGTATCATTGATTATCAGGCCAAAAAAATTAGGTATCGCATCAAAAGTATCATTGATTATCAGGTCAAAAAATAAGTATCGGATTCAGAAAAAAAATCAAGTATCGGATCAAAAGTATTATCGGTTATCTTGTCAAAAAATCAGGTATCAAATCAGAAGTATCATTGATTATCAAGTGAAAAAAAATTAAAGTATCAGATCAGAAGTATCATCGAGTATCCGGTCAGAAAATCAAGTATCGGATCAGAAGTATCATTAATTATCAGGTCAAAAAACCAGGTATCGGATCAAAAGTATCATTGAGTATCAGATCAAAACGTCAAAGTATCATATTAAAATAAAAGTATCAGAAGTATCATCGATTATCAGGTCTAATAATCAGGTATCGGATTAGAAGTATCATCGAGTATCGGTAAAAAAAACAAGTATCGGATTCAAAAAAACCAAGTACCAGATCACAAGTATCATTGATTATCAGGTCAAAAAATTATGTACGGTTCAAAAGTATAATCAAGTATCGGGTCAAAAAATCAAGTATCGAATAAGAAGTATCATCGAGTATCAGGTCGGAAAATCAACTATCAGATAAGAAGTATAATCGAGTATCGGGTCAAAAAAATAAAGTATCAGATCGGAAGTATCATCGAGTATCAGGTCGAGAGTATCGGATTTGGCATTGGGTCAAATGTATCATGCATCATAAGTATCAATCAAGTATCTGGTCAAAATATCAAGTCTCATATCAGAATTATCATCGATTATCAGGTGAAAAAATAAGTATCAGGTATGCTTATGAAATTGAAAAAATAGAACTTGAAAATTTATATGAATTAACTAGTAGCTAGATCTCAATTTTATAAGAATGTTTTTTGTTTCGATATATTTGAGGACATATAATCATAAATAAAAATTAATAGTATATCACTATATCTAGTCATGCACGTGTGGTAGTATATCTAGTCATGTACTCATGTACGTGTAGTACTAGCATGACACACAAACGTGAGCAGCACCTGAAAAGCTGCGCTGACGTGAGAAGTACACGCGATAGAAGCAACCATGCGAGTGTGGGAATCAGTTGCTAGTTGCTAGCGAGCGCGGGGATTAGGTGGTTTATCGCAAGAAATCAGCAAACACAAGACGAGCGTTGGTCGGGAGCGCGTTTGTCGTTTCCTCACCCGTCTGAATCGGACAGCTTGAAGCTATCCCGTTCGGAAGGGAACCGAACGGGATCCCGTCCTCAAGTATTTCACAAAAACAAACATGACAATCTTCAAACCAGTGGAACCAACAACAAGCTCAGGTTAAATTGGTTGTGTTTTGCTTTTAGATTGCAAATTAAATGGTTGCTAACTAAATTAGTTGTCCAACGGTTAATTTTGGCTTAATATCACAGGTTATAAAATCTGTAAATTATAATCCTAAACCCTAGAACAGCATTGCTCAAGAACAATTCTAATGGATCATTACTCCACATGCAAGGGAATTAACATCTCGGTATAACAGTAGATTAAAAGATCAAGATCGAATCGGCCATGCTGAAAAAACAGCTCAAAACAGGAACTAGAACACAAGAGTGTTCTGATCTCAAGCCAATATCAATTAATAAAAATCTAAGTATAACAACAGTACTAGATAGATCAATTAAATCATCATGGAATGCTAGCACATATGAACAATGATACAACAACACAGATATATTATGAGCAGTACCACTCTAGGTCTAGCAAGATACTTAATAAACATATTAAATTAACCTTAATTTAATGCAATCATCATCAAGCAGATTAAAGACCACAAAGATCACAGTGCATATACCCTAATTGGAATCGATTCCTATTCAAAGAATAGGCATCTAGACAGTCCAATTGGCCTACTGCACAGAAAAGGAACATGTAAACTCACATAGTGCCGGAATAGAACCAGCAAAGAAGAAGCAAAGCGAGCACGAAGCATTATCCTAGAAATCGTATCACCGTGCTATAGAAGCACCATCGGCGAAGAGATCTAGAGATACGATGCCATCGCCCCCACCACGCCCGAGCCAAGGATAGGAACCAAGAACCAAGCAGGAGCAGCTACGAGCTCAGGGCAACCACCCCGTGGCTACCAGGAACCAGAGCGAGACACTGAGCACCCCCACCACAGTAGGCACCGGTGGCAAGCACGGCAACACTCGAAAAACAGAGTAATTGAGCCCTACAAACGAGAGAGAGAGAGAGAGAGAGAGAGAGAGAGAGAGAGAGAGAGAGAGAGAGAGAGCTTCTCATATAGGTGGCGCCGGCGCAACGAACACTGAGAAGGCTGGCCACCATGGCCACACGCTCAAGCCAGCCCCTCACTCGGGTAGGGAAAACCTACCTGGGTGAGGTTACAGCTGTCGCTGCCTCTCCCTCCCCTTTAGGCAAAACAAATGGGCTAAGGCCCAATGGCAAAAGCCCAACAATATGCACCCGTTTGCCTTACTCGACAAAGGTGTTATCGCCGTAAAACTCGTTTGATATACTGCTATTCAACATAGGTATCATATAGGTTTGAACCTATATTAGTCTTTATCCAAAGTTTTGATGCGCATTCATATAGTTAGCATACAGTACTAGGCTGCAAAATTGCACCTCTAGTGGGCAGGACGTTACGGTCATGTCCTTGCATCTTTTCATAAGCTTATTAGATAGTACACTCCGAACTCTCATAGATCACGATCACATGACCAGCTCACATAGGTTCGTTCTTCACGGGAATCCTGTAGGAAAATTCCAGAATCTTATAAAAGATTCCGAACTCATTAAGAGGTTTTATCATCATCCTTCGTACAGACTAAGCATTGCAACTCAGACTTTAGAAAGATGTGTCTGACGGTACCACATAGCTTAGTTGTCCCAGAGTTTGTTTCACGGGATTTTCGTTCGTTCAGTATGGGTTACCAATATTAGTTACCACTAGCAGGGTATAAACCCCATTCCTCTAGATGCTGCTTCGATGGTCGTCTTAGACAATCCCTTTGCAAAAGGATCAGCTAAGTTACTATCAGACTAAGTGTATTCTACAGCAATAACACCCGTATCTCTCGCATGCCGAGTAGACTTAAGTTTTCTTTTAATATGCCTCGAAAAGTTCACATTGTCTTTTATACTCTTAACCTTGACTAAAACAGTCTGGGTATCGCAGTATAATAAGATTATTGGAATCGGCTTTTTCAGCATGGGTAGATCAGACAGAAGCTCCTTGAGCCATTCCGCCTCCACCGCAGCTGAATCAAGTGCAACTAATTCAGACCCATGGTTGAGCGTGTTATCACCGTCTGTTTAGCGGACTTACAAGACACAGCTGAACTAGCTAAAGTGAAACATATCCACTAGTAGACTTAATCTCATCCAAGTCACTAATCCAGTTAGAATTACTGAATTCTTCCAAGACAGCCGGATGGCCCGAGTAATGGATTCCAAACTTTATGGTGTCTTTAAGTCACCTAAGTACTCGATGTAGTGCTACCCAATGACTATCTCCTGGATTTGCCGTGTAACTAATTCAAACCCATGGTTGAGCGTGTTATCACCGTCTGTTTAGCGGACTTACAAGACACAGCTGAACTAGCTAAAGTGAAACATATCCACTAGTAGACTTAATCTCATCCAAGTCACTAATCCGGTTAGAATTCTTGAATTCTTCCAAGGCAATAGGATGGCCGAGTAATGGATTCCAAACTTCATGGTGTCTTTAAGTCACCTAAGTACTCGATGTAGTGCTACCCAAGGACTATCTCCTGGATTTGCCGTGTAACTAATTCAAACCCATGGTTGAGCGTGTTATCACCGTCTGTTTAGCAGACTTACAAGACACAGCTGAACTAGCTAAAGTGAAACATATCCACTAGTAGACTTAATCTCATCCAAGTCACTAATCCAGTTAGAATTACTGAATTCTTCCAAGACAGCCGGATGGCCCGAGTAATGGATTCCAAACTTTATGGTGTCTTTAAGTCACCTAAGTACTCGATGTAGTGCTACCCAATGA
This sequence comes from Raddia guianensis, assembly GCA_036346415.1. NCBI lineage: Eukaryota > Viridiplantae > Streptophyta > Magnoliopsida > Poales > Poaceae > Raddia > Raddia guianensis. The sequence goes on from CM070543.1 coordinate 11,458,938, forward strand.
CTATCTCCTGGATTTGCCGTGTAACGGCTCAGCCTACATACAACATATGAGATATCGGGTCTAGTTGCGGTACAGTGATACATCAAGGATCCAATTACTTGTGAGTATAGGTGTTGATTAACACCTTCACCGGTATGCTTTCTAAGTCTCAGACTTTCTCGTAGGGCGTAGAAGCAGGTTTAGAGTCCATATGCTCCAAGCGGGTTAGGACCTTTTCCACATAATGGTATTATGAAAGCATAATCCTACTCTCACCCTTTACAAGTTTGACATTCAGAATAACATCAGCTTCTTCTAGATTCTTCATATCAAAATTCGAGGAAACGAATTTTCTTGTCTCATTGATGACATCAAGTTAGTCCCAAACAGTAATATATTATCCACGTAAAGACATAAAATGACATCATGACCCTGACGAAATCGATAATACACTCATTTGTCTGTTTCGTTGACACAAAACCCAACAGATGTCAATGTGTTATCGAATTTCTCATGTCATTGCTTGAGGGATTTCTTAAAATCATACAAGGACTTAATCAGACGACAAACCTTATTCTCCTCATCAAGCACAATGTCGTCGCCCCCACCACACCCTAGCTGAGGAGTGGACCCAAGGAGCAAGTAGGAGCATCGACGAGCTCACGACGACCACCCTATGGCCACCAGGAAATAGAGCGAGAAATCAAGCATTCCCACTAGCCAGCACCGGCGGCGAGCACGCCAACACTCGGCGAACAGCGGTGGCGGAGACAAACACAAGTCAAGAAGAGGAAGGGGAAAAACAGAGTAATCAAGCCCTCCAAACGAGAGAGAGAGAGAGAGAGAGAGAGAGAGAGAGAGCTCCCATCTAGGCGGCACCGGCTTAACGAACCCCGAGAAGGCAGGCCACCACGGCCACACGCACACGCCGCCTCGCCAAAGTGAGTTCAGTAGCTCCAATCGCCCAGCTGCCGCCAAATTTCTCACTCAGTCTGAAAAACCTACGGGTGAGGTTTGAATCGTCACGCCTCTCCCTCCCCTTTAGGCCAAACAAATGGGCCAAGGCCCAATGGCAAAAGCCCAACACTTTTTTGGTGCAAACGCAGCCACGTCACTAAGGCCTTGTTTGTTTGAATTGAAAGTTGTTGCAAAATTTATTCTAAAAAAGTTATGACCCTTTGAAATACGTCTTAAAAAATCAAAAAATAATGAAAAAATTATTTTACAAACTTAAGAAGAATTATTTAAAACCCAAAAAATAAATATAAAGTATTACATCATTTGGTTTATAAAAAATAATACCTTTTCATTTAAGCTGAAACAAATAAGGCCTAAATCACATTGCTAGCAGTCGATCGTGCGGTCACACCGGCTAAAACTATCCACATGTCCGATTTGACAGCTAACTTGTCCGGTTTTGAGACTCAGACGGCCTGGATTTGGAGTTTACTGTCCAAATCGGATAAAAAAGTGAAGTATAACTGAGGCAGGGAGCACGGCACCGACGGCAAGCTTCAACTGAGCGGAAGGAGCAGGGCCGTAGAGCGGGAGAGGTACGCAGCTAGGGTTTGATTCGATGGGGTTTTGGGAATTGGATGGGGATTGGTCGATTGGGGATCGAGGCATACTACGGGCGTCGTGCAGCAGGCTGAGAGGCGGGAAGCGGAAAGCTGGAGACCGATTTTGGCCGTGGCGCCCGGGCTGTGGGCTGGATGGCGCAGTGTATATGCAATGGGGGGTAAATGGCTAACGGGCCAAGAGCCCGGGCACGAGCCCAGGGTCGCCGGGCCCTGGCTCCGCCCCTGAGTATAAGGGGGTTAATTTGGTACTTTTCTGTATATTGCAGGCTCCTTGCTATACGCACTACAGGAACCGATGTCTCGGCTAGAACTCTTTTAACTTTTTTTTTTTTTGGAAAGCCATTCGGCGAGCTTTATTGATCTGAGAAAATAGTAACATCGTTCACCAAAACATTCAGAATGGAACCAGGGGGTTCATCGACCCAATTACAGTAAATTTTTGAAGAAAAAGCCTCCCTAGCAAGCTCATGAGCTACCTGATTGGCCTCCCTATTACAATGCTCAATGGTTACATTGTTGAATCCCCTCTACAAAATATTACAATCATCGTATATAGCGACTGCTGTAACCTCCGTCTTGCATTGTCTCTACGATTAGCATGCAGTCAGTCTAATGAACCGATTGCAACCGATATGCTGCGCCAACTTCAATCCTTCTTTTAGAGCATATGCCTCCACCATCGGTGCATCCGTTACATGCGGCAAAAAAAACTCTGAGCAGCCGCAATGCACTTCCCTTCCGCGTCTCTTATATCGACTCCAGTACTTCCTCTTCCCGAAACAGCGTCAAAAGCCGCATCCACGTTCACTTACAGAGACAAGGTTATGCTTATTATCTTCTCTAACTACAAAAGAGTAGATTCCATTCCTATCGTTTCAGCTTTCACAATTTTCTCAGGGGCATGATAATGTGATTACCTTTTTTCTTTGTACAACAATTTTAAAATACACAAACTAGCATTTCCACATTGGCACAAAGATCTGTTTACAAGATAGCTGATTCCAGTAAAGGAATCTCAAGAATATATCAGAATGCATATTTTAGTTTGACCAAGACCATATCAGGCAACGCCCTTGAGGTGCTTACTACTCGTAGGCATGGTGCACATTCATACAACCACCTGTATTTCATTTTACGAAAATAAAACCTGTGATTATGTACTGATAAACTTGAAACTTCTGTTTTTCTCCTGTCTTCCTCTCTGCATTATGTGCTACAGAAAGAAAAAACAAATTATCGAGGCAGTAAGGTGAAGACGCAATTGCAACAGACAATCTACGGCTTTACAGGTCACATAAGTTCCTGATCTTGGTCATCTGGTCGTCGAGATGCCTCTTCGCCATCAATCATTCTCCTTGTCATATTAGCCCTCTGAACAAGCCGAACCAATGCTTGCACTACCTCAGACATGGGCGGTCTGAATTCTGGTTCAGGCTGAAAAGGTAGGGGTTTTGGATTGAAATGATTCAGGTGTTTGATATGCATGTGCTAAGTTCTGCAAACTGCATTGTGCAGGACTGAACTTCATACCTGGACACACAGGGCAATGACATCGGCGAAACGGGAGAGGGACTTAGCAGGGTAAAGACCTTTGAGGGCCGGATCAACCATCCGGTCCAGTGCATCAATGTCATGCAGCTGGGGAGTCGCCCACCGGACAAGTGACTGCTCTGTCCGGAGTCTAGAGCTGCAATGGTATTACAAACTAGTAAGAAGACCAATCTAAGAATCATCAAGCAATAATGGTAGTGGTACCTGTCAAATGGTTTACGGCCTGTCAAAAGTTCCAGCATGACAACTCCAAAGCTATAGACATCACTCTTGAGGGTATACTGGCCAGTCATGTCCACCTCAGGGGCACCATATCCTGAATTCTGATCTGATGCCTGTTGAGGTATTTGGAAGCAACATTAAGAGTAACTTCTCAGCCATATGCGAGTGTAAATTCTCACCTGTATGTCTATGGTTACTGCTTAATTATAGGCTCTATATCAAGTTACCAAAATCTTGTATAACTCATGATTATAGAACTAATTCATATGGTTCTGATGTATCTTATAAAACATTACTCACGAACAAGTTTGTTGGACCAATTGTTTAGTTTTACCTGGAATTCAGCATCAGAAACAAAGCTTGCAAGTCCAGCATCTGAGATGTGAGGGTTGAATTCCGTGTCCAGTAAAATATTGGATGACTTAAAGTTCTTGTGCATTACAGATGGGGAACAGATTTCATGAAGATACCTATAGGAAGTGATATAGAGTAAGAATGATTATATGCTAATGGGGTTCATCAATAAATAGAATGTAGAGATCATGGCAAGAACAAGTAATTGTACAAGAAGCATTTTTTTATCATTTTCTTATGAACTCCCAGTGTGTTAATGGCAAGTCTTACTCGTTTTCACAAGCCATAGAGAATTCAGAAAATACAAGCATTGAATTGCAAAGACCGGGGAGGGCTTACTCTAGCGCACGTGCAGAGCCTAATGCAATCTTAACACGAGAATTCCAGCTGAGAGGCTTGCCGTATTCATCTGGAAGGTGGAGCATGTCATGCAGCGAACCATTTCTTTGGAAATCATAAACCAGCAAGTGTTGTCCATGTTCCATGCAGTAGCCCACAAGCTCATTTAGATTGGGATGGTGCAATTTTGAAATGTTTGACACCAATTCATAGAAGTCATCTGATGATTGGCGGGGCAATGCAGTGTTGTTTAGTTTCTTCACAGCTAGAACCTGATTTAAAAATTTCCAAAAAAAGTGAAGCCCTATATATCAATACAGAAAGTGCTAAAGTAATGCAGGAACGAATGTTGAATATGTAGGGAGCCATCAACACTACATTTATATATTACGAGACAACATTAATTGCTTTTTTTAGGAATAAATGAAAATCATTTGTCAACGTTGTACATAATTTTCCACTCACTTCAGCAGTTCAGCTAGGTGTGTTTATGCAGGAAAAGTTACTCCATTTAAAAAGCAATTTCTCTGCATGACTAATACCAACATGTACAATGTACAAGCAACAAGGATTGATCAAGGATGTCAAAACCACTAGGAACAATTTTACATAATCCTTCTTGTACAAGGTACAAGCAACAAGGAATGGTCATGCATACCTTTCCATCATTAAATTGCGCCCTGTAAACACGTCCAAAAGTACCCTCTCCAACAAGGTTCTCCATGTTGAAACTATCTGTTGCCATCTGCAGATCTGCGACTGAATAAACAGTTGCTTTCACTGGTGCCACGTTACTTTTCTTTGCCACAGGCTTGTTTGCAAAATCGTCATCATCATCAAAGGACTGATTGCGCTCAATCTTGGGGGGTGGCTTAAGACTAACTGCTGCAGGTGAAGGCAAGGATTCCACCTCTATTGTGGCAGACTCTTGAATAGGCTTTAGATCTGCGGTGTTTGAAGACCAAACATGTGTTGTCACTAAATAAAGTAAAAGCATATGTCGTGGTATATCAAGCACCCAGCATGCTGACCTTTAACTACATTTGGAGGGAATGAATTGAATGGCTGCTGCTGTTCAAAGTGTTCTTGCATTGCACCTTTGTGTTGTTTTCTCTTTATCAAAAAGAATGCAACAAGTGCTCCAATAACCAGCAGAGCTACACTAATGCCTGCTATGACTCCAGCACGTAACACAGTGCTCCCACCAGAACTTGAGCTATTATTGCCATTGGATTGTTGGCTTGGGCTTTTTCGATGACTGCGTGAACGTGGAGGAGAGGTAAATGGTGGGGGTGGTGGTGCAGGGCTTGTGCTCCAAGAATTGCCACCAGTTCTATACATAACCACACCATTAGGCAAGTAAATCTTTCGCGATGCTAGGAAACTGAAGACTAAAATAGTACTTACTGCAGACTGTTTATCTTCTCTAGCTCATTAGGAATCCAACCAGTGAAGCGGTTGTTCGCAACATTCCTGAAACAAAACACAAAGATTAGATACAGGAAAACATGTGTACAATACACTAGTTATGCTTGCAAATTGATTTCCTTACAGATCATCAAGGGGGAGATTGGCAAGGACATTAATAGAGCCAGTAAATTGATTGTTCTGCAAATACCTGAAAATAGCATAAGCATGAGTTATAGAAAAAAAAACAATACAGTATAGGAAATAACAGTAAATTCCTCAAAGTTCTCTTACAAAGTTTTAAGGCTTGACAAAGAAGTGAAGCTTTGTGGTAGATCACCAGTAAGAGAATTGAAAGAGAGGTCGCTGTAGCAATTTCCACAGCAATATAGTCAGAGCAAGGACACATTAGGAATGTCAACAACATGTTAGAAGAGTTTATTGCGGATCATAAAGCTCAAAGAAGAACATTCTAAAATAGGTACTCACAGCGTTGTCAAACTTGGAAGGTTGGAAAAGATGTCAGTGATATTTCCTTGCAGTTGGTTATGATTAATATTCCTGTATTTGCGAAAAAGAATCAAAATATCCCTTACAGCACATTAAGAATTTCAAGCAAACACAATTTGGGTCAAAAGATACTTACAAATACTTAAGCTTAGACATTGTGGAAATCGAGTATGGGACATTTCCAGTGAACTGGTTTCCTGCCAAATTGCTGCAAATCAAGAACTCGCATTTAGAACATCTCAGAAATAACAGAAGGAACCAGAAAAATGGTGCATCATCAGAACATATTTCTAAAACAAATGCTAACATTTGATAGACTTACAGCCTCTCAAGCTTCTTGTTTGGAAGATTGTATGGAATCTGTTGGCCACTACCGAGATTATTTTGGCTCATATCACTGCATCAGATTTTTTAATCAAGCTAATCAACAACTGAACTCCCAGGCATGGAACTATACTGAAGAAAATACATGACTGGACTCACAGCTCGACTAGAGAATCCATGGTATTCATGTTGTAAGCCAATGTCCCTGAGAGTCCCAAGCTTGGCAATTTACTAACAGAACAAGTCAGAACAAAATACATCAGAGGCAGGAACAAATTGGGCTCAAGAATTAAGAGCATGGACAATCAAATTATGAAGCTCACATTGCCGTGACTGCCGACCCAGAGCAAGTGATGCCCTGCCATGACTGGCCGCATGGGTCACCGCCATTCACCTGCCAACCACGCAGCTGTCCCGGAGAATTCATGCTAGTAAACAGCGTGTTCAGCACAGAAACTGCACGGTAGCAGCCTAAGAATTACTACACTAGCCATGAGTGAATAAAATTCAATTACTATGATTACTTATAATGGGAAGCTGGACCAGTCATGTCTAGATATACACATGATACGAGGGCCAAAAGAACAGAATCAGAATTCGCAAGCACGGGGCTGATCTACTTTACATAAGCAATGATATCACATATCCATCTCGGGCAATTTTACTGGTTTCGATATAAAGCTCACAAAAATGGATCAAAAGTTGGACGCCAATACAGGACTCCATGATCCCAGAATTGTCACGTCTTTCCTGAACTTGAAACCTCCAATCCACTCCAATCATCAAAGAAATGGAGAACACACGGCCAGGTACATTTTCATATTCAAGCGTCCTGTTCTCTTCAACTAAACCGTATTAATAGCACCGGAAAGTATGGTACTATAAACTCCATCAGGATTTGGATTAACAAAGGGAGAGAAGGATTGGAAGATGCAAAATTTCCCCCAAAAAATTTCTAATGCATGTCCTTGCTTAAACTGCACATCAACCAAGTGGAATCGATCGATGAAGATGAACAGTATGCTGACATCAACTGAAGATTTGGGGATGCTCAGCTTCCCCATGGCTTCCAAATCTATAAAAAAAAAAACCACATAATCCAACTTTCGGACAAATGACCGAACAACACAAGATTTAGCTAAACAACAATACAAGAAGCAGCAACAAAAGTTTCAGACAAATCCCCAGCCAAACAAGAACAATCCAGATGGGGGTGGAAGCATTTGAGCAAGGACACAGCTAAACAACTCAATGATCCCAATGCAGCGGCAAGACGAAATCCAGCCTTCTCCAAACCAAAATCCATGGCGCCCATAGAAGGAAGAGGCAGAAGAAGCAGCAATCAAGAACCGTAAAATGGACAAGAAAAAAAAAAAGGAAAGCTGATCCCAAACAAACCCACCATCATTCGCGTCCGTGCTCGCCGCAGCAAAGATTAGCCGCTGCTGGGCCCAAGTGACGCAGCACAAGAGGAGGAGGAGCCACGCCCCGGCCACATCCGCCATTGCTCCTCTTCTTCCTCTCCTCCCCACCATACCAACAGCAATCCCCATTCCCTAATGCTTCTCTCTCTCGCTCTTCTCTGAGCCTTATAGGGGGGCCATGGCCATGAGAGTGGCAGGAAGGAAGGCTGCCATCTTCGCTAAAAATATTTCGCCTTTTGGTTGGGGCGCCATCAGTCGAGTGGATTTTCTAGGAATTTCTCCGGTTTTCACTGCATTTTTCCTGGCTTTTCAGCCTGTTGCGACTCGGCTTGTGCTCTTGAATTCCTTTTTTGGTTATTAAATGGGGAGCAGCAGCGAGAGAGAAGGCAGAGCAGAGCTGCTGCACCTGCACCTGGCGCTACACCCGAGGGGAGAACCCGAGGCTACAATGGGTTTCAAGCGCTGGCATGTACGCCCGGGGTTCACAGACGCGGTTAACCGGCGTCCGGCGGTTCGCACGATTTTATTTTCCTAAATTCAAAACTTCGTTTTCTCAATTTTACTGTTAACCGGTGGTTTTTATCGGTTAACTAGCAGTTTTTCGCGGTTAACCGTGCTTTTGATGAAAAATTGTCAAAATCGGTGAAAATTGGTAAAATTCTTTAAAATATACATTAGAAATTTGAATTTTTAAATTTTGTTTAAGCCAAAATGCTTAGAATGAATAATAGTATTTTTAGAAATTTCATGCATATTTTACATTAAAAAATTATTTAAATGAATTTTGCCCAAACCCCTAAACCCCAAACCGCCGATTTACCTAACCGGGCTCGCGGAGGCACGATTAGCCGCGATTAAGCGCCGTTAACCGGTGGTTTTGTGAACCGTGTGCCCAAGAGCATATATATAATTGTACATGTCGGCGGCCTCTAAGATGACCTCCAACGGTGTTAATAGTTGTTAGCTAGAAATAAATGTCATGTCATTTATAAATAGCATATAGCCAGCCTCTAAAATGGACTGACTATAACATTGTCTATAAAATTGAATTATTGAATATGGATCCACATGCAATAGATAGTAAGTATATTGGAATCAGATATAGACTACTGGTAAGTTAGTAGCTAGCACACACTTATTATCTCCTTCACATAAGTAAAAAGCTGAGTTAAAATTCTTATATAACTACCAGACATGACATCATTGGAGATGCTCTAAGTAATCTCTAAACAATATCATATCAACTAATTGATAATGTGTAGGATAGAGAGTGTATATAGATATTTGAGTTGCCTCTACACGAGAATGAAGAAACTTTGTGTATGATCAAATTACCTATAAAAATGTGCAGTCATCTCTACCATCTGCTATCTGTAGTGTTGCAATAGTTAGAGACAGTTCATCTCATGTACAATGCAAAATTTCTAAACATTATTTTTATAGATGTCATGTCACTTAGAAACTATAAAAGAAACGTGACTCCATTCCACTGTATCTTAACGTTGTTTCCATCATTAATAATTTCTCCTTTCTCCAAATTTACTTTCTCTTTGCACATTAATTCTAAAGCTTTGTGATGAGCGTAGAAATGGTTTTTTAAGGAAGAAACAATTTCCTCCTCTCTCTACATTAATTTTATGTCATATTATCTTTCTATCCTAGATGGCATAGTAAGAAACGAGCGAAAAAACTGCATTACAAGTGCCCTTATTGCGGACAATCTCACTGTTCTTTAAGAGCATCTCCACTGGCCCCTCTATACCACCCCTAAAATACTATCCATGTCACTATTCATGGATAGTATTTTAGGGGTGGTATCGAGGGGCTATTGGGGATGCTCCGCAAAACATTATTTACAGAGACATGAATAGTGTTTTATAGGGTGGTTTAGAGAGACTGTTGAGGATGCTCTAATTCGGTAGTCTTTATTTTAGTTACTAAATTTAAAGACTCTTCCGATCTCTATATTTAGCGACTCTGTTTCATTTTCTATATCAGATTTTTTTTTCAAAAAGTATGGAAATATAAGGGCTAAATAATATTTTGGAGATGACATATGGAGATCAAAATTTGGGGAACCTATCGGTGATGCTCAAGGGCGCATCTAATGGGTCCTAACTATAGCAAATAAAATAGTATGGAGAAATATGGATGGAGAGTGAAAAGCAGGTGTGATTAGTGGCTAGGACGTCCTAAGATAGGACGCCATTAGTGATGGCCTACCTTAGGTCGGCTAAGTACTATTAAGACATTATTCATCTACATTTTCATCACTCCTGTTTTATATACTACAATATTAGGGCGTCATAAGTTAAGCCCCTGCTGGTCATGCTCTAATCCTCCAATCTAGATTGAACGGTTCCAATGAGGTTCCTAGTTTTTGTTATAACAATAGAATTTCCGTTGGATGATTCTATTGCAATACAACACCACTTATTAAACGAACACTTCTTGGAAGTAGTGTTAAGATATATTTCCGCCCCTCTCGCCCGGATCAAGCATTTATAGCATGCGCAGTGTGGTGCTTCCACTAGCTAGTGTCATACTAGGAATTTTTTTGCACGTTTGAAAGGCATGGTTTTCAGCTTCACCGTTCTTCTCTATTTGCCTCCATCGACGACATTTTGCATATTTACAAAAGCATCCGGTATCGTCGTGGACTGTAACTCTACATAGCGACTCGGCACAAAATTCCCATCATAAGGGGATACAAACCCCAATACTGCACGAACAGATCGAGGACAATGGGTACTAACCCTACCAAATACACTGCCAAGGAGGTCGCCAGAGTAAAAATATCGTTGTGTAACCTTCAAAGGGAGCTTATTACTCCCTCCGTTCCAAATTGTAGTTCACTGTTGACTTTTGAACATGCCATTTGGCCATTCGTCTTATTCAAAAGATTAGTGCAAACATGTAAAAATATAAGTCATGCTTAAAGTATGTTTATTAATAAAACAAATCACAACAAAATAAATAATATTTACATATATTTTTTGAATAAGACGAATGGTTATATACAAAAGTCAACAGTGAACTACAATTTGGAACAGAGAGAGTACAATAGAAAATTGTTCACACATGATAGGACAGACACCAAACCCTAATCCTAGAAAACTAGATCTAACAAAAAAAACCTAAAGACGAGAAGAGGGTCCCCATCACCTCCCAACTCTGGAGATATCACTACAAATAAAGGGAAGGAGGGGACCGGCGACCTTCCTGTCAGGTCTCCGCCTTCACTCTGGGCTTAATCAACACTTAAGTGACCAAGTTGAGAAAGTATGTTTGTCTTGCGCTTGTTTGGTAAGCCAGCTAAGCCCGAGTGAGCTTGAGCTATCTCGCAAGCTCGTGTACTCTCGTCGCCAACGCCAAGCTAGAGGAGGTCTCCAGTTGCAGGGATGGCAAGTCAGGAAGAAGAGAGGGGCGAGTGACAAGAGAGGAAGGGTAAGTGGATCCAGAAAAATGAATAGCTCTCCAAGGAGAACAAGCGAGCGGCTAGTTCTGGAAAATGCCAGATCTAGATGTTGTAGATCCATAGGAAGCCAATGGTGGCAACATTTGGTCATAGGAGAATGGAGAGATGAGGGTGGGGTTTTAGTGCCATCGACCGAGGAGGAAGGGGTGCCGACTGAGAGGGATAGCATGAGAGGAGAGGAGGAGTGACTGTGATGGTGGCTGGATTTGGTGTGACCGTGCGAAGTCGTGAGGGAGGGGTAGGGAGGGGGCAAGGGAGTTAGGGTCACGAGAATTCTGGGCTAGGTTGCTGAGGTGGGCCTATGTGGAGTGGGTTTTTTGGGATGAAATATGATAGTTGAAGTACCTAAATGAATCACGAGCATCCCTAAGTAAGCTGTCCATGTTCTAGCTCAGGCTCACTAAAATGAATGAGTTACAAAAGAGGCTCAGCACAGGCTCATTCGTGAAGAAGTAACCAAGTCCAAGCTAGTCATGAGCTCTGAGTTAGAGTTCTAGCCTTATTCTTGAGCAGAAAAAACTGTATGCCAGCTTTTACTATGCTTCAAAATATACTCCTTCATTAGAAAATACGAGGGACATGGTGTGATGTAAAAATCCATGATATTTCTTAAAATTGAGAGGCTAGTGATAATATATGCCACAAAAATGGTTAATTTTAATGAAATGCCCTAAAATTTAGAGACCACTTGACAATATGTTTTTTTTTACGTTTGAACATATTTTGCCGTTCAATTGAAAGGAAAAGTCCATTTCACCTTTGTGCAATTACCATTTATTCAGTCAATTTTATCAAATTTGATGAGGAATAATCATACATAAATTCACTACATGGTAGACCACAATCATTTAACATCTTCCAGAATATAGAAACTAGTGCAAAGAGTGCACACATGCAATAGATATGCTCTTGATCAATTTTTATATGAGTGGGTAGAAGGTAAAATGGACTTTTTCTAAATTGAATGGCAAAAATGTATAAGCTCAAACACTGAAAAAATGGAACATATTAATAAGTTGTCTCCCAACTTTGGAGTGTTTCATCAAGACCAGCTAACTTTGAGGCATATTATCAATTATCTTTTAACCTTTGGGGTGCGTCATTGATTTTCTCTAGTTTGGATCATCCTGTGTAGAAATATAAGATCTGCAATATCTTGAATTATTTCCTCACACATCTCTATTTATTTACTTCAACCATAAATAGAGATGGAGAGATAATGAACACAATTACTAAGTAATTTTCTCTCACTCTTTTCTTAAATTTATCATCATCTTAATTCTTATGCCAAATCAAAATGTGTCTTATTTTTTATGAATATCTCTTTTTGCAAATAAATATTAGACTCAATTTCGTAGAAAAAAATTGCTGCGATTTTAGGGCTTGTAAAATCTCGATTTGTCGACTACCAAGTAAAATTTAAAATAGAGAATCTAAGAAGCTCTTAAACTCTGGGACCACGTACAGTGTTGGTGACCTTTCGTGAATTTTATAAACCTTGACCGTGCACACTATTGTGATGGAAAATTAGCCACCCTGTTTCACTTTACTTTGAAACAGTAGCTTTGGAAAGCCAAAACTGATGACCACCAAATTATGTTCCAATTAAATAAAACCAATCAATCATTCCGAGCCTAAATAGGATAATCAACTGACCTCAACAACCACGCAACTTAACATGAGTCTCCTGCCATCCATGGAACCTTCGATCGGCGTTTGGTATGTACAGTATGAAACAATTTGCCTCCTATCGTCCTTGCTTAGTTGCTGCTAATTTACTATAAATTAATATTGGACAGGGTGTAACAACGCATAAATCACACGAGGCATTCAGATCCACACAAACGGTTTTCCCGGTCACCCAATTAGTCACAGACTCACAGGTACGAGTTATATAACTCATGTTCCAACGTTGATATTGTTAGGAATGCATGATCACAAACTACCGAAGACATGATGTTTGCTAACGCAGTTCAGTTTTCGTCTATATTTGCGGGACTCAAATTATGGGCGCTTCCTCCTAAACCATAATACCGCAGCATACCGGCTAACCTGGTCAAGAACGCATGCCGGCCGCTAATCTCCTCTTGCTTATGCTAGAGTCCGATTCCAATTCCAAACCAATCTCTTGTCTATTACTACACAAAGTCCAATTGTAACTCTCCTTGTACACATATTTGACACAAAACGTAACAAACTTCATATTGAAGAATATGATCTTCTCCACCTTGAAGTCATTCCTGCATCTTGTGCGAACCCTATACCTGGCCTCTGGTCACTTTCTTCGTAGCTCATGTCAAACAATCTGATGAGTCCACCTCCTTGGACCCACCGCCTTCGCAAACGAACACTGACTTGGCAACATCTCGCTCAACAGCTCCATCTGCAACTTTATTCCCTGCACTTGGAATTCACAACTCACTTTGCAACATGTACACACGCGATGTCGTACTCTCCTCGATCATCACAACCTTGTCACCTTTTTTTGATCTTGACGGTTTTCTTATCATCAATTGAGAACACCATCCCATCATGTAAGGTCTTGAGCCAAATTAGATTCCTCTTTAGTCTCAACACAAGCTTCATGTCCTGAATTATCCGATTAACTCCGCTTTGCATTTTTATTTTAAAGGCTCCTACTTCAAGTAGACCAATTAAAAATTACCAACAACTTATGAATAGAATCACTTTTTATTGTGTCACATGAAGAAGGCCAACTGAATCCAATCATCCACGCTAAACTACATATTTGATCCTTAGATGACATCATCACCATTGCCTTCCAAGCCACTTTCAGCCACTGCCACAGTAGCATTAGTTCCTTTCTTTTTGTCAGTATCATCTTGCCGACCATGGTTTGCACTGTTCTGATCCGTCCGCCATCTAGAATAGATACTTGGTTACATCTTTACAATTTGTTCTCCATCTTGAATAGATTACCGTCATGACCGCTCGATCCGTTAACCTCTAGGCACAGATCGCCACTAACTTCACCATCAGCAATCTTTCCTCTTCGGTCAAACCACCTCACAGCCTTTCCAAATGCCTTTCCTTCAAACCCGATCCGACTGTCCAGTCCCGAACACCGCACTCACACCGGCCGCCTTTTTATTTGACAGATGTGAGTTCTTCTTTTCCTGAAGAACAATTTTCTGCTCCTCTTTTGGATATTTGTTTGACTCTCATTGGGTCTACTTCATTTGTGAGGATGCCCCCTCTTTGAAATTTTAGTCTCGAAAGACTTATATTCCACCTTGGGCTCCATGTCCTCTTCCTTCAAATTTTTCTTTCTATTTTTGGCCTGTGTAGTATGGCCTGGCCCAGCGCCACCTTCATTGGCCCACGGGCAACTTCTCGCACATATTGGCCACGCTTCCCGCGCTCGCGTCGCGCACCCTTCTGCACTTGGGCTCCACGTTTGCACCACACAACCTCTTGCGCCTGGGCCACCGTGCGCCTAGGCGGCGCTCCCCAAGCCACCGGCCGCCGCGCACCGTCCCGCCTAAGAATGCCATACACCGCGCGCCCGGCATGGTCGTGCCCTAGCTTGGGTCGTCCTGCCGCTCTATGCGCCATGCCCTGCCTGAGCTAGCACCGCGCCCCACCCCACCTGTGCCTGTTGTTGTGCGCCCCACCTGGGGCATCTCCTATGCCTGTTGTTGTGTGCCCCACCTAGGCAGCCGCTGCATTGCCGCCTCGGCCATCGTTGCGCGTCCCATCGTTCCAGTTCGTGTAGCATGTCGCAGGTCGTTCACCACATGTACCGTGACCTTGTACATTGTGGGACCCACTGAGGACGTTCCGAAAAATGAGAAAATCTCCTCCACCTCTAGATCCAATATTTCAGACATCTAGCAGGCTTCCTAGCTTGCCATCGCGCACCACGTCATCCGTGCACGACAAAATATGCCGCACCCTAGCCATCCACATCCACGACACAGCTTTGCCTCCAGTGTCATGATCCAGCGCCACCCGTGTAACATCCCGTCGATCAGTGCTCCCGCCGTTTCGATCTCTCCGGCATCCTTTCGCGCCTGCCGATCTGATCGCAAACGCCGAGGTCACCCCCCTCGCCGGCTACTTTTTCGGCCCAATCGTCACGTTTGGTCAATTCCTGCCAAAGGTAGCCCATAAAACGGTTTGAGCCTCCTGCCTGAAGTGTCCAACACCACCAATCGAATAGTCGATCACCGCCATGCTCCACCTTGCACCGATGAGGCATTTTCAGCGGTGCCCGTGTATGCATGAACCCCGTGTCTCCCCTAAATCTTCCGCATGGCGAACCTCGCCAACCAAGCTCTAATGGCGAACCTCGTGTCTTCTCCTAAATCTTCTTACGCCAATGCAAGATCATGAACGAATCCAGAAGACACGATATTTGGTAACGCCGTTCAGTTTTAGCCTACATCTGCGGAGCTCTAATTTTGGACGCTCCTCCCCAAACCATAATACAGCCGCATACCGGCTGATCTGGTCACGACCACATACCGACCGTTGATCTCCTCTTGCCTATTCTACTATTATAAATTCGTTGTTATTGATTACACCAGAGCTGGCTCTCTTTATATAGTGGAAGTCTGGCTAGAGTCTGACTCCAACTCTAAACTAACATAGCCTATTACAACAAAGAGTTCAATTGTAACCCTCCTGGTACACATATTCGACACAAAACCTAACAGTTATGATGCATGTAGGCAATTAGTGTGAAATGGTTAATTTGCAGGTTTTTTAAGTTTGGAGAGCTTCACAAAGTACTACCTTCGTTTTTTTGTTTAACGATTTTAACTTTTGTACATGCTTTTTGACTATTCATATTATTCAAAAAATTAGTGCAAACATTAAAAAAATATATAAGTCATGCTTAAAATATCTTTAACGATAAAATAAATTACAACAAAATAAATGATATTTACATAGTTTTTAAAATAAAACGAATGGACAAATGCGTGTCTAAAAGTCAAAAGAGTAAAAAAAAAGATGAAGTATTATTGTACGGTGTGTTTGCGGTAGACCTGTTCACGGGAAGTCCGGCCCAGCAACCCAGCCCGAGCCTAGCCCGAAAAAGCCTGGCCCTACTCGGCCCGACCTGTGCATTGGGCCGGGCTCGGGCCGAACTGGTCCGGATTTTTCTGATTTAAGCGTGGCGGCCAGCCGCCTCAGCTCGGGCAGACTTCAAGGTGGCTCGGGCCCGGTTTTCGAGTGGACGCCCCGAAAAGATATATAAAAAGATAAAAGATATATAAAAAGATTTGAACAAATTCTCTAGCTGGCAATGGACATTGTCAAAAGCATCAAATAAAACAGAACGGAGGGAGTAGTTGTCTATTTGGTTCTTAATTTATTGGGGAATGATGCAGACTTTTATTACAACAGAGCGGTGAGCTGGGGTACGTGCTGGAATATCCTAAACTAGCTAGAAAAATTTTTCAGCACGACGGCGGCTTCAGGCATGCATGCAGCGCTCGCGCTCATTTGTTGGAGCAGCGAGGCAACGCATTGCTGCGAAAACCGTTTTAACTCTATAAATTTTACCTCGGTGAACGGGGGTTTATTTGCTAACAAAATGAAAGCTGCAACTAATTTGAAAACCATGGCTAGCCACAAATCGAGCGGCTAACCAAAGTGACCAATTTAGATCAAATGATGTTCGATCGAAAATCGTGGCTAGCTAGCCAAACAGTTTTATAACATTAACCGTGATTGCAATATGTTAGTCTGATGCAAAGTGCTAGATGGAGCTAAGTTCTGCACCGCCCCACCTACACCACCACCACAACGGTTTAGACGCCACCATTGCTAACTATCCACTAGTTACTCTATCTAGAGAGGACACAACAAGACCACCGTATACGCAGCCATGCCACACCACACCGTTTGATTTGTCTTGCTTGCAGTTGTAGGTGACATATATGCCAATGTGATCAAGATCAATCGATGCCACATGTACATGGACAATCTTTCCTGTTCTTGGAAGTTGCAACTACTGATGTGGGTAGAGTTGATACCCATGGAACAACAAAAGTCACTTATGTAGGTCCGGACCAACGACTAAAAGAAGGTGAATAGGAGCCAAATTAATTTTGGCACCTTCTTTATCCCCAACGTAACTCCTTTTACTCTTTTCTAATTCTTGCCTCAACTAACAAGATATTTAGCAAGAGCAAGAATCGGGGTTTAACGTATAGCTGAAAATCCTAACAAAACTAATGATTCTCAAGATTGACATGATGGATAAAGCTCAAATTCGAATCAAAGCACCCTATGGATGTCCTCTTCCTATTCCTAAAAGATCAATACCTATAGTAGCCAAAGTTCTCATATTTTCTCAATTTACCATAGCCAAGCCACAAAATTGGCAAACACAAAAGTTTATATCCAAGCCATGAATCACGACCTACACTAGAGGCATGGTTCTAGATGTAATCCTATACGTCTTGTGACTCTAATCAATGATAATAAGGGCTCAAATCACAGATCTCATCTCACCCCAAAACTAACCAAGAACAATACGACAAATTACCAATGATGACATATTTTTCATCCGAGCAACTTAAGACCCCGAATAATGCAAAATACAACAAGGCACCAATGATGACTGGACACTGACAACATTCATTACACAACTAAGACTTTGAAAAAATCATAGGATGAAAACATTATCTTCATAAAAAAATGTGTATAAAAATTCTTTACAACTTTAATGTATAAACTTTTTAAATCAGGGAAAGGAAAGGCTCCCAGAAAGACAAAATACAACAAAATGTGCAGTCTGGTTGATGCTATTTGGTGGTAAGCGGACATTGTTCAGCGGACCATTGGAGAGTGTCTAGCGGGCAACTCGTGAAAACTTGTATAACAAGCCCTGAACACTTAATTCTATCGGGCACTGCCCGGTGAAACGCGGAGAGGCCAAAAAAAAAAAATGGCACCACCCATAGGAACTCACCAGAAAGAAGCCGACACACCTACACTACTCTCGGGATTCCTCCCGATGGCGTCTGTTGTCATCGGACATCATCCAGCGACTCCACTCACACTCTTAAAATTGTCAAATACTCATCACATCATCTCGCAATCTTTGTATATTGCCAACACCAACAAAACACACCATGTGTTTAAGTGTGAGTGAAAGAGATGACACAATGAGTACTCGTGCAATCAAGCTCTTAAAACATCAACAAAAATTTAAATTGCTCCCCCTAGCATGTCAATACCATTTTTTCAATTTGAATATGAAATAAGGACATGTCTTTAAAATGCATAAGCATGCCTAAAACTCATCTAATTCATATGAAAGCCAAAGATTCACCAAATGCACCCTTTTTTGAGCAACTCTCCCCCTTTGGCAATATAATCAACAGCGGATCATGCCTTCCATGTCAACTATGTGATTGAGCACAAAATAAACTAGACATGCCATGAAATGCAAACCATAGTCCTTAATAGTAGACACTATTCAAAGAATTTGAGAACAAATTATGCAACAAAAGATTGCTTCCTATACGAAGGGACCAATATATAATTGATGTGCCTACTAGGGGTGGAAACGAGCTGAGCCTGAGTGAGCCAGGCTTGTTCAGGCTCGGCTCGTTTTTTGCGAGCTGGCTTGGATGACCGAGCTGAAAGGCCGGCTCAGCTCGGGCTCGGTAAAGCTTATGAGCAGCTCGTGAGCGCTCGCGAGCTCGTTTGCAAAATCTAAAAATATTGTTTGCAATTAAGCAGGGAGCCATGTACTAGAGAGTAGCTAGCTAGCTATTGCCTAACGTCTATAAGTTTCATACATATATTAATAATAGCATCAATTTCACAACAATATTAGCTTACAAGTTACAATAAATTAACAATAGCATCATATTTGTACATAATATGACATAATTTGTATGAGTTATGACCGAGCCAGGCTTGGCTCGGCTCGTGCTCGTTTTTGTACTGAGTTGAAAAAAATGTTCGGCTTGTGCTCGTTTGTAAACGAGTCGAGCCCGAGCCCGAGCTGCTTGCGAGCCACGAGCTAAAGTTCCAGCCCTAGTGCCTACTAGCCAACCTAGGGATTTAAATTCCGGTAGAAGAAAATTTTCCATCCCAAATATCTGAAATTTTGATGAAATTTCATCGGAATAAAAATTCAAAATTTGAATTTTTCAAAAAATGTTGAATTGGGATTTGAACTATGGATCTCAAGCTTGTTTAAGAAAGAACTACCCACTAGGCTACAAGACTGGTTGTTAGGAGTTAAGTTATGCCTTCTTTTTATTTATAAGGATCAAATTTGATCAAATCTTTTAAATTCAAAATTTTCGTTTTCATTTAGGTCGCCGTTGAAGTATCCAAAATTTCATCGAAATTTCGTAAAAAAAAATCCCTAAGCCAACCCACCTGTTGTCGCGTTAAGACATAGCTAGGATATGCACCCTTTTAACCTACCCACGAACCGAGACATCACTACCGATTAGTGGCTCCAACCGATATAGTGATAGTGTAGGAAGCATCACCACCGGTTTGTAACTCAAAAGGCTATCACTACCGGTTCACAAATAACCGGTTCAAATGTTTTGGTTCATGTCAATATAGGTGTCACTAAAGACCATGATTCTTTTTTGGAAAAAAATATAAGCTGCTTGTACATGCACAATATTATTTATTGTTTCTCCGATTCTCCCTAGAGCTGACTAGGACATTATAAATGACATAGTTATCAATGGTACTCATCTATAGGGCTAGAAAATGAGTCAGAAGCTCATGAGATGCTCAGGCTCGGCTTGGTTCCAGCTCAACTTATTTTCAGCTCATTCAACCAACCGAGCCGAGCCAGAGGCTGGTTTGCTCGGGCTCGGCTCGTGACTCGCTCGAGCTCAGCTCGGCTTGGGCACGGCTCGTGGCTCGTACATCATTCGTTAGTCAACATTTAAGATTTTAAGTACATCATTCACTAATCACAATAATCAGGCAATGAGCTATAATGACCAATTGACCATGATTCATGAGATAACGAGACAATGAATATTCACTAATCATTCACCAGTCTCAATTTTCAAATACTGGTGCGGGCTCACGAGATACCAGCAAGACGAGTTGAGCCTGTTTTTCAGCTCGGACCCTTTGCTCGGCTCAGCTCGGGCTCGGCTCAATACCTAACGAGCCAAGCTGAACCTGTGTTAGACCCGCAGACAGGGTCTATTATAGACAGAAGCATCGGGCGTTGGGGCCAGCTGCGCCTAAAACCCCAGCAGCCGGATGATGCTTAGTTAGGAAGGGATATAGCCCTTGTTTCTTATCTTCTTATCTTCAGTTAGTTAGTTTGTTACCCGGCTATGAGGCTGGCGCATGAATAAAAGGGAAAAGGCAGCACAGAAAAGGCACGTTTGTTGTGCCACCAACTCTAGATCAAGGCGCTACCATCGATAACTGGTCGGTGGCTCCGTACAGCCGTTATCTTGAGATTGAAGCTGGATCGGGCGAGGCCTTCGGTCTCTCGTTCGGGACAGAGACCAGGGACGCGGGCGTTTGATCCTGAACACCGGTATCAACTGGTATCAGAGCCAGCCGATTCTTCTTTTATGGCTAGCGGCGACCCGCGCATCAGCAAGCTGGAAGGCAGCGTGGGCGATCTAAAGACCACGGTGGATGGCCTGCTAACATCAACCGATCAGATGAAGACTTCCATTCAGGCTCTCGAGAGGGCCATGGCGGACTTCGTCAAGGCGACTGGCAAAAGGGCCGAGGCGGTGGTTTGTGTCGAGGCATCTAGCAGAAAGGAGGAGCAATTTGCGGCGGCACACTCGGAGCGTTCCGACGCCAACGACGCGGTGAACCAGGCGAATGCACCGGCGGTGTACCGCGTGGGAAAGGAAGATCGAAACTGGGCGCCGCGCGCCCCGAGATACGATCTACTCCTCTATGACAGTACCGATGATCCCCTGCTGTGGTTACGCCAATGTGAACGCTTTGCGCAGATGCATAGCGTACCAGAGGAGGAGTGGGTGGAGATGGCCGGGCTTCACTTGCGAGATGAGGCTCAAGAGGTCCTAGATAATTGGCAGCAGGAGCAAAAACACATGTCTTGGAAAGAATTTTATGAGACTTTTGTACATCGCTTCACCCGAATCTCTTCGGATGGGCCATTAGGAGATCTCGTCAACCTCAAGCAAGGGGAGAGGCGCGCCGACGAGTATGCCAGGGAATTCCAGCGCCTCTTGGCGCGCAAGCCCCACATGGATCGGGCAGATCAAATTGAAACCTTCACCTTAGGGCTATCTCCTACCTTGCGAGCTGATGTGCGTCGGGATCGACCCAGGGATCTCTCGGATGCCATTGGTCTTGCACGGGAGGCCGAGCGATGGGAGGACATATGGATCACCAAGGCAAGGTCCTGGATACTAGCAGGACCTAATCGCGCGGCATTCAGCCGTGGAGCGGCGGCGGTCTCTTCTTCATGGACGCTGCACCAAAGACCAACCACCCTGGGCCCCGGCTAAGAAGGGCCGCGCTCCGGTCTGGCCCCATCAAGAAGAGGGCGGAGGAGGAGGCGACCTCTCAAAGGCCATCCGCGATGTCGGTGTAATAAATACCGTGGTATGAAGAGTCCAAAGAAGGCCAAGAGGGCCCTCGGCGCCCAGCGGGCCCCACGCGCCAGCGGGCGATCAGCCCCAACAGCGTGGCGAGCCCTCAGCCCAGCGGGCCCCACGCACAAAGCGGGCGAAAGCGAGCCCCAACACAGGCGAGCCCTCAGCGCCCAAAGGGCCCCACGCGTCAAAGCGGGCGAAGCAGCCCCAGTGGCTGGCGAGCCCCTCAGCTTCCAAGCGGGCCCCCGCGTCCCGGTAGCGTGCTGGCAAGCCCTCGCCGCTTCAGCGGGCCCCACGCCACAAAGCGGGCGAAGCAGCCCAGTGCATGCGTGGCAGCCCCTCGAAGACCAGTGAGGGCCCCACACGCCAAAGCGGCGACTGTGCCCCAACAGGCGGGCGAGCCTCACAACACACGGGCGAGGACCCCATACGCCAAAGTGCGTGTGGGCGAGCCTCGGCGACGTAAGGGCCCCCATCGCTGCGGGCCCACGTGGCACGGAGCGTTGCGAAAGGAGCCTTCTGGGCAAAGGCTCTCCATGCTGCGAAGGACGAGTGCATTTAATGCGACATCATGCACGGATAGACAAACAAGAGATGATTACCTTCTGATGACCCTCGCAGGTCGGCGGCATTGCCTTTGCGGGCGCAGCCGGAATTGACCGGCAGAGAGAAGGTTTGCTTAAGATGGCCGCTCGCGTCAGGAGGAGCAGGCTGGGCCCCGTCCGCAGTCTCACCGGTGTGTCTATGCGGGTCAGAGACCACTTGCGGAGCGCGCGAGGGCGGCGTCGCTCGGCGTGAGCAAAGCAAAGACGTTGCCTCTCTCTGTCGCGCCTTGTCGCAGTAATCGAGGGTATCAGATCGCTTACCCCCCGCTCTCTCCTCCAGTTCAAGGTTTGTATAAAAGGAGCGGAGAGAGAAGGAAGGGGGTACGTACGTTGCGTTCCTGAGACACGCGGTTCGCAAGCGTTTTGTAAACCACATTCCATTCAACCACAACAAGAAAAGAGCTAAGGCTCAGCAGGTGTAGGACTATTACCCGCGAGGGGTCCGAACACAGGTAAATCTCGTGAGTCGCTCCTTGTCTGCGGCCCCACGCCAAATCGAATTGAGCCGGGCTGATAGGCTAGCAGAGTAGAAATCTGACTAGGGGTGTGATCCGCAGTGGTTGAGCGGAGAACACGCCGTCAGTGGCGCGCCAGGTAGGGGAGCGCTAGCATCAGATCCTGCTCTTCGACCTCATCGATGGCGGATCAGCAGTCTGCGATGGATCCGGAAGCAGCCGCCAGAGCCGCGGCCGCGGCGTCGGCTGCGACGATGGCGATAGACCAGCCGGGTGGTAGCCGCCCGCCGAGGGTCGGAACCTGGCGAAAGCAACCGCCCGGCCAAGCTAGGGCGGCGCTGCCTTGAGGAGTGCACTCAAAGACAGAACCTCCATGCGGCTAGTGCCTCGCTGACAACCCACCGTGACGGTGACTCCGGACTCTCGGCGGCTCCGTGGCTGGCGGTTGGCCGCTCGTCGATGCCGCCGCCGCGGCGGTGCAAGTTTCGGGGCGCGGAACCGGCGCTTCGCTTCTTCCGTTCTTTCTTGCCCTCGCACTCCTCTCGCAGATCTCTGGCGGGAGGGAGCGGGCCGCGACAACGAAGTTGTGCGACTCCTACGGGGTTCGACCGGCGAAATGGCGGTGGACAGATCTCGGTCCCATCCGGAGGACCGCCACCCATCAGATGGAGAAGACTCGCGACAAGCTTGCAGCGACATGATCGAGGCGCGATCACACGACGCGCCGTCCGCAGGGACCAACAGAGACTCTGTGAGGCTGCCCGGCCAGCGAAGGTGGTGCTTCTTGGCGCCGCCAGCGTCGGGCGGCGGGGCGCTGCCAGCGCCCAGAGCAGAGGCTCCGGACGTTGGTGCCGCGCTTTTTCAAGGAGCTGCTGCAAGGCCAAAGGGCCGGAGAGGTTCCGCCCACCCCATCGAGAAGTACGACGGCTCCACCAATCCCGACGAAGTTCTTGCAGATCTACACTACGGTGATGCAGCGGCCGAGGGTCGGGAAGGTTCTCGCGAACTACTTCCCCGCAGCCTCACCGGCGTGAGCCCGTTCTCGGCTCATGAACCCGCCCCCGAGTCCGTGGGGTCGTGGAAGGAGCTTGAGCTCTTCATCACCAACTTCGAGGCACGCTCGAGCAGCCCGAGTCGAGGACGACCTCCACAACGTGGAGCAGAAGAAGGGAGAGTCGCTGCGCTACTACATCCGGCGCTTCAGTCAGGTTCGCAACACCATCCCTGACATCTCCATCGACGCCGTTGTCACGGCCTTCAGGAGAGGCGCCAGAGACCCTAAGGTCAAGGAGAAGATGGCCACCCGCAAGATCAAGACGACGAAAGAGCTCTTCACCTTGGCGCACAAATGCGCCCTTGATGAGAGTTCGCTCGCCCGGCCGCACGGGCGGGGCCAGCTGCAGGCGGCGAGGCCGGGACTTCGAAAAATCCCGGCGGCAAGGACAAGAAGAAGCGCAAGGCGGCCGAGACCGGGCAGGTCATGGCCGCGAAAGCGTGACGACGACGACGACAACGACACGACGGCGGCGGCGCATGGCGAAGCGCGTGCGAAGAAAGGAGGAGGTCACGGCGCCGCGGAGCGGTCTCGCAGGTGTACGCGGCGGCGGCCATGGCGATCGCCGTGGCCGCGACGCCAGCGGCGCGCGACGAGGGCGAGACCGTCGCTTCGCGAATGGAGCGGGGGGCTTACTGTCCCATCCACCGCAACAGTTCCCACGACTTGGCCGATTGCCATGTCGTCAACAAGTTGGTGGACAAGCGCGTCCACGAGCAGCAGCAAGCGTCCGGCAGCGGCAAGGGCAAGGAAGCGGCTTCGCTTGGTTTCCAACAGGCGGAGCGCGAAGTTGCCGTCATCCACGGCGGATCGGCCACCTATCCGTCCCACGCTAGCTTTAAGCGCGATGAGGAGGGTGCGCGCCGCGTACCAGCGCGGTCAGCAAGGCAACTGGCGTGGTCGGAGCAGCCGATCGTGTTCAGCCAGGCCGATCACCCAGCCAGTACCGCCGGCCCAGGACATCTCTCGATCGTGGTTGCGCCCACGGTCCGGAATGTAAAGCTAGGGCGGTGCTGGTAGATGGAGGAGTTCCTCAACCTCCTCGTCCGCCGGGTCGCCAAGGCGCCCAGATTCAAAGAAGCAGGAGCTCCTACCGGTGCTCCCATTCTTGACATCGCGCACGGGTCGAGTCCATCTCATTGGGCGCGTCAACCTCCCGTGACGTTTGAGGTTCGACAACTTCCGCACCGAGATGCTTGAGTTCGAGGTGGCGGACATCGACCTCCGCATAACGCCATCTTGGGTCGGCGGGCGCCGACCAAGTTTATGGCGCTTGCCACTATGCGTATATGGTGGTGAAGATCCCAGGCCACCGCCCCATCGCCTTGAAAGTGGACCGCCCGGAGGCACTCCGCTGCGATAAGGACGCTCTCGCTTTGGCGGGGGCAATCGGCGCCCAGAAGGCCGACGCTTCGACTCTGGGAGCTCCTCCGGCGAAGATCCGTGCCTCCCCCGGTTCGTCCGGGGAGGTTAAGGCGATCTCCCTGAGTGAGTCAGACCCGGCGAAGACCGTTCGGGTGGGCGCCTCTCTCAGCGCCAAATAGGAAGGCGCGCTCGTCTCCTTCCTCCAGTCTAACGCAGACGTGTTTGCATGGCAACCGTCCGACATGGCTGGGGTCCCCAGGGAGGTGATTGAGCACAAGTTGGCAACGTTCCCCGGCGCGCGACCGGTCATGCAAAAGGTCCGGAAGCAATCGGTGGAGCGCCAGGAAGTTATCCGCCAGGAGGTGGACAAGCTTTTAAGGGCGGGTGTCGTTCGTAGCGTTGTCCATCCCAGGTGGCTCGCGAACCCCGTCCTCGTCAAGAAATCCAACGGGAGGTGGAGGATGTGCGTGGACTTCACCGACCTCAACAGACGTGTCTGGCGATCCGTGCTCGCGCCGCACATTGATCTCATCGCCGATTCCACGGTAAGTGCGGCAGTGCTTTCGGATGCGCACTCGGTACCACCAGATTAGCATGGTCAAGAAGATGAAGACAAGACCGCCGTGGACGCCTATGGGCGTCATCGCTACACAAGGATGGCGTTCGATCGAAGAATGCAGCCCAACCTATCGAGGGCCATGCACATCGCTCATCGCCCTCAAATAGGGCGGAACCTGGAGGTGTACGTCGACGACCTGGTGGTGAAATCCAAGAAGGCGGAGGAGTTGATCGGCGACCTGGAAGAAACCTTCGCCAACTTAAGGAAGTACTGCATCAAGCTCAACCCTGAGAAGTGTGTATTCGCCGTTCCGTCGGGCAAACTGCTAGGTTTCCTCGTCTCCCAGAGAGGGATTGAGGCGAACCCTGACAAGATCGCAGCGATCGAGAACATGAAGCCCCCGATGCGACTTCAGCAAATGCAGTGCTTGGTGGGCTGCTTGACCTCCCTGGGCCGCTTTATAGCTCGCCTGGGGGACAAAAGTCTCCCACTACTCAAGCTCCTAAAGAAGACCAACCAGTTCGAATGGACCGCAGAGGCGCAGGAGGCGTTCGACGGGCTAAAGAAGTACCTCACCTCCCCGCCCGTGTTGGTCGCCCCAGACCCGGGCGAGCCGCTGATCCTTTATGTTGCGGCGAAACCCCTAGGTGGTTAGCGCGGTGCTGGTGGCGGAAAGAGAAGGTGTTCAGCGCCCCATATACTACATTAGCAAAGTCCTCCACGACGCCGAAACGAGGTATTCACAGCACCAGAAGATGCTCTACGCCGGTCGACGGTTCCCTAAGTCGCCACAACTTCCAAGCGCGAAGTCACCGTGTTGACCAAGTACTTTGCGGAGATCCTCTTCAACCGCGAGGCGACGGGTCAGACGCTACGGGCCATGGAGCTGGCAGAATTCGACCTCAAGTTCGCTCCCGAACGCCATCAAAGGGCAAGCTCGGCGGATTTCGTCGAAAGTGGACTCCGGACATAGAAGCTGGCGCCCCAATACCTCGCCAGGACTCTCTTCTTTGACGGTTCATTCCGCTTAAGAAATTTGGGCTGGTGTAAATCCGGTGTCTCCCACGGCGATATCGTCCCAACACTGGTGGTGCTGGAGTTCCGCTACCAACAACGCCGCTGAGTCTGAATGATCGATCGTCACGGGCTCGTGGTGGCTTCGACCCTGGGCATCCGGCGGTTGCAAGTAAAAGGCGACTCTCTCCTGGTCATCAACCAGGCGAGAAATGATTTCACCTACTCGGATCCCGTCATGGCGGCCTACCTGGCGGAGGTGCGCCGGTTGGAGCGACACTATGAGGGTTTGGGCTTCGCACACGTCCCTCGCCGCGACAACTATATGGCGGATGAACTGTCCCAGATTGCCTCGTCGAGGGCACCTGTTCCGGCTGGGGTCTTTGAAGAAAGACTCTCGCGGCCGTCTGTCGCAGCCCCCAATCATGGCGGGGACAACATTCTTCCTGACGCAGCTCCCACGTTTGGAGAAGACGTCACCAATCCTACCGCAGCTCCCCGGATGGAGGGAGGAGGCGGAAGAACTGCTGAGACGGTTGAGGCGGAAATGCCAGGCCAGGCAGAGTACGTCGGCGACAATGTACGGAACGTCGTCACACTCGTCCGGGAAGGTCAGTGGATGGATCAGATCCTAGCCTACCTGCGGGACGGAGTGATCCCCGACGATGACGCGTCGGCTGAGAAGATAGCGCGCAAGGCCAAGCGCTACGCCCTGGTAGGTGGGGACCTGTATCGCCAGGGCGCAAATGGAGTTCTACTGAAGTGCGTCACTCGGGAAGCGGGGAGTGAAATTCTCTCTGAGATCCATGGAGGCATGTGCGGGAGCCATTCAGGGAGCCGGGCGTTGGTTGGGAAAGCTTTTCGCCACGGCTTCTATTGGCCTACTGCCCTCCAGGATGCCTTCGAGCTGGTGAGGAGATGCGAAGCGTGCCAATTTCATGCTAAGCAGATCCACCGACCGGCCCAGGCGCTGCAAACCATTCCGCTCTCTTGGTCGTTCGCGTCCGAAATTTGGACATCTGAGCCCGCTCCCTGGGCGCACCGGAGGTTACACGCATCTGTTCGTCGCCATCGACAAGTTCACCAAGTGGGTGGAGGCATTGCCGGTCCCGGCAATCACGTCCGCTGCAGCCATAAAGTTTATGAAGAGCATCTTCGTCCGGTTCGGCGTCGCCAACAGGATCATCACCGACAACGGCGCTTAGTTCAAGAGCGCCGATTTCCAAGACTGGTGCGAAGAGCTGGGTACCAAGCTGTGCTTCGCCTCCGTTGCACACCCGAAGAGCAATGGGCAAGTGGAGCGGGCAAACGCGGAAGTACTCAGAGGGCTCAAGACAAGGGCTTTCGACCGTCTGGAGAAGCGCGACAAGCGCTGGGTGGAAGAAGTCCCCACCGTATTGTGGGCGCTGCGGACAACTCCCAACAGAGCCACCGGTGAGACCCCCTTCTTCCTGGTGTATGGCTCAGAAGTGGTGCTCCCATCAGAGCTCGCCTTTGGGTCCCCAAGGGTGGCGGCGTTCAGCGAAGACAGAGACCCTGACCGGCGTCAGGATGAAGTAAATCTCCTGGAGGAGATCAGAGACAGAGCGGCGATCCGGGCCGCCAGATATCAGCAGGCACTGCGCCGTTATCAAGCAAGGCGGGTGTGTGAGACAACATTGGCAGCGGGAGACCTTGTTCTGCGCAAAATCCAAGCACAGTCAGGCGCAATAAAGCTATCTCCCCGTGGGAGGGCCCTTCAAGGTGGTCTCTGGTCTCCCTTGAGCTCGGTCGAGCTCGATTCGAGGATGGTCGCGAATTGGCGAACACTTGGAACGTCGAGCAGCTGAGGAAGTTCTACCCGTAGGTAGCTATTTCAAGAGCTTTTTTGGCCTTCCCTTGGAGCCGAGCGGCGAGGTCTTCTTCCTTCCTCGCTCGCCTCCGGGGCTGCATTGTACAAAGCCATCCTCAATATAAAGATAAGTTCTGTCTCTCTGTAGGCATTTGTTCCTTTTTCGCCTAAAGTCTGTTAGAAAACATTCTGTTGAAAGCTGGTAGTGAAAAAGTACTTAAGGCTGATGGCCCCTTAGTCGCAAGGGCGAACGCTTGAACTTGCGGCTGGGCGAGGCGAGGCGGACGGAAGGCGGGTTCTAGCCTGGTGTGTCGGCTCGGTCTGGGCAATGCGCCAATGACGGCACCAGCGACTAGACCACTTTCGGAAGCTGAGCTCTCGCCACGCAACGATCAAGGTCGGTTCGCCGAGAGGCCATAAGGGTTGAAGTAACCAGATGCCTGAGGAAAAAGCGCTCACTTTCAACAGAACGTTCTGTCTAAAGCTTTTGGCGATCAGTTGTGTAGCCTTAAAAAGTCTGTTAGAAAACGATACATCGAAAGTCGGTAGCGAAAAAAAGTACTTAAGGCTAATGGCCCCTTAGTTGCAAAGACTAACGCTTATAACTTGCGCTGGCGAGGCGAGGCGGACGGAAGTCGGGTTCTAGCCTGGTGTGTCGGCTCGGATGCGGGCAATGCGCCAACGGGCGGCAACCGTCAGACCACTTAGGAAGCTAAGTGCTCGCCACGCAATGTTTAAGGTCGGTTCGCAAAGAGGCCATAAGGGTTGAAGTAACCAAAAGCCTAAGGAAATAGCGCTCACTTGCGGCAGAACGTTCAGTCTAAAGCTTTTTGGCGGTCAGGTGCCTCAGTTCCTCTTTTCGCGAAAGTAAATTTGCGCAAAGTTAAAATCGAGACTAACGGCAAAAGAGCAAAAGTTTGCATTAACAGGATCTGTACAGGGCAAAAACAAGTAAAGGAGTTTGTCTACTCCTCGTCTTCATCGCCCTCTGCCGGTGCAGCGCCACCCATCATAGAGACGCGGTTGGCGGCGGTGTCAACCCGCTACTGCTCGATCCGGTCCAGTTGGCGCGAGGGTTCCTCGGTGGCGGCGTCGAGGTCAAACGCGGCGTTTTGGGCAAGGCAGTTGCCCAAGACAAACCGCGCTGCCTCAAGAGCGACGTGGCGACCATCTTCGATCGCTCATACCAAGATCACCAGCTGGCAGATCGCGCGGGCCTCGGCGGCGCGCCCCACGGCCCCAAAGATATCACAAGGCGGTCTCCTCCAATGGAGAGTACAAAGTAGCGCCAGCTGGTCTGGGGCGCCATTTGTGGTAAGCGGCAGCGCGAGCATATCGGCGAGACCCGGGCGCCGGAGTGCTCGCGCGAAGGTCTTCGACGTCTTTGGTGGCCGAGGCGGTAGCGGCTTGCGCCGCCCTACCGCTAGCGACGCCGCTTCCCTGGCGATCTCCGGCTGAAGCGCTGCCGCAGCTTCGCCGACGGCTTGCTCGCTGAGGCTGTGGCGCTCTCCGCGTCGCCAGTGTGGAGCAAGCGAGCGCGCTGGGCGAGCGACCAACGCCGGCGGCGATGGCACCTGGCGTTAGCGTCGGCTGGCGGCGGCGAGGTTCCTCCAGCCTCGTCTCGCGCGATCTCCGCGACGGGCGGCTCTCGCCTCCGTCGGAGGAGCTGCGGCGAAGCCGGGTTGGCGACCAGCGGGATGGAGCTTGAGGCCCCGGCGTCGCTCTATCCGTGAAGATAAACAGAGACAGGTTCGTGTATGCGAAAACATGCAGCATGCTAACCCTAACATGAAGTGTCGTAAGAGAAAGCTACCTGGCGCGCGCCTCCGAAATTTGAAGGGGCGGCGTCAGGCCGCTTGATCGCGAAGCGACAATGGCTTGATCGGCGGTCAGCACTGTCGGAGCGGTATTGGCGCGAGGGCGCCAGTCTGAGAAGCGCCGGTGACGGCGGAGGGCCAGCGGCGGCGAGAGCCGGGCGCGGAAGCGTCTGCGCAAGAGGAGCAGAAGAAACTGGCGCAGGCGGCGCCAGTTCCACAAGAGTCGCCTCACTCTCGCCTGGTGGCGGAGCAGCGGCGGCAACAGCAGGGCCCCCACTGGAGGGGGCCGGAGGAGGCGGCAGGAGCTCAGGACTCGAGGGGCGAGCTCTCTTTGGGCTCGTCTCTCCCTCCACCTCCTCGTCCGTGGTGAGGATGAGGCGGCGCTTCCCGAGAGCGCGGTCGGAGTCGGCCGCCACGGCAGGAGCGGCGGCGGTCGCGGAAGCTTTGGCGGCCGCCGGGGGCGGCTCACGGACCTGTAGTGGTCCTCGGGCCACCTGGACTGCAGGACTAGAGACCTCCATGGGAGGCAGCCCGCGCAAGTACTGGTTGCGCTCCCGTGGATCCCAGTCGCAGAGGGGGCGGATGGTCTCTGGCAAAGAGATATCGCCGGTGGGCGCGGTCAGCAGCCCCGCCAGCCACTGCTGGAGCACGTTCTCCGGCACATTCCCTGCGGCTGGGTGCAAGAGAGAAGAAGAAGCCGTAAGTCACAAGGAGTCAAAAGAAAAGACATTCCAAAGAAACAAGAAACCCGAAAGACTGAAGGAACATTTACCTCCGAGGACAAGGCGGATTCCATCGTCGTCGCCATAGTACTGCCAGGTGGGGCGAACCCTCATGCGGAGCGGGCAGAGGCGACGCCGCAAAAAATCCGCCGCAACATGGGTTCCGGTGAGCCCGTTGCGGCGGAGCTCAGCGATGCGCCCCAGCATCTCCTCCAGCTCCGCCGAGTCGGCGGGCAGAGACCCCCAGCTGGCAAGGGATTCCGCTGGACCCTCGGGGAGGTCAAGGTCGTCGCAGCCGCTGGAGTCCTCCACGTACAGCCATTGGCGGTGCCAGTCCTTCCAGTTGGACTTGACCGTGACCGGGAGGAAGGCGGCGGCGTCGCGGAGCGTAAAGTAGCAGCTTCCAACGGCCCCGCTCGAGCGCGATCTCGCGTACAGCGTGAAGAGCCGGCGCCAGAGCGGGAGGTTTGGCATCGTCCCCACGAACATCTCGCATAGGTGGACGAAGATGGTCAGCGCCACGACAGAATTGGGGGGAAGGTGCGTCGCCTGGATCTCGTAGAAGGTAAGCACCGCCAAGAAGAACTCCGAGTACGGCGGGACGAGCCCCGCCAACATCGCCCAGGTGAAGGTCACGATCTCCCCGTCGCGGGGGCTTGGCAGTATGGTGCCGGCGCGGAACCGGACGGAGGTGAGCGGCACGAACCCTTGGAGCCGCGGAGGCAGGCAGAGCTGGCCCAGACGGTGGCGTGTCCCCGCGGCGACCCTTGCTGCGTTTGGGCGCCATGGAAAACGGTGGAAGAGTTGGCGAAAAAAGAAGGTGGCGGCGGCGAAGAAGGCTCTGTGGCAGCGGCGAAGAAGGTGAAGGGCAGTTTGAGGACTTAGCGTGCGGAAGGATTAGCCGCGGCGCCAGTGGAAGTATTTATAAGCAAAGCGAAAGTGCGACGGTTTGATTCCGCCCCCACGCGCAGCGCTATCATTGCCCAGCGTGTTTGATTTCATGAAAAGCGGCGCGGTTCCCCAAGGAAGATCGCGCAGTGGAGAATCGACGACGGCGGCCGCAGAAGGGGGCCCCACGATCCGCTCTCGCCGCGAGAAACGGAGAAAGTGCTCGCGCTGACGGTTAGCGTATCATGGTGGACCCGGGGGCTACTGTCGGTGTAATAAATACCAGGGTATGAAGAGTCTAGCAGAAGGCCAAGAGGGCCCCACGCGTCAGGCGGGCGACGAGCCCAGCGTGCAAGGGCGAGCCTGTCGGCGCTACGGGCGAGGGCCCCATACGCCAGGCGGGCGTGTGGGCGAGCCCCTCGGCGCACGTAAGGGCCCCCATCGCTGCGGGCCCGCGTGGCGAGGCGTTGCGAAAGGAGCCTTCTGGGCAAAGGCTCTCCCTGTTGCGACGGACGAGCGCATTTAATGCGACATCACGCGCGGATAGACGGTGAAGAGATGATTACCTTCTGATGACTCGCAGTCCGAAAGCGGCCATCATCGTGGCGCAGCGGAATTGACCCGCAGAGAGAAGGTTTGCTTAAGATGGCCGCCCGCGTCAGGAGGAGCAGGCTGGGCCCCGCCCGCAGTCTCATCGGTGTGTCTGTGCGGGTCAGAGGCCACTTGCGGAGCGCGCGAGGGCGGCGCCGCTCGGCGTGAGCAGCAAAGACGTTGCCTCTCTCTGTCGCGCCTTGTCGAGCAGTATCGAGGGTATCAGATCGCTTACCTTCGCCTCTCCGCCAGTTCACGGTTTGTATAAAAGGAGCGGAGAGAGAAGGGAGGGGGTACGTACGTTGCGTTCTTGAGACACGTGGTTCGCAAGTGTTTTGTAAACCACATTCCATTCAACCACAACAAGAACAGAGCTAAAGCTCAGCAGGAGTAGGACTATTACCCGCGAGGGGGTCCGAACCTAGGTAAATCTCTGTGAGTCGCTCCTTGCTGCGTCCCACGCTCAAATCGAACTGAGCCGGGCTGATAGGCTAGCAGAGTGGAAATCTGACTAGGGGTGTGATCCGCAGTGGTTGAGCGGAGAACACGCCGTCACGCAGCTTCTTCACCATATCGCCGTCGGTTGTCACCTGATGAGATGGCGGAGCGGAGAGCTAAAGGTCTCTGCTTCAACTGTGACGAGGTGCACGTCAAAGGCCACAAGTGCAAGCATATTTTCTACTTGGAGATTCTCAATGAGGATGACAATGAGGATCGGGAAGAAGAAGAAGAAGAAGACGCGGCCCTTTCGGTCATGGCTGTCCGTGGATCAAAGACGGGCGATGGTACCATGCAAGTGCCTCTCACCATGCATGGCCTCACATTTCGAGGTCTGATTGACACGGGCAGCACCCACAATTTCATCAGCAGCCACGCTGCCACCCGTATCGACATCCCTCAAGCAACAGGAGGGGGGCAGCGAGTTCGAGTGGCCAACGGCGATGAGATCCCCTGCCTTGGGCGGATCGCTGAGGAAGTCTTTGCGATCGGACCACATAACTTCACTGCTTCCTTCTTGGTGATCCCTCTGAAGGGGTTCGACGTGGTCCTTGGCGTCCAGTGGCTTCAAACGCTGGGCAACATCAAGTGGAATTTTGACTCGCTTCAAATGGTTTTCTCTCCACAGAATAAAGAAATTAGTCTGCAAGGGATGGGGTATCCTGCGAAGCCCAACCTACAC
Source organism: Raddia guianensis (assembly GCA_036346415.1). Classification (NCBI taxonomy): domain Eukaryota; kingdom Viridiplantae; phylum Streptophyta; class Magnoliopsida; order Poales; family Poaceae; genus Raddia; species Raddia guianensis. The sequence goes on from CM070543.1 coordinate 11,492,746, forward strand.
TTAGCATCAACAACAGATGCCACAACTTCAGCGTTGCTCCAGGAGTTTGAGGATCTATTCAGCGAACCCCAGGGCTTACCTCCTCCCCGGGCCTGCGACCACCGCATTTGCTTGATGGAAGGAACAGACCCTGTGGTGGTGCAACCATATCGGTACCCGTATCGACAAAAGGATGAAATTGAAAAGTAGTGCGCGGCGATGCTCGCGCAAGGACTGATCCGCCCAAGTCGCTCACCCTTCTCTTCACCGGTGTTGCTAGTTGAGAAGGCTGACGGGTCCTGGCGTTTCTGTGTGGATTACAGGGCCCTCAATGCCGAGACCATCAAGGATAAGTTCCCCATCTCAGTGGTGGAAGAGCTTCTCGACGAACTACACGGCGCCACATTCTTCTCCAAGCTTGACCTGTGTTCGGGCTATCACCAAGTTCGGATGCGTGAAGAGGACATCGAGAAGACCGCTTTTCGTACCCATCATGGCCATTTCGAATCCCTCGTCATGGCTTTTGGGTTATGCAACGCGCCGTCAACCTTCCAAGCACTCATGAACGAGGTATTGGCTGCATTCCTCCGCAAGTTCGTCTTGGTCTTTTTCGACGACATCTTATTCTACAGCTTGAACCAAGAAGAACATCTCAAACACCTCCGCCTAGTGTCTGGACTGTCTCCGAACACACCATCTGTTCCTCAAGTTTTCCAAGTGCGCCTTCGTCCAGCAGGAGGTGAACTATCTGGGGCATGTTATCTCAGGCCAAGGTGTTGCGGCCAACCCATCCAAGGTTCAAGATGTCGCCAATTGGCAGACGCCCATGTCCGTGTCAGCCGTCCGCAACTTCCTGGGGCTCGCGGGTTATTATCGTCGGTTCATCCGAGGGTACGCCACAATCGTCGAGCCCTTGACGGCCCTTCTCCGACACCAGGCCTTCTCGTGGACTTCGGCGGCGGACACGGCCTTCCAGGAACTGAAGCGCACCCTCCAGACGACGCCCGTCCTCCGTGTTCTAGATTTTAGCCTTCCCTTCGTGGTGGAGTGCAACGCGTCTGGCCATGGTGTGGGTGCGGTATTGTAGCAAGACGGCCATCCAGTGGCTTTCTACAGCCACAAATTGGCTGACTGGCACACCAAGCTCGCCGCTTATGAGCGTGAGCTCATTGGGCTGTCAAAGGCAATTCACCACTGGCGGCCGTACCTCTGGGGCCGTGCCTTCGTCGTGCGCACGGACCATGCCAATCTGAAGTTTCTGCTGGAACAAGCCTTGGTGACGCCTCCCCAACAACATTGGTTAAGCAAGCTCATTGGGTTTGATTTCACTATGGAGTACAAGCCCGGACGTGCCAACCACACAGCGGATGCCCTCTCTCGTGCCTTCGATGAGCCGCCTCGATGTGCTGCTCTCTTGGCCCCTCGTTCGTCGGTTTGGGAGGCCTGGCATGCTGCTCTACGCGAGGATCCGGAGGTCCGCCGACGCTGCGCCGAGTTCCTGCCACAATCTCCTTAGACTCCACCGACAACCAGCGGCATAGCTTCTCAAACTGCACCGACCCTGTGGAGCGTTCGGGACGGGCTGGTCTATCGTGCCGGCAAGCTCTTCGTCCCAGCTTCATCGCCCGGGCATGGTGTCTGCATTCACGACCTCACTGACGAGGGTGTCGCCAAGACTCTGCACAGCCTCCAACAGTGCTTCTTCTGGGAGGGCCTTCGGGCATCGGTGGAGGACGCGGTGTGGCGTTGCCAGGTTTGCCAAGCGCACAAGGCTAGCACCCTGGCTCCAACCGGCCTTCTTCAACCCCTGTTCTTCATATATGGGCTGACCTCTCCATGGATTTTATCACCGTCCTTCCAAAGTCCCAGGGCATGACGGCTCTTCTGGTGGTTGTAGACAGGCTCTCCAAGTACAGCCACTTCATACCACTCAAGCGACCAACCTCAACTCCCGCAGTTGCTGATCTCTTCGTCGACAAGGTGGTTCGGTTGCATGGCATTTCGGAGACGATAGTCTCTGATCGCGACCCCATCTTCACCAGTGCCTTTTGGCAAGGCTTGTTTCGGCGGTGCGGCACTCAGCTCTTATCTTCTTCAGCCTACCATCCGCAGACCGACGGACAAACGGAGGTCGTCAACCATACCATCGAGATGTACCTCCGCTGCTTAGCTGCAGATAACCCAACCACATGGGTCAAGTGGCTGCCGTGGGTGGAATTTTGCTACAATTCCTCCTTCCATTCCACATTACGGATTACGCCCTTCGAATTGGTCTATGGACATCGTCCCCCAAGTGTGGTGCCTTATACGGAGGGATCTACGCCCATTGCCGCCATTGACTGTCAGCTCGTCGACCGTGATGTGCTGCTGTCTCAGATTCGGCATCACCTCCTGCTTGCCCAGAACCGCATGAAGTCCCAATATGATGCTCATCATCGCGAGGTCGTCTTTGATGTTGGAGCCTGGGTGTGGCTTCGTCTCCAGCGCCATCGCCACCTCTCACTGCGACCGACCGCTTACTCCAAGTTGGCGCCACGTTTCTTTGGGCCTTATCAGGTAACAGCTCGGATTGGCGTGGTGGCTTACCGGCTTGCTATTCCAGCTACTGCTCGCCTCCACGACGTGTTTCATGTCTCCTTGCTCAAGCCTTTCCATGGCGATCCGCCTGCTGCTCCTCCTCCATTACCGGTCGACTCTGTTCCTGCGCCCACTGATCACCGTCTGATGCCGGCCAAGCTTCTGCAGCAGCGCTTCATCAAGGGTCATCGTCAATTCCTCGTGCAGTGGGTCGGTGAACCCTTGGAGGATGCTACTTGGGTGGACGCCATTGTTCTTCGGCGCTCCTATCCAGACTTTCAGCTTGAGGACAAGCTTGGTGTCGAGGGGGGAGTATTGTTAGACCCCATGATGTGGTTGTCGCCAGATTTTTCCGCCGCTAGACGAGAAGATTCAGAGATCCGACATGGGGGTAGCATCTGCGCCGAACCGCCTCGAGCTCCCAAGAACAGGATGAACACAATGATATACCTGTGTTCGGCCCCGAGGTGGGTAATAGCCCCACTCCCTTGAGCTCTCGCCTATGTGTGTATTATGAATGGAAAATGAGGTGGAAGGAGAGAACCCGAGACTTGTCCCCATTCCTCATGTGGCTTGATCCCTTATATAGCGAGGTGAGCCCGACCCGACGGGAGAGAGAAAACAGGGGACGATCTAACCTATTACATGATCATCAGATTGGCGGTATACAATAAATGCCGTCTTTGTCGTCAGAGCACGCACGCACGCCCCGCTGCCTTGTCGCGGCCCCATCGGTGGCGGGTGGGGCCCAGAGTCCCGCCAACCTCGCCACCGCTCACGTGGTCGCCGTCGCGCGCTGGGCTCGATTGCCCGCCACCGCCACGCCGCCACGATCCTGGTCGCCGAATCGCAGATATCCTTGTCGCTGAAGCCGCCGCCCGCGCCGCAGGTGTTCTTGTCGGGCGCTGCCGCCACAGACCGGAGCTCTGGTCGCCCGCCTGCACGGAGGCTCGCCCGCGTGCCGGGTCTGGTCGCCCGCCGCACGGAGGGCTCGCCCGCCTCCCCGCGCAGGGTCCGGTCGCCCTACCGCCGAGAGACGCCTCGGGCGATTCAGCGGTGGGGCCAGCGTGTTCGCCACCCGCCTCGAACTGCACCGGTCTTCACGATCCTTCTGGATGACGCCGTCTTCTACCCCCTTTCTGGAGGAGGTGGAGAGGACACCCCGGTACCTTATGTACCGACAGAAGCCCCCTGGCCCGCCCTGGGGCGCAAGCCGAGCTCGACGCATTGCCGACGCTCGGATGCACCCCTGGGTGGGGCTAATTCCGCCAGCGCTACCGGTCTTCTCCACTTCAGCCGGATAACTTCCGGAGCCCCGCCGAGCGCCTTGCTCGGGGCGATTCACCTGCATTCAAACAGATCACCTCTCCCCGCACCGGCGGGGGGTTATATCACACTTTTGCATATAAAGAATAAACTGAAATTACAGGAGGAGCACTGCCGCTGCGGTGTTGCCAGTGGGTGTCACTATGTCGTTTTTCTTCACCTTTCGGGACTTACGCCCTTGCGGTCTCTTGGGCGGACCAAAACATCGTGCGGCTTAAGGTCGCAGGTTTCGGGTGGTCATAGGCGGCCAGCTTGCGAGCGAGCCGCCGATGCATCGCGTGCTGGACTCGACCCCCGGCCGCCTCCCTTTCTCGACACGAATGTTTACGTCCCCTCTATCGGCTAAGGCCACAAAGAAACAGAGACGACAATCGTGCAGACCAACACTAGCAACACACGGGCTAGGCAACCGAACATAAAAGCTTTAGACGTAACGCTCGCTGAAAGTGAGCGCTTTTTCCTTAGGCATCTGGTTACTTCAACCCTTATGGCCTCTCGCGACCCGACTTAAACGCTATGCGTGGCGAGCACTTAGCTTTGGAAGTGGTCTAGTCATTTGGTGCCGCCGTTATGCATTGCCTGACCGAGCCGACACACCCAGCTAGAGCCCGCCTTCCGTCGCGTCGCCCGCCCGGCCGCAAGTTTAAGCGCTTGTTTTGCAACTAAGGGCCATCAGCCTTAAGTACTTTCGCTACCAGCTTTCAACAGAATGTTTTCTAACAGACTTTTTAAGGCGAAAAGCAAATGCTCATAGAGAGGCAGAACTTATCTTTACACTGCAGACGACTAGATACGTCGTAGAGCTGCCTCCTCCCTGAACCGGAGGCCGAGGTAGTCGCACCGTCGTCCCCACCAGGGCCGGGGGCTGCGACGGACGGTCGCGGAAGCCTTCTTTCGAAAGCCCCAACCGAAGCAGAACTGAAGCGTCTTCGTCGTCCCTACCAGGGCCGGGGGCTGCGACGGACGGTCATGAAGTCTTCTTCAAGACCCCGATCAAACATAGGCGGTTGTTCCTCCTGAACCGGAGGCCGAGATACCAGATCGTCGTCCCCACTGTAACCGGGTCTGCGACGGACGGTCGCGGAAGCCTTCTTTCGATGGCCCCGACCGAAGCGTAGCCGACGCTGCTCCCTCCCTGAACCGGAGGCCGAGGCAGCCGCTTCGTCGTCCCCACCAGAGCCGGGGGCTGCGACGGACAGAGTGGTTTTGCAGAGCCCGGGCTGGTCGTCAGGGTAGCTTGGCTTGCCCTCGGCACACCTAGCACCTCGCACCAACTCGCAGGCATCCCGGAGGGCAGCAGGCTGACCGAACAAGCTGGTTCCCGCTCGTGCCTCCTAGGATATCAGAGAGCGATTGCTCCCCACTTCTCGAGCGATGCACTGCAGAGGAATCTCAGATGTAGAGCTTGGCCTTTCGCTCGTACCTCCCGGCTGACGCATCACCGTCGAGGACCACTTGGACCCGCAGGATGGCTCGGACCGACATCCGCAGACCCTCCCGCTAAGGGTGGTAAGCGACATAGCGCCGCCGATGTACTCCGCCGGCTGGCTCGACGCACCTTAACCGCCTCAAAGAAGTTGTTCCACCTTCCTCCCCGAATCGGAGGCCGAGGTAGCAATGACATCGTCCCCACCATGCTGGGGGCTGCGACGGGTGGCCGCGGAAGCCTTCTTTCGATGGCCCCGACCAAAGCATAGCCGACGCTGCTCCCTCCCTGAACCGGAGGCCGAGGCAGCCGCTTCGTCGTCCCAACCAGAGTGGGGGGCTGCGACGGACGGTCGCGGAAGCCTTCTCCTGAAGGCCCCGACCGAAACTTCTTCGTCTTCAGAGTTCGCTTGATGCCGCCAAGAATTGAGCAAGAACACTTCACATTTCGACTGGCGCATAGAGTCACGTTGCGCGATCATCTTGAACACCATCCACCACAGCGTAGCCACCGCCATGGAGCCATGGGCGCGGCTGTCGGAGCTTGGCGCTGGACGAGGAGGAGCGCCGCCAGGCGCCGCTGGACTGGGGAAGCGCTGCCGGGCGCTACTGGACGTGGAGGAAGGCCAGAGGAAGCCCTCGCCACTGGCGGGCCTGCCGCCTGAGCAGGCCGTCGCGGGCATGCCACTGGAGAGAAAGAGGCCGGAGGAGCCGGGAGACGCCCGTGCCACTGTCTGCTGCCGCTGCACGCTAGAGGAGCCATGGAGGAGCAGCTCCGCGCTGGCGCCACTGGAGAGGAGAGAGCGGCGTGGAGGAGGCAGCCCCCAAGCCGCCGCTGCCGGGCTTGAGGAAAAGCCGGCCGAGGGCACCTGCCGGAGAAGAGGCCGGAGGAGGAGGCTCCACCACCACCAGCCACCTGCTGGAAAGGAGACGCCATGGGGGAGCAGCCCCCATGCCGCCGCCGACCACGGGCCCCGCGCCGCCACGCACTACCGCCCGTCCTGACCTCGCGCCGCCGAACGCGGCTGCCGCTGGATGGCACAAGAGGAGCCGCCACGAGCCATTGGTGAAGAAGCCGTGGAGGAGCCGTTCCATGCCGCCGGCGTCCGCCTGGAGAGAAGGCGCCATCGAGAGAGCCAGCGCCGCCGCCCGGGCATGCCGCCAGCCGCCGCTGCCGGGGTGCCTTGCCACCACCGCCGGTGAAGGAAAAGACGGGAAACTCCACGCGCGGCCGCCGAGAGGGCAGCGCCGCTGCCGCCTGGCGCCGCCTGGGAGGAGGCCCACGCCGCGCCGCCATCGGGATGGAGGAGGTGCGAGGAGGCCACCGCCGCGCCGTCGGCGGTTGCTGGATCGAGGAGGAGCTCTCATTTGTTGGGCACGGCGCTGGGAGGACCAGGCCGCTGCTTGGGATGCCGCCGCCGCCATCGCCGCCAGTAGAGGGCGCCGCTGGGAAGCTCGCGCCACGGCTCGGCACGCCGCCGCCACCGCCGCCGAGGAGGAAGCCGAGGAGCCACGCGCCGTTGCCGGAGAAGAACGGGAGACGCCGCTGCCTCGCTTGCTTGGAGGAAGGGCGGCTGAAGGCCAGCGCCGCCGCCGGCCGCCGCTCGAGGAAGACGGCGCCAGCGCCGCCTTGGAGGAGGATGCCGGAGGAGGCCGCCGCCGCCGAGCCGCTGGAAAGGGGAGCGGAGGAGGCCGCCGCACCCCAACAACCCCAAGCCGCTTTGAGGACCACGCCGCCACCGGGCTAGGGTCTGCTGCAGGAGGAGGAGCACGGCCGTGGAGGAGGCAGGCGCCACCACTGGCCAGCCGGAAGCGGAGGGCGCTGGAGGAGGCCCGCCCGCTGGCTGCTGCCTGCGCCGAGGCTCGCACGCCGCCACCGGCTTGAGGAGGAGCTCGGGGGACCACGCCACGGCCGGCTCCGCCTGGAGAGGAGGAGCGCAAGGGAGCCTCACGCCGCCCCTCAGATCTGGAAAAAGGGCTTTCGTCTTTTGCTTCTTTTTTGCTCGAACTGGAAACTTCCGCCCCGATCCCCTCCATTTCTTGCTCGATCTGCTCGCTTCTGACCACCGATTCTTGAACTTCTACCTTCGATTGCTGGGACGAACTCGAGGGAAGGAGGATTCAACACCTACCCCCCTACCTGGCGCACCAATGACAGCGTATTTTTCTGCCACTAGACGAGAAGATTCAGAGATCCGACACGGGGGGTAGCACTGCTGCGCCTCGAACCGCCCTCGAGCTCCCAAGAACAGGATGAACACAGCGATATACCCAGGTTCGGGCCCCCGAGGTGGGTAATAGCCCTACTCCTGCTGAGCTCTCGCTCTATGTGTGTATTGCGAATGGAAAATGAGGTGGAAGGAGAGAACCTGAGACTTGTCCCCCTTCCCCGCGGTGGCTTGATCCCCTTATATAGCGTGGGTGAGCCCGACCCGACGGGGAGAGAGAAAACAGGGGGGACGCATCTAACCTATTACATGATCATCAGATTGGCGGTATACAATAAATGCCGTGGTTGTCAGAGCCGCCCACGCACGCCCCGCCGCTTTGTCGCGTCCCATCGGTGGCAGGTGGGGCCCAGAGTCCCGCCAACCCCGCCACCGCCACATGGTCGCCGATGCGCGCGGGCCCGACGCCCGCCACCGCCGCTCGCCACGATCCCGTCGCCGAATCGCCAGATATCCTTGTCGCCGAAGCCGCCGGCCAAGGCCGCAGTGTCCTTGTTCGGGCACCGCCGCCCACAGACGGAGCTCGGTCGCCGCTGCACGGAGGGCTCGCCCGCGTCTTTGGGTCCGTCGCCCGCTGCCGCACAGAGGGCTCGCCCGCCTCTCCGGCGCAGGGTCTGACGCCTTTACCGCCGAGAGACGCCTCGGGCCCGCCTAAGCGGTGGGGCCAGCGTGTTCGCCATCCACCGGAACTGCACCGGTCTTCACGATCCTTCTCGATGACGCCGTCTTCTACCCCCTTTCTGGAGGAGGTGGAGAGGACACCCCGGTACCTTATGTACCGACAAGGGTCTATTATAGACAGAAGCATCGGGCGTTGGGGCCAGTTGTGCCTAAAACCCCAGCAGTCGGATGATGCTTAGTTAGAAAGGGATATAGCCCTTGGTTCTTATCTTCTTATCTTCAGTTAGTTACTTTGTGTAGTTTCTTACCCGGCTGTGAGGCTGGCGCATGAATAAAAGGGAAAAGGCAGCACAGAAAAGGCACGTTTGTTGTGCCACCAACTCTAGATCAAGGCACTGCCATCGATAACTGGCCGGTGGCTCCGTACAGCCGTTATCTTGAGATTGAAGCTGGATCGAGCGAGGCCTTAGGTCTCTCGTTCGGGACAGAGACCAGGGACGCGGGCGTTTGATCGTGAACACCCGTATCAACCTAGGGCTGGCTCGCTTGGATTTGACTCGTTTCCACCCCTACTCGTCTTTCGTTCAGGCCTCATATGAAAATACTCTCTCGATGTCAATTTTTATGAACAGGTAGAGGCGAACGGGCGGTGGCGTCGAAAAATGATAGACGGTGGTGGCGGTGAAAAATTGGCAATCTCATCAAAGTTTGAGAGGTGTTGAAAACATTCTTCTCATACTGAAACTTTTTTTCAGATCTATTTCCTTGTCCGTCCTATCCTTTGTGCTAACAGTTTTGTACTGTAGTAAATTCCTTTCGAAGATTATATATGCGGCATGATGTTTGTCTTAGAGGATCTCCGCAGCAGCGTATTTATTAGAATTGATATCCTTAGTCCTCGACCTGTTTATGGTTGTCTCCCAATGGTGGTAATTTTGTGTCGTGTTGCTGTGTAGAGTTACTGTCCAAGACAACATTGAATGTTTTTGTCGATTTGCAGATGCGATCAATAAAGGTAGATATTAGTGAATGGTGGAGAAGCGAAATTAGAATTTTTGCGCATTGTCAGAGAAAAGAATGCCTTTCAAAACGTGTAAAAAATCCTAGTAGATACTAGTGCAAGTGTACCTATGTACCACGCATGCTATAAATGCTTGATCTGGACTAGAGGAGTGCAAGTTGATCTTAATACTGTTTTAAGTAGGTGTTGGTTTAATAGGTAGTGTTATATTGTAATAATTTTTGCAATGCATGTTTGTAAACTTCAGTGGATGATCTAACGAAAAATTTGTTCTTCTAAAAAAACTATGGACAAAAGACTCCATAATTTTAGCTAGCTCGGTTGATCTAACGAATATTTTGTTATTCTAAAAAAATTATGGACAAAAGACTCCATAATTTTAGCTAGCTCGGTTAGGCTAGTTTAGCCCGCATGATGAAGGGTCGATGCAGTGGGTGTAGACGTACAAATGCAGTGACGTCCTCATCGGCAACCTAGGGCAACAGCACAATGGTCGCGGACTCGCGGTGGTCTTTCCGTTGCTTCAACACTTCACCATGATTTAGGTTTTGTATGAATTAGGGTTCGTTGAGATAAGTTACATGTGTTAGTTGATTAGGCTGATCAATCTGCCAGTAGCACCCCTCTCTCTTATATAGTGATTGCAACAGGGGACCGAAACCAAATAACATCTCTGATTAGAACTCTGCGTACATTAGCGATAAGCTTGATTAGGGATAAATCCTATATTAATAATCATACAAACATATTCATCTGAGGTTAATCCTAACAGTAGATGCTTGTCTTCATGTTTATCGACTGAAAATTATGTGTTTCCATCCATGCAATATGTGTTTTTTTTCATCACAATAAACTAAAATACATAGTAATGAGTCGACCCTGTCTCCGTGAACCGTGACCAATGGAAAGATGCACGTGGATCGGATTGAGCAGCAGTTACCTCATCGAAATTTGTTGCTTGCATTACATGCTTGGCTCGTTCCACCCATCCAGCTGGTCCTGGCTCTGGGATGCACGGCCATGAATACGGTCGGGAAGAAGATGCCATGGCACCGGCACCACACAAGCAACTAGCTTGTACTAACAGCAGTGATGCAGGGTAAGTGAATCAATGTACCGCTGCTTCTTATCAGTAGACACGGGCGATCCGGCCCGGCGCGCACCGTGTAGTTCTTCAAAATTAAAAGCATGTACAACAGTATATCTCTGCCATCTTTAAAATTCTATTCTCTCTAAATTTATCTTATTTGACTTATCATGTAACTTTGAGAGTGTTTCGAGGGGACTTGAGAGCCAGGTCCTCGTTGTTTGACTTATTCTAGATAGTTTTTAGTTTTTACGCACATCTTTAAGATAGAAAAATACCAATTGAAAAATTAAATTATTTATATTTTAAAGAGTAAAATGCACGGGTGGTCCCTAAACTATTAGTCGATTCTCATCCAGTTCCCTATTCCTTGAAATAACAGTTTTGGGTCTCTAATCTTTTTAAGTGAGATCTTTCCGATCCAAACCTTCCACGTGATAGCCCTAGAGCTGACGTGGCATTGACATGTCACGTAAATTACTTTTAAAAAGGGGGAAATTATTTAAGAAATTAAAATATAGGGAAATCATTTAAAAATAAAAAAATCATTAAATGTGGGAAAATTATTAAAAACATAAAAATAAAAAACAAAGGAAAATACAGAAAAATCATTAAAAACGTATAGAAAATATCAAATGAATCATAAAAATAAGGAAAAATCATTATAAAAATTGGAAATCAATAAAAAATCATGGAAAATCATTAAAAAATCATAAACATATGAAAAATCATAAAATTATTAAAATAAACATAAAGAATGTGTGGTCGCCTTTAATCCCTCTATAGTTGTAAGCGCAAGACCTCTAGCATCGTAGCCTATGCGAGCCCTCAAGTGCTACTTTTTTCCTATTTTTTTAATGAATTTTCCTAATTATATTATGATTTTTTGTATTTTTTATGATTTCTGAATTTATTAGGATTTTAAAAAAAAATTAAGTAATTTATGTGACGTGGACGGCCATATCAGCGCCAAAGTTTTGTCTCCAATTTATCAAATAGAACATTTAAACCACACAAGACACATAAGTAATTAGGTTTATATAACCAACAGATTTAAGCAATTACGTGGAGATTTAAGCTCAAAACTTTAGCGCATAATGTGTAAAATATTGCTTATTTATGCATTGGATGGGCTGCTGCCATATACAGTTTTTATCTGTTCAAAACAGCTGAAAACTAAGTCAGTGGGGTAACCTATCCGGTTTACAAAGTTCAGTGTGTTAAATTTCTGCTTTTAGAGTTGAGGAAAATATTCTATACTAAGGTAATAGTTAAGGGATTTATACCTTTTCCAAATAGTAGCAGTAGCAGCAGTGCATATACATGTCTACAATAGAGCCGGCCGGGATCTACCCAACATAAATCCCACGTCGTAGATCATTTAAACGAATATGTTTGCTAAATAGTGACTAAAAATTATCGAAAAGGTGTGGTTAGCGCAATGTCCTCCTTTTGGTTGTCACGTCAAGGGTCCAGTAGGCTAATGTCCCGATAAAGTGTGCCGATATTGCCTCGTTTGCACGATATCTACTTCTCCGCACATCACCTTGCAACACGACAAATAGCTACAACCACGTCAGCAAAAATGGAGTAAAATAAAACCAAATTTTCTTTTTCTCTCCAACATCGAGAGCAGCACAAGCCTGGAAGGTGGACACGTATCACGAGTCACGAGTCACGACTCACGAGTCATGACCACGTTTCAGAATCTTGAATTCCAAAATGATCGAAAAAACAGAATACAAAGAGTAAGGCAAATTCAAATGGGAAAACAACTAAATTTTCATGTAGTATTGAATATTCTACTTATTTTGTGTTGTAAATATATTTGGGCGTTTACTTCATGTCTTTGAGTTTACTAATAAATTGAATCATACACGCACATATTTTTCAGTTACAAAGAAGACACGAAGCAGCAGCTCCGTACGCGCACATCACAGGCTTCTGTGCATGTGTGTTGCTTAGCACACTCCTATACCATCAAATACAGAACATTATCCTATGGCTCATGGTCAGTTTGAGTTCGTTTAGATTTTCACTCAGCCTAAACTGAACACGTTCTGAAAAAACCTCTATGCAAATATTATTGTACCATATATCTCTAATAGTGACCGTAAGTCTCACCCCTCGCTTATCATCACGTGGTTCAGCCCACCATTGCAACATGGCTTAAACCTAAATATTTTAGGCTCCTGCTAGCCATCTACATTTTTATACAACTGCCACAACCTTCACTGTCCATCGGTCGCTCTATTGGACTTATACCTCTATTCAAACAAAATACCAATTTAATCCTCCGCTCGTCTCGTCCACTCCTCCATGGAGCCACACCTAATGTCCCTTTTCTTTCTTGCCTTCCTTTTCATGGAATTCATCATTCACAAGGAACTCCTCACATCAACACGACTTCACCTTGTTGCCATACCTAGAGTCCATGGTCTGATCATTGCATACCTCCTCATTCATCTCAATCACTGATCGAGTCCTGCAATCTCCCCTGTCTTGCAGTTTTGTTGGTGCCTCTTAGTGTCTTTCTTGCAGTTGGCGGTTATCTCTAAGCCTCCTTTTCTTGGGTTCATGATCGCCCTTGTTTGTGAGCTTTCCATAAACCGACTTGAGGTAGGTTTCTAGCTCAATCAGCCAATCGAGCTCGGCCTATCTTAAGCAAGTGAAACAACATAGTAAACCAGTTTGGGCTTCTTCAAGTTCGGCTTGTTTCTACATTCACTTGTAAATGTACTTCTAGACATGCTCGTGTATGCATGGGTAAAGATCATCATCATCAACCTTACGAAGTTCCTAAAACGGAACACACGCTACTACAAAAACACTCCGTCACTACTGGCTCGGAATTGGTTGTACTATCGGTTCCTGAATAGATAGTGAATAATTTGCATTGATAACCAAGGGTTATACTTGCCAGTCACAAAACTAGTATTGATAATTACTATCTGAAAGTGCATCTAGGTCCTTGTCGATGATTAGAAACGAGCTTCCGAGATTGAGCTTACTTCTAAATTACGAGATCAGAGAATCCCTTTCTGTCACGATCTCGACTTTCAAGATGTCGAAGAGATCTTGGCATGAGACACAAAAGAGAGACACCAGAACTATTTTTATCTTGGTTCAGGCCTCCCTGGTAAGGGATAATACCGCTACGCCAAGTGCTTTACTATAATCAGAAGAGCACAATAGAAGAGTTTGCGAGAGAAGGACCTAGGTAGGGTTTCCTCTGTGAACAATGGAAGTATGCTAAGGATGAGATGGTGATGATCATGGTCTTCTCCCTACCCTCGTACAAGAGGTAGGTATTTATACTTTATAGATGTAAATCAATAAGATAAAGATACAAGGTAACAAATACCTAGAATTATGTGAGTCACTGTGCTGTCTTGGAACCCTAACATAATATCCTCAACTACCACTGTCACTTAATCACTGGCGATTCAAAAACCAGCAGTGATAGTGGCTCCGAACCGCTAGTGATGATGTTTTCTTTAGTATAGAGAGAGAGAGCTCTTGCAAAATTTTTTAAATAGGTGTGTTTGATTTCCATTCAAATTGATCTAATGCACACAATTAGAGCATGTCAAATGGTACCCTGACTTATGGGGAACTTAGCACTATTCAACACTATTCATCAGGTTTTCCTCTATTATTTTTTATTACTATAGTGCTAAGTTCGCCCTAAGTTAGGGTATCGTTGGACTTGCCCCTTAGACGGAGCTCAATCTATATTTGAAACTGCAAAAAAAAAATTTAAGCTTGATTGGGTTGTCATCAATCAAAAAAGAGGGAGATTGAAAATGCATTTAGGCTTGTAAGTTGATTTTGGTACGTAATTAATGACAAAACGATTAGCATTCTAAACGTTTGAATGAGCTTATGATCTCCATAGCAACATATGTGAAAGCATCATGAACCTCTAAAATAGGAGAAAAGAAAAGAAGCTCGGTTATCCCTAGACTTGTATTTTATAGTTTTCAGTTTGAGACTAAGTATTGTCGGACTATTAAGAGTGATGTGACAAAAAGACAACTTTTAGATGTCCCAAGTTCTCATTGGATGAAGCTTAGCCTAGTAGAGAGACACTAATCCATTCACATCCTCTAAACACAGGGTTTTGTATTTTCAAGGGTCGGACTCTCCGGTGCCAAGTATATGAGTGTTTGTGTTTTTCAGCCGATGGATTTGTTCGAGAGGGTGTCCGGTGTTCGGTAGTGGGGGTTTGCGCAACTGTAGCACCTCTCTCTCTCTCTCTCTCTCCATGAACTAGCCAAGAATACTCAAGAAGACGCCAGGATTACCCAGGTTCAGTCCCCCGATGTGTGCAACAGCCCTACGTCTTGCTTGAGCTCTCGTTACTAGTGGAAACCGTGTCTTCCCCCTTTTTTCACAGGAGCCCAAGCTCCCATCCGCCGTCCTAGTCTGTCAGAGGGACAAGTTGGACGGAACAGGGTGACCGCCTACCCCGCGCGCCTTGTTTCGAGCCGTGTGGATGGGGCGGCTGCAGCGCAGCTAACTCCATAGGAGGGAGGTAATCATGCTGTCAAATGGGCCATGTGCCCGGTCAGACCTGATCAATCGTATTTAATGACCCAAAGTCAGTGTGCCCTGAAAGAAGCCTTCAAGGGGAAGCTTCCCCACTCTTTCACCATACGTCTTTGCTGCCGTCTGACAGTGGGGCCCAAGCGCCCTCTAGCCTTTCCTGATAACCATGTGGCTACCTGCTTTGCTCTAGGGCCTAGTCGCCCACTTGCTCGCTGGCTAGCTAGCCATGTGTCCTGGTCATCGCCTGGTGGTGGGGCCTACGCTCCCGCTTGTCCACCATTGGACAACCTAAGTCTTGTAGGGTCTTCCTTCTTATCTTGCCTTGGGTCCCACGTGACAGTGGTGGAGAACGCACCCTGGTGTCATATATATCGGCAATGAGTATCCAGTATGAGGCACACTGGATTGTCTAATTTATCTTGATTGTGAGCTCTCTGATTGATTTTCCATAAAAATCAGCAGAGTATCTAGTCCAAGTATCAGAGTATTTTGTGCCTGCCAGATCGGAATTTCCGGAAATTCCAGATTCCGAGTGCTTGTCCATTACCGCTGATTTAATTTATTTACACCGAAGTATCCGGTGGTTTAGACCAGAGTGTTCGATGTATCCAAGACCAGAATGTCCAATTTTTTGAGATTTTGAGCTCTCTGTCTGCTGGACATTTTTACATCAGATTATTTGGTGCTTCACATCAAACTGTTCGATTTGCGTAAAATCTCAAGCCCAGTGTCTAGCTCAAGCCTCCACCTATTTAATACCCATATCACCAACCCAGCTAGGGTTAGCACTTTATTCTCATCAATATTTACACCTAGCTTCCATTTGAGCAATAAATATTCTCCATGCTCTAAATCCTCTTGCGTTTAGGTAGGGTTTGAGAAGTGAGATCGAGTGCTCCATGAGCTAACTTCATACTTCGAGTAGTCGACTAACATTCAAGCTTGTTTTTCGTCAAATTTATTATTGTTGGAGGTTGAGTACTCCAAACGGCTAGGCGTCGCCTACGAGCCATTGAAGCTTTGTGTGTTGAGCCATGCGGAAGTTTGTGAAAGCCGATTCCGCCTCGGAAAGGAAATAAATCAAAAGAATAAAGTCGAGGGGTATTGGTGCGACTTTAGTGAGGTAAAGGGTTGAAAGAGACTCCAATTCAAGTGTGACCGAGCCTTCTGAACGGATATGTAGGATCCCCTAAAAAATTCGAACATTGGGAACAAACATCGACGCGACTCCACTTTTCTTTTTGGTTTCCCCTCTCTTTGCTCCATCGAGTGCTTTTGGTGCAGGCTAGACTTTGGATTTGTGAGGCGTGCTCTAGATTGAACCCTAAATGTATTTGCAGGTCGGACTGTCTAGTGATTTTCATCAGATAGTCTAGTTACCATCAGACTATCCAGTGTTTGTAACTGGACTATCCGGGGTCAGAATAAAGGTGGGGGGAGGGGACGGCAAATAGGTGTTACAAAGATTTTAACCAAGTTTTACATGGTTAATGCTATTGAAGGGATTGGAGGCCAAGAGGGGTGAATTGGACTACTTTTTTTTTTTGTTTTTCTTGGCGCTTAGGCAAATTAAAAGTGAACCATTTAGCTAACCAACCCTAGAACTACACGTGGCGAATCAATACAAAGGACACATAAATTAAATGAACAAGTACCATACATCACAAGCATGCATAAAAAAGGAAACTTGTGGGAAAAATAAAGGTGACACAAGGATATTTTCCCGAGGTTCGGAGATGAAGTCCTACTCCCTGTTGATGCAAGCCCTAGACGTACGAGAACCGGTTCCCTCTCGAGCCTTCCGCCTCAATCCACTCACTGTAGCCCTTCACCACGAAAGCAAGGTGGGCTCCAAACTTCTCACATGGTCACAAATGCTCCCACACGTGGCGAGCTCCTCAACCCACAACCACCGACAGACGGCGGCGGCCACTAACACACGGTGGACTTCACTTCATCACCACCGACACACGGTGAAGTTCCCTCGACACACAAGGAAGCACGAGAGCTCAACGAAAGCTTGATGAAGACGGCTCGGTGAAGATCATCCTTCTGACGACGGAGTCCCAAAGAGCACAAATCCGGAGGGCACTCACCTCATCAACACTCCTCTCACATTCATATGGAAACCCTAGGGCTAGGACTCCATGGGAGAAAGCTCACACACTTAGGGAAAGGTGGCTAGGGTTGCAAAGGAGTCTCTCACCCTCTCTCACACTCAAATTTAGCCTTATATACTCCCTCCACTAAGATCCACTCCACAACCCTAGAGGTGGATTCACGCAGCCAACGAATTGCCTTCATCCAAACTGTCTGTATAGCTATCCAGACTGTCTGGGTCAAAAGCCGCACTAGAAAAACAAATACCACTCCATGGTGAGAGCAACTCACTTTATCTAGACTATCTGGATAGCCCACCCAGACTGTCTGGGACAAGGCAATTCATAAGAAATAATTGACGCTCCAAGACAGAGAGGAACTCACTACATACAGACTGTCTGGATAGCCCACCCAGACTGTCTAGGACAAGGCAATTCCTGTCGTCCGGCACTCTAAAACTCCACATAAGCTCCCAAACTTCCTAGACTCGGAGAATATCTGGACACTTTGAAGAATAGGACTTTTTGAATGTGAAACTCTTAAGACTCAGAGTAGGAAACAACTTGGCACTCATGGAACGATAAAAGGACTTGGTAGTGCTTCTGAGGGACCCTGCAGTCAGACAGAAGATTCTCACAAACGACTAAAAAACAAGCCAACCACACAGTCAAAGATAACGAAGAAATAAAAATAAAATCCTTAGTCTTCAGCGGTTGATGTCGGAAGAGTTCATCGCTCGTGGGGTCTAAAAAAATCCGAGATTTCCCCAATTGTGAAATAAGGTTGCATCAATTGCCAAAACCAAGAATAAGCCCACGGGAGCTAGGCTTACAGATATTTACTGATATCCCACAGTAGCAATGCTCAATTAGATGGGGTAAGCTTGGTAAAATAATTTTCTAATTAAATCTAAGATTTTATTTTCTTTGCAAAATTGCCATCTTGTCTTAACTATCATTGAATCGGATGACATTGAGTGAAGTGCACCTACGATCCAGCAAACTCTAGCAACTCCACTTGGCCGAAACCAAGGGATCCAAACTTCCATATCTCCCTGATCAGCACGTGTATGCCAATGAGAAAGATGCATGTTATTATCAAATGATCAACCAGTTATCGTCTTTATTCCCTTCAATCAATTAGCTAGTTACTTCCTTAACGCGAAGATAGCAGCATTAGAACTAACAGCAATGCAAGGACAACCTAATCGGAGATTCTAAATACCTTTTGTAACAAGACACAAACTGCTCCACCAAATGGCTGGGGAAATCCATGGAACCAACCATCATGTCAATGCCATCACATGGAAGCAAGCATTCTTCGAGACCGATTTGATGTTATGTGCGATCGAACATTTGACGTGTACTGAAGAAGCCCCTTGCGATCGATCGAGTAGATCTTTCAAGAAAGTCATGCATGAAAGCTAACCCCATTGGTAGCAAGGAATCACTCGTCCTCAGATTAGATGTAGCTTATATAACACCCTCAATCGGGCAACCTGGTTCGGTTTGGTTCGGTTCGGTTTAATCGCTACTATTATATATTTATTTAATTCAATATTTGCATATATATATATTCTTTAATTTATAATGTATATTTATGTTTTATAATGGTTTTTCTTAAATTTTTTATTTTTTTAATAAAATAAACCGGCCGATAATATACCGGGCCGGGCCGGTTCGGACCGAACACAGGCAAGATTTGGTTGTTGGGTTAAATCAGATAAAGAATCAACCAACCGGGCCAGAACCGAACTGAACCGGACCGGCCCGTTGGCCAGATCTGGTCATGAAGGCTCTATGTAAGGAGTGTTGAAAAGTATAATTGCATTGCCCACTCTTCTTCATTTATTTAGCCATTTGGGTAAACTGATCTATGCATGCAACTTGCAATAAATAAATCGCCTACTCCTATTCCACATCTAATGCCTAAGGGAGCCTTAGTTGGTGCATGCAAATTGCAACTAATAAGTCCTCCACTCATATTCCATGTTGAAGCCCTAAGGGATCCTTCGACTTGCATGAAACTTGCAATTAAATAGTCACTCCTATTTCACATTTAAGGACTAAGAGAGCCTCCAACTTGCAATTAATTAAGGCCTTGTTTGTTTCAGATTAAATTAAATTAAATTAAATGAAAATTTGTTATTTTTGTATAAGCCAAATGATGTAATGTTTTGTAGTCATTCTTTTAGGGTTTTAAATAGTTCTTCTTAAAGTTTGTAAAATATTTTTTCATAATTTTTTGAACTCATTAAAACGTATTTTGAGGTGGTCACAAATTTACTACAGTAAAACGCAACTAAACATTAATCTGAAACAAACAAGGCCTCACCCACCCTTCCACATCTGAGACCTGAGGGAGCCTCCACGTGAGAAAAAGTATTGGAATTAGTAAAATTGATCGGTGCATGCAGCTTAATGCTCTTTCAAAACTAGCTAATTATCACCGTATAACTAGTCCCCAAGGCTTCGGAGTGATGCTAACTAATAAGGGCTTGACGCGTGCCTAAAAATGTGGTAAAGAAGCAATCGTGTACAAATATATATGTGTCGTGATCGTCCTTTTGGCTTTGATTAAAGTAGTAGCCATCACTAGGTTGGTCCTTTACTTCATGAAAACTCCCCAACCACCGAGCCAAGGAGTGGACAATCCTTTTTTGAGCTTTTAAAAAGTGCTACTAATTAGTGAAATGTTCTGCCATCCTAAATATTTTTACGGAACCTTTTGTGCTGCGGATTACCACCACAAATGTGTGCACAGAAGCAAAAGAAGATAAAAAGTTACAGGTGCGAATTTACCTCGAGAATCTATGTAGTTTGCACATAGATCATTTTGCTATGATTTTTAAGCGACTTCGTTCTCTTTGGTTCAACTATTGATGTTAATGGTGAGTGGTTATCTAGGAATTCGAGAGCTTCAAGTCGCCAGCAGAAACATTGACGTCCTTGACTTATTAGAACGATTTAAAAAAAAACAGCTTAAAGAAATTAAAGCGTCTGGGTCAAAAAATAACCCTAAGTCCTATGCCTTTGTTTAGTTTGTGAAGAGATTAGTGCTTTTCTTCTGAGATCAACTTAAGTACCGATGCACCTAGCATATGTACGTGCTAGGTCATGCATTGAGGCACCTCACCCTGTTAATAAATCTTGAGACATGAGGTCAATAATGCTCTTAACAAATAAAGAGGCCCCGTCCATGTCATGTCCCTGAGCTTTATCCCTTGTCTGACATAAAGCTTCGATTAGGCTGTCTTGATTTGTACGAACAAGCAAACTACCAGTTGCGACGAACGGAAAACACGGGGATTATGGCCTCGTTTGTTTCAGATTAACGTAGCGTTGCGTTTCGCTGTAGCAAATTTGTGACCCCCTCAAAATACGTCTTAACGAGTTAAAAAAATTATGAAAAAAATATTTTACAAACTTTAAGAAGTACTATTTAAAACCCCACAAGAATGACTACAAAACATTACATCATTTGGCTTATACAAAAATAACAAAATTTAATTTAATTTAATTTAATTTAATCTGAAACAAACAAGGCCTATATATGGTTCTAGGATGGCATGCGCCCGCGGCGCGCCGTAGGAAAAAAAAATTGGAATGCCGCAGCGAGGCGAGGAATCGGGCAGGCAACTGGCCAGCTAAGCTATGCGTGCTTTGTGTTAGATGGTAGGTAGAAAATATAGATAAATAAAAGAAAAAGGGTGGGAATGTGTGCAACGAAAATGGCTGAAAAAATATTGGGAGGTGGGATTCGAACACGAGAACTACACTTGAGTTCTAGCGCTGTAAACCAACAGGCCAGCCGGCCCACATTGTTGAGACTCCCACGAAAAAAAATTCTTTTATATATAATCTTTAAATAGACGGTCGGATTGAGCCGGCGGACGCCATTGTGCGTGATCCGACGGCTGTCACGCTCGGCACTGTGCAGAGCAGACACGCTTCGCGCTGAGGTTACAATGCTAGTGCATTGTATAAGAGTATAGATATAGATGGCATATCAGGTGGGCATGGCCGAAATGATGACGTTGGAGCATGGCATCGTCGTACAATTCCCACTTTATTTAAGGCTTGTTCCTTTTAGTTTAAATTAAATTAAATAAAAATTTAGCTTGCTATTTTTATAGATTTGATTTACCACCTTGCTTCTTGCTTAGTACTACCTCCGTTTTTTTGTTTGACGCATTTGACTTTTGAACACGTCTTTAATCTTTTGTCTTATTAAAAAATTTAGTGGAAACATGCAAAAATATAAGTCATGCTTAAAATACCTTTAATGATAAAATAAATCACAACAAAAATAAATTATATTTACATAGTTTTTTAAAATAAGACGAATGGTTAAAGGCGTGTGCCAAAGTCAAAAGCGTCAAATAAAATGGAACGGAGAGAGTGCGAGGTAACTAGCGAGTATATCCATAGTTCATAGTTTGTGCTAGTTTCATACAAGGGATTTTTAGGATCGTTCAGGCTATATTTAGTCTATTTTGGCTTTTACAAACGGACTAGTAAGTTTTGTAATTATTTTTGTGGGTTTAAATGGTTCTTGAAGTTTTGACAAGATTTTTTCATTTTTTTTTAAATCTTTAAGACCCCTCTTGAGAAGTCACAATTTTTTCAGATTAAAATTTTAGCTTTTTTGATCGGAAAGAACGAGCCCTACGACAGGATCATCAATCGTCTAGAATTATTATTAGGAAAAATAACTATACGACACTACAATTTCTCGTATATTGGTAATTTGTTCGCTAGCATATGAACCCGTACCCAATGGTAATTATATATGAACAATGAGAATGGACAATGAGAATTGGCTTATAGTGTCCAACATATTGTCTCATAGGGGTCCTACAACAGATGATGTCAGCAAATCCTATAGCGTTCTACCACTTTCACAAGAGAGAAGGGGCGATGGTGGGGGAGAAAGAAGGCACAATGATGGTGGTGGGGAGGGGTTCTCTATTTAACGGTTTGGTAGAGCAAAAGGATGAGGTTAGGAGAAATTATAAAAGATGGGTGCTCAGGTGGCCGGGTAGAGGGCTGGGGCGGGCCTAGAAAACATTGGAGGAGGTAAACAAGAGGGAGATGATTGTGAAGACGTGGAAGACGGACGTGGACGAGGAGAGGTTGCACAAAAAGTGTGCAAAATGCGCTCTCAAATGTACCTCGCCGTGTCATTCGGGCCATGCAATCACAAGCATAGTTGGGCCACCTGTGTTTGGCTCTATGACCATGGAGCATCACTTGGTATGATTGTTTGGACCGTACAAGATTGGCCCACAGCAACTCATGCCATGTCCTTCTTTCGGCGGTTCTGAGCAAGCCCAAAATAGTGTGGCATACCCTAAAACCAAATTTTGCTAATTCGGTTATTTTCAATTGAGGTGACATTTCTTCAAACCAATTAGAGATACCTCCAAGTAATCCTGATGGATTTTTGAAAAATACCTAATTTAATTTTCTCTAAGTAAAAGTTTATGTTTTGGGTTTCGCCGAACTAACTTTTTAGTAAGACAATTATTTTCTTGATTAAAGTTTTCTGGATTGCAAATATGAAAATTTCCATATAGCATGTTGGATCCTTTTTTTCCTCCACGTGGAAAATTTCCGAGGATCGGACAAGGAGAAGGGGCAACAGGAAGTAGGAAAGGTGGGAAAGGGTGTGTGATATCACTGGCCGCAAATTTTTTTCTGACCAAGCAAATAATATGGAACGCACAAATTTTGTAGTAAATCGTTCGATTCTCGCAGAATCGTAAGTTCCACGCTTCAGAAGAAGCCTAATCGATGAAGAAGAATGGAAGGACATTCGAAGCAAAGTCCGGCCAAGATCTATATAACTCGGCAGCCGGCAGGTCAGACGTCCAATCATCTCATCTGGTAGATGTCAAGGGGTCTTAATCCAATAATTTATGCATCATTTTCATCTGCGCGTGGGCTTGAAAATGCAGCCATCCAGCTCACAGCCTGCCTGCTCTGCTCGTAGAGATGTAGTTGCAAAATCCACTTATTGTTTTGCCGTAAAATTTGCTTTCAGTAAATTTCTGAGAACAATCCCTATTATATATGGTCATTTTCTAATTTTTTATTTAAAAAACAAATATATGTGGTCATTTTCTATTATTTTTATTTAAAAAATATGTGCCCTGCCGTTTTTTTTCATCTGACCGTTAGTGTCGTCCACCTGCTGTCGCTTGCTGTTGCCGACCATTTGGGGGGCAGGGGGTGGGCACCCATCGTTCGAGAAGGGCCAATCGCCCCCAGGGCGACCGGATAGGCTATATAAATGTTAGTACCAACTACCAACTGGAAGCAAAACAATATGCACATCTTTTGTAGTCAAATGATTGAAAGTTTGGAACAAGAATCATCAACCTCTATATACTTCCTTTGTTGCAAACTATCATGTAAATTAAGATCAGCATTGGAAGTACTTATCATAGGTCGATCACATTGTTGCATATAAAATGATGGTTTTGGATTTAAACAAATATAAACACGATGCACCATATGCTCTCCTTTGTCACCATGTTTGCCAATAATATTAAATGTGTTTTGTGATAAACATGGCAAATCAGAATGTGCAAAAAAAATTTCCTTCAAATTATTTAGACCACATAGAACATCAAATTTAATGTAATCTAAAGTATTTCAAGAAATCATCTTGTAACAAACGAAAATTGATAGAGGGTTCCACTAAATGTTGCTCTATAATAACATGAGTAGTGGACAATTTCAACATGACAAGATCATTCTTACCTTGTGTAAGCTTTTAAGTGTTTCTCTGTTGATGTAGGTAGCACTTTATCATGAATAACAAATGTTTCATCTCACATGTATCGTGGGCTAGCAATGAAATAATTACCATCAACCACGATCTCTTCTCGTGAAGTGGAAATCAAAGGGGAGGCAATATCTAGCACCTTGGTTGAAGGGAAAGTCCCATGCCCAACCTTCTCATTTTCCACCATTTGATTGTGCTCAGATCCCTACAAAATGTTAGCCACAAGTAGAGGTGCAACAGCGGGCGCCTCAAGTGAAGTTAATAGTTCATTCAAAGATTTCTTTGCGAGCATATTTTAAGCTTTACAAGCACAATAAAGCGATTGTTAAAGAGGGTTATATGTTTCATGAAAAACAATATTTTGAATATCCATGTTAAGTTCACAAAAGATCCTATCTTTGGTAGTCTTTTCACATTCTTATAAAACACAACGTAACAAATAAGTTCACAGTTCATGATAATATTCTTTAACGGTTGTATTCACTTGTTCTAAGCATTGAAGTCTGTTAAATGAATGCAAGGCAAAATATTTAAGAGAAAATTCAAGTCTCAAAAATATTTCATGACAATCCAAATTTTAGGTTTCCTCTCTTTTCTATAACGGAAAGGCTGTGGTTCGGCCGTCCGGCCGATCGGACTCACGCGTTCCTCGCACGCACAGTGAGCAGCCAGTATGTGAGCAACTGTAGCATGCAGGGTGGGTCCCATAAGCATTTTTTTTATGGCCATAATTTTTGACTGGTTGCTCTAATCCACACACCGTTTGCACCAACGTGTTCCTCGTATTTAAGAATAAAACAAGATATATGTTGCCATATAAATCTTCAAACTTACCTGGTGAAACTTGGGTTTCGCCTACTGAAACTTGGATTTCATATTCGTAAAACTTGCCAACTGTCAAGTTTCATCAGGTTTAATGCAAGTTTCAACAGGTTTCATCCAAGTTTTTTCAAGTTTCATCTGGTCAATTCAAATTTCAATAGGTTTGATCCAAGTTTCATCAGGTTACATCGAAGTTTCATCCAAGTTTCATCAGATTTCATCAGCACACGGCCAAGTTTCATCAGCACATGGTCAAGTTTTGCTAGTATATGTGTAAGTTTCATAAGTGCCTTCTCATAGTTTCACATAAAAAAATTTAAAAAGTAAAAAAAATCAAAAAATTTAAAAGTATTTAAAATGGGTTGCTCTCGATTTTTGAAGAATTATGAAATTTATTCCACACATTTTGAACACTGTTTAAATTTTATACAAAAATCAGAAGTTTAATTGGAAAATTGATCAACTGCAACGACTAACAACGAGGGAGTGCATGCTGCGTTGGTCCGGCATTGGCGCGTCCATCCGGACGTCCGACGCCTGGCGCTCGCCTTTCTATAAACATGCTTGCACAAAATTAAAACACAATCAGTAAGTACACTAGTGGCAAAACTAATCTTTTCATTTTCTAACAAATCATGCATACCAAATTATTTGTCTACTGCTATTTCTCAATCAATATATGCCTTAGGGTCATAATTTCTGGTATACGGTGGCAACATTAAAATGAGGCATATGGAGGCTCGAGGGTCATAATTGACCGTCGTGCGCCGACGCTACAGCGCCGCCAAGGTCACTGCTGCAACCTCCACCGTGCCGGTTTGCGCCACCACCTCCCCTGAGGTCCCCATCTTCCTCTCTTCCTTTTCCCCACCGGTGCGCAGATGGAATCGCTGTGGCCGCCGTGACCTGCCGCCGAGAGTTGCTGCCAACCGCTGCTGTTTGTCTCACTGCGCATCCCGATTCAAGGTGCTACAACCATCGACTCCCTACCATCGAGTTCCAACACTGCAAGTCTCCGTTTCGACCGGCCGCGCCATCCAGAGCGGCCGTCATACTCGCTGTTCTGTTTTGGGAAGAAAAGCCCGTGATCTGTTCCTCTCATTGGTTCTTTTTTTCTGGCTGTTCCATGGGACCCGAAGGACTACTAGTTGGCTGCTAGTTGCAAGGTGCAGTCACTTGTGCAGTTCATTCCATCAATTCAAATGGCCACCAAAAATCCATCCGATGTCCAATTGACCTATAATAAATTTGCCTTAATTATGAGATCCATATCAACCTTCCTGTAAATTTTCATAATTTTCTAAATTACTTTGATTTTCAATCATTTTCGTGTCGCAGTTAATCTTTATATAGTGGGGTGCCCGTGCGTTCCTACGGTTTCCCTTTGTTCAAAAGCGTTGTTTCTTCATGGGTTGTACAAAATACTTCGATAACATTTAGCGTGGAGATTCAACACACTTTAATCTAAACCCTAAATCCTAAATCTATGAAGTGATGACTTCTTTGTAGACGATATTCTTGATAAGTGTACCATCTGATAGGGTAATCTCTTCCTTTGTAGTCGCAGCGAGAACTTTGAGTTTGCTTCTAGCTGTTGCTCGTGACATTGCGACGTATAGCTATCCATGTGAGAAAACCGGATTAGGGAGATAAATACCAACATGCGGGATTGTTTGCCCTTGGGCTTTATTGATGGTCATTGCAAAGCTCACTCTAATAGGAAATTGTTTTCTCTTAAAACTTGAAGGGGAACATTTCATCGTCAGACGGCCACAAAGGTATGCGTGGGAGAAAGACTCTTTTTCCTGCATGCTGTCCAAGCATAATTTTTGCATCAACGGTGTTCCTTTGGAATGCTCGGACTATCAGCCTTGTTCCATTACACAAACCATTAGGTGGATCAAGATTTCTGAGCAATATCATTAGACAATTAACTTTAAGCTTTAGTATGTGCGGCGGCAAACCATTTGCTGTCAAAGAATTCAAGAACTCCGAGGGATAGTGATTGTTAGGATCATCCATTGCACAATCGAAGCTGTGATAGACCATTTACTCTCCTGGAAAACGTTCGATTAGCTTTATGTTTATGCCATCAACGTTCTCATTCCTAGTTGACAGAATAACTCGTGACGTGATGTAGTTCGAGTTGGTCATGTTTGCCTCTAACATTGGGAAAACTATATCAATGAGGTCATCGATGTTAGATTGTTCACCAGTGTAAGGGACACATATCTCGCTAGGTAACCTTACGTAATCGTGCTCGATGGTTTCCTCAGCACCATTTCTGATGCCCAATAAGTAATCTGAAAACGAAGGATCTGCCTCAGCCCTCATATTCTGCACAAGCCTCAGCTGACGCATGTCGTCCCATAGGTAGGATCTACGTAACGTTGCATTTATTATTTGCGCCCATGTTCCCTTCCGTACAACCGGAAGGACCTGTCTAAAGTCACCTCCAAAAACAACCATCTTTCCTCCAAATGGTAGACCAGGTTTATCCATGATGTCTCTCATGCTCTTATCAAGCGCCTCAATTGTCTGCCTTTTTGTCATAGTAGCTTCATCCCACAATATAAGTGAAGCCTGTTGAAGAAGTTTTGATGTCCCACTCTGCTTGGTAAAGTTACACACACCACCATCCTGTATGGTAAGTGGTATTTTGAATCTTAAATGTGCTGTTCTACCTCCCAGCATGATGGAAGCGGCTACACCAGATGTTGTTGTAGCGATTGCTATGTTTCCATCTCTCCGAACTCTTGCCAGCAAAGCTTTGTATAGGAATGTCTTTCCTGTTCCTCCGGGGCCATCAACAAAGAACACACCACCAGTACCATTGTGAACAGATGCTAATATGTTGTCATAAGGATGCCATTGTTCACGATTGAGGGATGACACGGCCGAGACGTGCTCCTAGTCTACCTCAATATTGGTCTCTTCAAAAATTTCCCTTACCACACCAGACATGGCGTCATCCGAACCATGAATCTCAGGAAGAGGGAACAATGTTATATCCTTACCCATCGACTGTAAGATATTTCTAATATCCATCAACACCATCTGTTCTACCTCATGTGAATTCCTTTGGCCCCACTGGAAGTCATCGGACATTGCTTCTAAGTGTTTATCCCAAAGACCTCGCACATTGCTAGGTTCACAAAAAACCAAAATTGTAGCAAATAGCCTTCGTAGAGATACCGGCATTTGGAAAACTTCGGCCTCAGTCAGGCATTCATCGATGCTACTATCTGCCTCGATAAGTCCTCTTTTCTCGGCAGCTTCTCGGAAGGTAGGGTAGACAATTCCTTCAAATTTTCTTAGATCTTCATATGAAGTAGGGCCTCGTACGTGGTTTAGTAACACTCTTAGATAATATCTCTCCCCCTTCGCAGGATGTGCAGAGATGACCCGTCCAACTTGCGTGCGTTGTTGTCTCGGTTTTCATTTTTTCAGCCTATTCTCCCAAACTGCATATTTTGGAAACTCCCTGTACAATAAGCTTCGAGCCCATGAGAATTCTTGATTTGCGTTAAAGAACTGAGTCAACATCGATTTCTCGACACCCTGTGAATCCAAAACTCCACGCACATCAGCATTCTCTGTGTAGGAAACAAGATGCATGCCTGGAAGATGTAGTTGCAGCTGTAGCACTGGGGGCGAGATACCATTTAGGTCAAAACCATAGATTCTCCATAAAGCCTCTTGTGGGCCCACCCATCTAGCCTCTCTGAAATTTTCAATCTCATTAATCTCATGGTTGCCATCAACATCATTTATAGACACGGATGCCCTGTCATGCCCCTTGTAGACGTACTTGTAAAGGTATTTGACGGCCTGAATGCTTGAACAAACCTCAACATTCATGTGACAATCATACCTTCTCAGTAGACTTGGACAATATGGCACAACCCACCTATTGTCCAAGACATGCCCTCTGACTAATTCTGTCTTCCCGTCCTCCCTTCTTCTATATATAGGGTAAGCATCCTTGCCTTGCAGTGTCGTGGCCTCAAACCGGCGTGGATAATGGCACTTGCAATGACCATCTTTCATGCAGGGGCTATGTCTATTTAAAGAACCACATGGTCCATGCATCATGTGTTTAAGTACCATTTCACGAAGCTGGGGATACTTGTCCTTGTTTGGAAGTTCTGCCGGGATGACCCTGCCATACTGTTCTGGGCTTGTTAGTTTGTCGGCGGATTGCATGATAAGAAGGAAGTGTGCATGTGGCAGACCCTTTTCTGGAACTCAATGACATGGACTTGTGCGACCACAATGCCAAGGATGTGTTTATGGAAGGGCTGGTGCTTGAGGTCTTCTAGTTTGGCACTAAATACTCTGACAACTACATCTGGTCGGTCGAGGCGTCTGTCTTGATTCGAGTTCTCTAGTTATTTCTTCCCAGTTTGGGTTACAAGTCATAGTGAGAAAGCAATCTGGTTTTCCATACTTCTACACCAAGGCCATGGCATCCATGTATCGTCGTCTCATGTCCCTTCCACCCCCAATAAACGATGCCGGTAGGACACATCTTTTGCCCAATGCACGCGCTCTGGTTTCTCCTGCAGATAAACTATCAACTAAACCCTGGTACAGATCAGCCCTTATTCTTGCTTGGTTATGGAGTATATAGTTGAGCCGTGTTGCCTCAAGCTTGATATAGGTGTCCACAACAAATTGCTGGAATAGACGCCTCCCATGCAATATTGTGTTGAATATCCCATGACGCATCTGGAATTTGTAACAATAATATTCGTGCATCGCGACGCACAGCTGGCTATTAGTGTCTGTCAAAGAAATAAGAGCATATGGTTAGTTATTAACTTGATCAAGGTTATCAAATCGTTACTTCCAACAAACTAACCTACCTGGGTTGTCGGGATTTGTGGATGACCTCCTGATCTGGCTCGGATGAACGCCAACCTTTGGTATTTCTGGATGCCACCCAAGCTCACCTCTTGCGAAAATAAGAGGATATGACAAAGGGTCATAACATACATGATGAGGCCTGATTGAGTAATATCTACTGTCGTTACCAAAGAGGGTAATCCCACGCTCAATATGTCTGTAAACCTCATTCCCCTCGACCCACACAGCAGCCACCTCTGATGTTAATGGTCTATTATAGGTTCTCTGGTCTAGTTTGTAGTCCATGTTTAGGAAAATACGACACTCATCCATGTCGTCCACTTGCCCTAGGCTCCTAAATGTCTCAGAGTAGGGATTGTCTCTTAGGATATCCACCAAACTTGCAATAACATAACGGTCTCTTGCTTGGAACAACTCTCCTCTAGCTTTTCAAAAACGGTGTGATAAGCTAGAATCATCATCGTAGAAGTATAGCTGCAAGTGGCTTGAGCTCTCATCTCGTTTTCCAAAGGAGTGTATGTTGTGGTAAATTTGTCCGTTTGCTTTAAAGGTGTATACTCCGTCTCTTGCGCTTGCAAGCTGCTGGTCATAGTCACAAGCAAAGGTGGTGAACGAAAAATGACCATTGAACCATCTAGTATTGTCTAGGAAATGTTGTGAGTTTGGGTCCTGTCTCGTGTATAGCATTCGAAGCTCGTCAGGCGGCTCTGGCATCTCAACTTTGACCTTTCCATCTCTGCAACAAAATCCCAATGTTTCATATTCTAATTTTTTTGCCCCACAATGGCGACAATCTGGCACCGACTTCAACATATGAGTGCTTTCTGGTAGATTTTGGTATACTACGTCATCAACATCATGGTTGTTGGAGCCTACCACAGAGGCATTATTAGTACCAGTGACATTTGTTCCATTCAAATAGTTAGGACTAGGAGTGGTGCATCGGGCAGTCGCTCGTGGGTATCGCCGAACTCGCCTTGCCCACCTTTGTTGGGGTGTCTCACTTGCATAACGTTCTCTAGCGCATGCTCGTCTGTTTGCGACTTGTTCGGGTGTCATGCTTGCAAGATGTGCTCTGTCACGTTCCCTTCTTGCCTCTGCACGGTCTGTTGTTCTACCACGAGTGCTTGCTTCAAATGATTGAGTTGGATGTTGCTACACATCCATAGACGTAGTAGGCGCTGCAAAAGAGTAAAGGAACGCAATGTTTTAAATTACATTTGATCTATTATTCTTGTTGACATCACCGTCAAAAATTATAATTTGACGCATACCTGTAGAGCTTTCACCTTGTAACATGCGTGTAGATGTGAGGGTACTTTCGCATTGCAGTAGATGTGGTTCATCATCTTCTTCTGATGAACTATCGACTATCGTATATATTCGAAGATGGTTCTCGAATAGAAAGCCCGGAAGAAGGGCCATGTGCCATGCACTCGTTGTAATATCTCTTTCGCTTCCTTTGTACATGCATAACTTCAATAAAAAGATTAATCAAATAAACCCCACACTGGAATTTTAATTAATGATAATTTGCAGGATTTGTGGAAGATTAATCCAATTTTTGTTCCTACAGTGGAATTTTGCAAGCTTTGATGTCATAGGCAGGAGTGCTAACGTTGGGGGGTGAGTCCACTTCTTAACTTACTATGGGTCTAATTCAAGATAAGTTGGATCATTTCATATAAAGCTATATGGTACAAACAGCAAAACATTGAGATATGTGCAAGTTGTAATGAACGCATGCAGGTTTCGTGTCTCATTTTACAGATGCTATTTTTTTTCTTATTCTAGAAAACAAGAACACAAACGAAAGGTAGGTAGATCATGGAATCGTCCTAGTGACATTACAAACTGTGTTCCAGAAGTTCAGAGCCTGTCTTATAAGTAGTTTGCATTTTAAGTAGTGCATGGAAGATGGAACAAGCATCCTGATCGAAATACTTTTGAGCAGGGGACTGCCACAACACGAAAGAAGCATAATTTGAGATGATCTAATAAGCATAATTTACACTGATTTCTAACATTGAACAGTGTCTGTTCAACGCCATCCCATTGCCGGTGATTTTGGTAGAGGATTTGAAAATAAATGATAGTTTGAAAATCGCCAAATTGCTAATGGAAGACTCATGTGTCATTCGAAATCCTGGCTCGACAATATTTGAAAAACCTTTTCCAACAAATCTTTCCGCAATCACTCTCCACATTTAGTTAGCGATGTTTCCATCCATAGATAGAGCATCACCACATTTATCTTATTCGATTAATTCAAAAATTCCATCAATACATTTTCAAGCTCCCATTTAATGAACAAATCGGTCAATATGGGATTAATTAATGGGCCGAATATGATTAATTAACAGATCATCTAAATTATGCTTATTAGGACCAGGGGACTGCCACAACTACACTGCCGCAAATTATCTTCACTTGAGCAATCAACAACTATACCACCTCAAAAGATACATGTGCGTGGTTGGAGCAAACAGATTGCGTTACACATACAAGATCGTGAATAGCTGGGAAATTTAACTGCTCAAGTGCAAACCATGTCAACGCAACATGTGATAAAAAGTCAAGGAATATTTTTACAAACATGCAAAATATAGCTGAAAATAGAAAATCTTTGTACAGATCCCGGTGACCCTATATTAGTCACCCATACATATATATCTCTACTCTAAACCCTAGATCGATCAGTCTGGTAACACGGTTGCCAAGTACGCCCATCTATTTTCAAGAAATTTGTTAACAAAGCGAAGATTCTGCCTTATCATCAACATCCGTCGAATAGCTGCAACTTAGAAGATAATATTTTTAGTTAATATTAGTTAGAAATCCGGGGCAACAGTTAGAGATTTAACAATTTCTCACTTTCTAATTGATGCCTTGTGTGATGTCTTGGGTTGAAGTCTAGTGCCGTGTGGTCAGAGGTCTCCAAGCATCCTATTGTTAAGTTGGTTAAATTGAACTTTAGTAAAATGTAAACTTGAAAGCGAGATAAAGGGTAAAAGAGATTAGATGATGGAATTACTGTGTCTCGGGTTATGTCGCAGCATAGTTCCAATTATTATTCCATTGTCAGCTTTAGCTACCGCCCATCGGAGAGCATTCCGGTTCAACAGGTCACTCCAAACTCCAACAACGATCAGGTTCCACCTAGAAATTTAGCATATAAAACCCTTAATTGGTGATGCTTACCCCAAAAAAATTTATTAGTACCAATTTTGAGTAGTACCTCGCATCCATTAACACAACCTCTCTGTATGGCCTTCTGCCCATGTGCTCCAATGGCTCCATATGAACAACTATTCCCATGATGTCTGGACAATTTTCAAATGCTCATTTTAAATATATGAGTTTTAATTTTTATATTGCAATTAAACTATAAGACATCGAAGGAGGTAACGATCGGTACCTATGAATGTCTTGTTTGGTTGTTGAATCACTTCATGAAATGGCATAAGATGCTTTGGACAGGGAGAAAACTGAAGCGGCATGGTGTATGGCTCAACAGTAGTTCTCCTTGTCAATGTCAATTCATACTGATGCCCAATATTTCAAAATCAAGTTGCCCCCAGTTTGGCCCGAACACGACATTTTTGCAATGTGTAAATGCTACCTTGTTGAAGTAACGTGTCGAATCGATGGACATCATTGTCGTATGAAATTGCTTCAATTTTAGATCCCTTTGAAGTTTTTAATATAAGTGAAGTGAGTTAGTGAACTATTCCAAAAATAGGACTAAGGTGGCTTTTATATCTGAAGTGACTTACAGTGATGTCCACAAAGATGAAGTGTTGCTTATCCCGATATCTAGGCTCCACAGGAAACTTAACTTCTACCGTCATGACAACACTCGAATGTATGTAATCTTGAACATCATCAAACAATTTGAAACTGTATGTAACTCACATTTCAGTTAGCTAGGTCCATCCTAGTTGATATGGCAATTGAGCTAAACTCACCTAGGAACCAACAGCGCAGGAGGTGGATCTGCAACTATTTTCTTGCTTTGGCAAAGTCTAATTGGTGCCATTAAACTAAAAACAGTAAAAAGGTATGAGGTCAGGGTAGTTTTTTCGCTCGTTTTGGTTTGTTAATCTAACATTGCAAATCAAAGATCTGAAATGAGCAACACTATATAGAACTGACAATAGGAAAGGAAGAAAATAGTTGGGGAACATGTATGAATTAGGACAACAATTAGAAATATAGTTCATCTTTCACAAGAGGCCTCATCTCTTAAAAGTGTAAAAATAAGAACAGGGAGAAATATTAGGTATTTGGGGAACAAGTATGAATTAGGACAACCATTAGAAATATATTTAGAAGTTACAAAATGACCGGTAGCAGATATGCATGCAGTTTAGAGGAAATAATTTCAAATAATGGAGGAACAGGGCACTGTATCAAGAAAGTACAGGATGCTATTGGAGTTTGTAGCAAGTCAAATTACAAGCAAGGCAGCAGAAACTATTTGTTTTAATAAACTGTAGCAAAGCAACCTTTATTTACCTTTTTATGTTTATCGAGGATGGACCTTTACTCCCTTCTGAGCTAGACAACCTTTTGTTGACAGCACCTGTTAAGTAAGACAATTTAGATGAATCAAACACGGGCACCTTACTTGTGAACACATGGAAATCATCATGGCAGTATTCATGCAGATGAACACTTTGTGCTATAGTCCAAAATAAGTAAGCCTTGCTTGTTTCACATGATAATTAGAAAATGAAATAGCAATCGACGGTGAGGTCAAATACCATGAGATGAAATATTGAACTATGCGCAAATCAGATAAAATTTCACTTAAAAAGACAACTGTAGTTCTTAAGAGAAACATAAAATTAAACAACTAAAACTACAATCTGTAAGCATATTTGGATATGGGCATGTCTATATCTTTATACAGTTCAAAACAAAAGTAATTTTTTTTCTTTCACCCCTTGTATATATGTACAGTTCTTTCATCTTTAATGAAGTCAACAGTGCTCCTGCCTTCCTGTAAAAATAAAAACAGAAGTACAATATTAGTGATCAGAACTGGTTTGTCCTGTATATTCTGATCCAGCTTGTTAACCTTGCATGTGTGGCAAACCAGAAAAATAGGATGTACCTGGCATCTAAAATGTTTTCAAGTTCAGAGAACTGACTTTCACAATCCAAATTAGAAGAGACACCTGCAAAGATGACCAAGAAAATCTCAAATCATCACGAAGTCTAAAGTTTTACAAAATGAAAAGAGAAAAAAAAACAGTTAGATGGAGATGGAAATAACAGAAATATGGATTGTAGCAAAATCTATGGTAGAAGAACAGGAGATTATGCCTTTGAATTGTTCCTTTTCAGGTTTTTGTTTCTGTATATTGACCATGACAGATCAGGTTTAGTATGTGACCAAAATACCATTATTAAAACAAAACATTATGGTCTACCAAGTTTATATATCGTCAACCAAAACCAAGTCTCTTGGATCAGACCAATAACCATATTTCATTGTACTTTAGCAATCAATTTTTAAAACACAGATTGAGCGTTTACATAAAGTTCAACACTCAACAGGTTATTCCAGATTTGAGAATTTTAGTAAAAACAAAAATCAGAGCATGTTGTGACACGGCCTACCAAAATTTAAGGATTTATTTCTGAACTCTGGCGTAAAGCTTGTCTGTTGCGCAAGAGCTAAACATAAAACATATAATCATAAACAATCCAAAATGCGAAGATGATTAACAAGAAAGCTCACAGGTTTATCTTTATACTTCTTCTCTATGAATTCCAGGTCTGGCAAGACATGCATGCAGTTGATGCAGCAATAGGTCCAAAAATCCAGCAGGACCACTCTCCCTTTTAAATCCTGCACGTAAGTTTACATACTGATGAGTAATGGGTATTGGTGGCATAGTTCCACAGGCCTATATCCCATAGCAGTAAAGATAAATGGAAAAAATTGGACATTCATCAAATTGGCAGAAAAATAAAACGAACCAGCTTAATAGAATGTATTTTCTTGAGGAGATGGTGTTGCTATTATTGATATCTACAACCAAGTATATCAGATTACTACCTAGAACAGATTTGTTAATTTAGTCGGTCGTACTGCAGTTAAATTGAATAGAAGCCAACTCAAATACACCCTTTTAAATCAGTGATTTTTACCTTGCTACATAGTACATAATATTACGTGATTTGAGATTTGTATATTTGTATATTTTTCTCTAATTCTATTTTTTTCTTGTACATAACCTTCCTTTGTTTCTTTAATATATCTATTACACCATAGGGGGCCTTCTCTATGGTTTCATCGTTTAAGAATGTACTGAAACTCTGAAAGATTCAAGGGGAACAAAACATGATAAATTACTGATAACTAAGATCATAAAAATTATTCATGTAAAGATTTCCAGCACCCAAACAATGCAGTTATCAATTATCATGTATTAGACAATTATGTTTAGCACTAAATCATCAAAAAAATTAAAAATTTAAGGATTTATTTCTGAACTCTGGTGTAAAGCTTGTCTGTTGCGCAAGAGCTAAACATTAAACATATAATCATAAACATCGAGGATATGTGTGAAAACAGTGCTGCAGTTCCACACTAAAAAAAATTGGGTTTGTCAAAGAATGGTAAAAAGTTTATTGCACCGAAGTGTCAATCATATGCAATATTGCAGTTGGATTGGGTTGGTGGTATATCCCTAATGACCATGTTATATGCCGTCCTTGGCATAGTGATGCACAGTCTAGAAACTTTAATCCATGTATTTGCCTACTAAAATTATATATGCACCTCAGCTTGAACTTTCTGTCCTTAGAGCATGCCCAGCACGCTTGGCATCAGCGGCCGGCATCAGGCAGCTCATGCGCCAGCAGCGCAGCGCCCGCCCGCCCGGCTGCTCGCATGTGTCTGTGATTTTTGAATCAGGCGTGCGCGCGTAGGGCTAAATTAGCGACGCTACAGTGTTTTACAAGATGTGTTGGGGATGCTCTTAACAGACCATCACACCATCCAACTTTGTTTCACGATTTTTTTTCTTCAGAAATGCCAAGCAGATATGATGCAATTTTAAGAAACATGAAAAATATGAAATCATGCTCTAGGTTATCGAATTGCAAAGAGAGACGTGAAAGATTGTCATAGCATGTTAACAGTAGATGAGGTAGTGAATAGGGTGGTATATTTCTTCAGAACTGGAACTGAAATGGCAAAAAACCTGTAACATGACAAATTTAGTGATGCAAACATAGACAAATGGCAATCCCAGGTTTTTAACATACATGGATTGGAAAGCATTCGTAAATGTGTAACAAAAATTATTTGTGAGAAGACCGACTTTTGCCAGGTCAGTGAATGGTAACTAGCTAGATGGATAACACAACACTATCAAGAAGTAGACACCATACGAAGGGAATCGGAAGGGAAATCAAGCATTTGTCACCATGAGAGGGGAATCGAGAGCAGAAGCGAGAGAGGAACCGAGCAGGAGAGACTGAAACCATACCTTTAGTGTGCGAGGAGGGGAACCGAGCAGCACAGAGTGGAGCTGTCGTTTTTGTAGGCGTGAGCTCGTGCGCTAGTTCGTGGGTTCTTCACGTGGTTGGTTGCTACTCCAAATCGTGGTCAAGGCGGTTGCAAAGAACGTGGTTTGGTGCGCGCCGCCCTCCCAGCGGCGGCGTGGAGCGCCTCCCCAGCGCGGCGGCGTGGCCGGATCCTTCTCCTCCTCCCCAGGCGGTGGCCCAGGGTCCTGCCATGGGAACTGCAGCATGGACCCCCCTCCTCCTTCCGCGGCGGGCGGAGCGCCTTCCAGCAGCGGCGCGGCAGATCCTTCTCCTCCGCCCAGCGGTGGCCTGTGGTCCGCCATGGGAATCAGAGAGGACCCCCTCCTTCCCAACGGCGGCGTGGAGCGCGGCGTGCAGACGGGGGCGACGGTGGGAAAGAGCTAAGCGGCTCGAGCACGGCGTGCACGCGGGCGGCGTGGTTAGAGCGGCTCACGGCTCGGGGGTGGGCGGAGTGGAGACTCACTGGCTCGGGGGCGAGCGACTCAACGGCTCGGGGGTGGGGGTGCGAGGGAAGAGCTGACGCACGGCCTACTCTCTCTTTAAAGGAGTAGAGATTTTCATCGCTCTAATTCTATAGATTCAAAAATTAGAAAACGTATTTTAATATATATATATAAATTTGAGATCGACTAGTATGTAACTTTTCATGAGCATTTGCATTCATGTAATTTATCTTTTTTTCATTGTATTTATTGGTGGTTTTCATACGGTAGATAACGAATTTCGTTGATGTCATCGATCCAGCGGGAACCGGTGGTGATTTTGGAACCCAAGGCAAGTGCTGAACCTTTGACACCTATGATTGTGAACTTGTTTTGTAGATTTGTTTAAAGAATGTTTAGTTAAGAACTAAAAATGCAAATTAGTTAATTTAGCTACACCCATGTAATATTATTAATATTTATATATAAATTGTCCTTGTTGCCACAGGTTATTATTTACCACTTATTTATATTGCCATACCTATAATCTAGGTTTTGCATGATGCTTAAAATGCTTAGACCCATTTATCATACTTGTGATGAGTTGTCTTGTTATGCTGTCTTTAATGTAATTTTAAAGGACGATGGTTGTCATCATGTTTTTAAATGGTTTAAATGATAGTGGGTGCTATCGGGATAAAAACGTTTTGCAAAACCTGATTGGGGTGGTTGTATGCAAGGTGGTGTGCATTATGCCGAGGCCTATGTTGCACGAGACTTGGGCCAAGTGTGGGACTCACCCTGATCTTCTAAGTACAGATTCCTTGGGGTAGTCGAGCTAAGTACTACAGTGCGACCATGTGTGCTGGAATGGGACATCCTTGACTTAGTACCCATCGAACTCTTGGTTGGACATCCTGCATGGCGGAGAAGGTACAGAAGATCCATCGCGTCATCCTTCAGGCTCAAGAGGGGAATACAGCCAACGGGAAGAAATCCTACGCTACGAGGAAACCTTAGAGGGGGTGCTAACCAAGAGCTAGTTGGTTAAAGGTCTCGTTACGATCTTCTCCGACGGGAGGGTATTGTATTGCATGGGTAAAGCGTGCAACCTCTGAAGAGTGTACAACTGTCATGATAGCCTTGCCCAAGAACAAGGGCGGACGACAGGGAGCTGCCTCTCTGGTAGTTTTAACATTTTATTTTCAAGATGTTTTTAAAGGAAAGCCACAACTGATGAAGTCATGTGTTTTGGATTTCTCCTCATAGGGGGACTGTGAGCGTGGGGTTGTAGGTTCATGGTGGGGAACCGTGACTAGCTACTTTGGGCAAAACCGGCAGTCGCCGGAAATTATGAAATTCAAATGATACAAATATTTGTTTTTCCAATGTTTTCCATGTTTAAAAAACATTGGGTGAGCTTTTCAAAAATTGGTTTTATGCAAAAGAACCTTACCCTTCTGTTGAAAACCTTAGTTGCATATAGTCAGCCTTACTTGTTGAGTATTCGCGTACTCACCCCGCCTCTTATGCAGGCTGCTCATTCGAACAAGAAGGGCACCAGCAGATGAACGCATGCGCTGATGGGGAAGTGTATGAGGAGGAGGACCTCGACGAAGGAGTGCAAAACGAGGATTTTGGAGACGTCTAGGAGCGCATACCTACAACATGCCTGTGGAACTTGAGTTTTTATTTGGTTGTTCATGAACACTGTTTCCGCTGTTGATGGTCTGCGTGCCGAAAACTCTGCAATAAATGCCATGTTGGCTGATACATTTCTGTAATACTGTTTTAATCGCTATGGTTATGATCCAAAGTACTGTAAATCTCTGTGTTCTAGCTAATTGATCTAGGGACTAGAATAGATGAAGCGCAGAGGGGATTCGACTTCATTTTCGAGTCCTACACTCCGCCTCCATTAGCCCCACCACCTCAAGTACTTTCCAGAGGGGAGCGGACACGAGCACCTATTCACGAGGGCCTGCCCTCGTGAATAGTAAATCACGAGGGCTTCTGCCTTTATCGCGAGGGTTTTGAGCCCTCGGTATTGAGGAAGATTCCCGTAGTGAGAGCACCCGGAGTGGGGCAACAACGGCGTCGTCTCCTACACCGGGAAGCTCTGGTGGGTGGAGCTCTCCTTCGGCCTCCTCACTGTGACCCCTTCGCCGACGAGCTGGACCTACGCTACTTCCCACTCCCGCCAAGTTGCATACTGGACATGGATTCGTCTTGTTGCCCTAGCTTTCTAGGCATCGATAAGCGCAGGTGCGTGCAGGTTAGCGGCCACAAGCTGCGGTTCGACTTGCTTGAACGCATGCTGCTATGCTACCTCTCTGCCTTGAAAGCTGTTTCCGTCATTGAAGTGCTTAACTTTGTCACTGCATTGTTTATGCACTACCTAATCGGTTACAATAATAAACTAATTTGGTAGAAAGTTAAAACAATGAGTATTCTCTAACGAGTTTTCAATCAGCGAGTCAACACAAGTGACATTTGTTTGTTTAGCTGCATAATTTCTGGTTGCATTAACTGATAAAATATAGCAAAGTTTTTATTGACAACATATGTACTACGACCATGATTGAAGTTAATTGTGGTAAATTGGTTAAAGAAGATGTGTTTGCATATGGAAATTGGTTAAATTGACCTGCCATGTTGTGGGAGCATGCCATCGTTCAGTGATCAATTGTATTGTGTTCCTAGCATCATGACATGTTAGAATGCTCATACCTTGAAACTATTTAATTTCCTCCTACTCAGTTTAATTTGCTCCTACTCATCATCAAGATAGGGAAGGCGGCGAAGATGTGCACTCTCCAACAACAACAGCTGCTAGTGCTACTCGAGCAAGAAAGCCAAGGTCGCAAACAAAGTGGCCAAGTGGGAAGATCAGAGTCACGGGAATAGATGGAGAAGCAGTGCCAGCTGGTGAGAAGGCCTTGAAGACATTCCGGAGGATCACAGGGCTTATCGCTTGGTAGAGGGTGCAAATAACGACAAACTTCGATGCTCTGAACAACGAAGCAAAGAGGGAGTTGTTTGATGCTCTAAAGGAGTATCTAGAGTTCTCTGAAAACATGAGCAAGCATCAGAAGGCTGTCGCATTCAAGACGGCAATGAAATCAATAGCAAAGTTTCACCGTCACTTCAAAAGCAAGCTTGTAAATGGATTCCCGGTTAATGACCTGGAGCCCTTCGACATGTACAAACAATTGAAAAGGAAGATTGTGAAGCATTCATGCAGATGAAGAGCTCCGAACAGTTCAAAACAGAGAGTGAGAACAAGAAGGAGCTTCATGCCAGGCACGACCACGGGCTTAGACCAGTGGGCTACGTTGGTAAAAGGTTGAAATGTGAGAAAGAGGATGAAAATTTATTGAACAAAGGTCACTAGAATCCTTGGTTGCAATACCCCGGACGAGCCCAGTCATACTTGCGTGCACGATCCGTCGTGTCCGAGAGCGGCGAAATCACTTTCAATAGCAAAGATATACAGTTTGTTGCTGAGAAAGTCTTAAGCTAGCCAAGGTTCTTTCTCTAGGTCAAGTAAAATGACCTTCACTCCTCGATGCTGGGAAACTCGGAGTACCTAGGCCGGGTGCGAGGTGTATCCTGTTCCCATGGTTGGAAATATGGCTTTCCCAAATAGATTGGAATGTACAGGAAAAGGAAGAGGTCGGACGCAGTTGACATCGATGCATTGACAATAGACATCACCAAGAAAGTTTATGTGAACATTATGGAAAAGCTTGATGTGCAGGGAATACATATTTCCAACCCACTAGAAACTGACTATGTGACACCTGCACTGAAGAGTACATGCGCCTCCAAGGAAGTTGCGCAGCCATTGGTCCCCCAGATTACTGATGAGCCGAATACAATCGGCCAACTAACATGACCCAAGCCCTGCAAGCTTCTAATTAAGCCTGGTGGGTATCCAATAGAGGTTGCAAAGGGCATGTGCTTCCAGATCAGGAAGTCTTGCACTGTGTGGCAATTCGTCGTGCCTATGTCGTGGTACAGGTGTACCGGATACATCCCAATGCCATGGAATACTTGTTTAACCCTGCTCCCAATGATAAGATCACAACTCTGAGGGGATGCAGTCAACCAAAGGATCCAGTGTAGAGGGCCCACATCTTGGTGCCCGATGCATCTCAGCCTGCTAACTCTTCAAATGCATAGCCGCCTCGGCCCGCACTATCTTCTCCAACTGCATAGAAGACACTATCACTGCCTTCCACTTCATCGAGCCCAAAGAACAATGAAAAAGGAAAGGGGAAGAAAGAGGTAACATCTCTTTCTCAAGGTAATATGACTCCTATGACTTTTTCTTATAGTACCATTAAATGTATGTTACTTTTGAAGAAGATAATATCTAATATTAATTATTGTCTCTCTTGCAGATCCAATTCCGTCCAGTCCACCGAGCCAAAAGGACTATATCAAGGGCGCACAATCTCTTCCTCAAGATAATATATATGACTCATATGACTCCTTATAGTAACATCAAATGTATGTTACTTTGCAGAAAATAATATCTAATATCAATTATTGCGTCTCTTATAGATCTTATTTCGCCCACTCCACCGAGCCAAAATGACGATATCAGGTAGGGATGGCAATCGGGCAGGTCGGGCATGGGTAGAGGTATCGCTGACCCGTACCCGCGAGCAAAAATCCAACCCATATTCATACCCATATCCGCTCGTGGGTACATACCCACACCCATATCCGTATCCGTATTCGTCGGGTACCCGCGACCCGCGGGTATCCGCTACGCGCCCACTGGTAGTTGCAACCTTCAACAGTGTACAATATTTCAGCCAAAAACAACACTGTAAATTCGAACATAATTGGAGCAAAAGAACAGCAGCAACAACTAGATATCCTAGTATTATTCAGCACCATTCCAACAACATTCTAGCAACATTCCGGTTGGGTTGGGTCTTGGGGAAATTTTGATGCTGGGCGTAGGGTAGGGGCCTGGGAGGGCTGGGAATTATACATTATCAGGTTGGCGGGTAACGGGTAACGTATATGGATATGTCAAAACCATATCCGCAAAATATACACCCATGGGTAGAAAATTTACCCGTATTCGTATCTGTGGGGGTATAATTCTTTACCCTATCCGTGCTTGTCGGGTAAATACCCTTGGGTATTTACCTGAACCCGCACCCATTGCCATCCCTAATATCAGGTCAGCACATTCTCTTCCTCAAGGTAATATATATGGCCCCTATGACTCCATATAGTATCATCAAATGTATGTTACGTTTGCAGAAGATAATATCTAATATCAATTAGTTCTCTCTTGCAGATCCAATTCCACCTTCTCCACCGAGAAAAAATAACACTATCAAAGGAGCACCATCTCTTCCTCAAGGTAATATGACTCCTAAGACTCTTTCTACATTACCATCAAATGTAATATCAATTATTGTCTCTCTTGCAGATCCAATTCCCCCCGCTCCATCGAGCAAAAAGAACAATATCAAAGGTGCGGGGAAGAAGGGCTCTTTTAAGCAGTCGACGAAGCAGTCCAAGAAGAATGAGTCCCCCTCTGTTGGTGCATACTGGACAAGCTCCAATACAAAATACAAGCGTGGGTAGCCCATGATGCCTGTCGATGAGCTAGTAAGAGCATGACAAGCATGTGTCTACCTCCATGAATACTACATGAACACTCATAGTACAGAGACCGGCTTTTGCGCTCAATACAGACACCGTCACTTTTCTAGAGGTGGCGGCTATATATTAGTGGGCTTTGACGATTTATATGAGTTATTCAACCTTGACGAGATAGATATCTTGTTGTTACGGTGCATCACATTGTAAGTCCCTTCAAACTTGATACCCATTAATAGCAAGACATACTACTATATCCTCAGCCTAACTGGTTTCTTATTTGTCGACAATTGATAAAAAAGCACAAGTTAGGAAGTGGCCCATTGCATTTTTTAATCTCGCACTCATTTCATGCACACAAATGAAGGAGGATCCACAATCCCCTAAGGAGTATGTCACAAAAGTTCTAATTGAGAATTTTCAAAGTATGTCACAAAAGTTCTAATTGAGAATTTTCAAAGCGACTCTTTCTTGGCGCCCACTAGTGCTGGAAGAATGGGCCGGGCCAGGTGGGCTGGCACGGGCACGGCCCGATTTTCAAGCCCGCGGCCCGGCACGGCACGATTTTTGATGGGCCGGGCTGGCACGGCCCGAAATGGCGTGCCGGGCCGGGCCTGGAAACCAGGGCCCGAATAGAGGCACGGGTCAGTTTTTTATATTTTGCATGGTCTTTCATTGCTCAGATCAATTTTTGTTTAATACGAAAGTTGTAGATAATGTCGAGACGCATATTTTTCATGTAGACAAGTTTTTCATTTCAGCAATGTATGAATTTATAAAAAATATTTTTGTCGATGCCAGCTTTCCGGCCGACGGCACCGTCCTCGGTAATTCGCCATTTTCGAGGTCGTATGCTTCTCGGATGAATTTGGGTTGAACAAAAAAGTTGTAGATACTTTCGAGGCGCATCTTTTTTGTATAGACAACTTTTTCATTTGAGCAATGTATGAATTTCTAAAAAATCATTTTGCCTGCTGTTTTCTTACTCGGGCCGTGCTCGGGCCGGCCCGGCCAGAAGGGCCTGCCGTGCTTTTGGGCCATGCCGGGCCTAGATTTTGGAACTCCGTGTTGGCCCAGCATGGCCCGAAGTGATGACCGGGCTATGCCGGCCCGTTTTGCACCGGCCCGAGGCACGACGGGCCCGGGCCGGGCCGGCACGGCACGACCCAACTCCCACCACTAGCGCCCACAATCTTGGTGGCCATCAGATCGTTCTGGCCCTTTCTATCAAGTGGAACATGGTGTGATACATAGACTCATTAAGACCAGCCGAATCAGGAGGCAAACCTAGAGAACATGATTACAGCTATCTAAAAGAAGTCCTTGACGCGTATGTTGTTCGATTTTCTTTGCATATTCAACTTTTCAAACGATCAAATGTTGCCTAGCTAATCAATCCCTCTTCTTGCAGGTCACATGCTCAATACATTGAAGAAGTCGACAAATTGTCCCAACCGTTATCCCACAAACTGAAACACAAGACGTCATTCGAGGTAAATTAACGCTACCAAAAAGATTACATTTACGGCTTGCATTTTTTACCTTATGATGTTACAATATTTTTTCTTTCACGGTGCATCCAACAACCATCGGGAAACACTTGCGGATTTTTTGTCGCGCATAAAATGGTCCAAATAGTTTACACATAAAAAAGATAATGGTTCCCGAAGTAAGTGAACACATGTATAGTTATATTTAGGAGAGAGAATCTTTGGGGAGGCTTTAGGGCGCAAATCATCACCAAATATGGTGTTCCATATACCCATCTTAATTGTCTCGACGAGCTCTTCAACGTCT
The DNA here is from genome assembly GCA_036346415.1 of Raddia guianensis. Lineage (NCBI taxonomy): Eukaryota > Viridiplantae > Streptophyta > Magnoliopsida > Poales > Poaceae > Raddia > Raddia guianensis. Next base: position 11,537,560 of record CM070543.1, read on the forward strand.
TGGTCTCATATCTTCGAAATGGGTTTTGGACAGAGAGGGATTTAGGGATTTAGATCGTTTTTTGCTAGGGTTTGCATGTAAACCGAGACGGATTTGATGTGGTATCGTGGGAGTGCATCTAGGGGGGTTTACATAGTTGTGGGAGGAGGGCTTGGGTTGGCCAATTAGGTGGGCTATACGGATTTGGACTCTTGATCTAATCTGGATAGGTTACGGATAGATAATAGACTTGATCCATAAGGAAACAGAGTTTCCCGTGGAGTTCGCGAGTGAAACTTGGAGGCAAAGTCGGTTTGGGCTTCAAGAGGCTCCCTAATTTTTGGCAATTTTCTGGAAAGTATTTTTGATTATTTCATGCTAAATACTTATTATCTTATGGGCTTACTGGGCTAATCCGAATTTATGAAAGCCCAGAAAATTAGGAAAAATGTGAGATATGAATTGGGGATTTGGGACACGTTTTCATGGCCCAAACTCCAATTTCTTCGGCATGGATTTAATTAAAGTAAGCTATAGAGACATAAATTAAAGTTATAATAGGTTTTAATATAAATGAATAGTAAAATCACTTTTTCTCTAGTTTTTTGTTTTTAAGTAAAACTTAGAACGCCTTATAATTTTATTAGGTGCCCCTCGCTGGTTTAAAACGCTGGCCACACCTATGGGAAAAAAACGTGGCCAAGTGTGTAAAAAGGCCACACCAAGGTCTTCATCTAATTTGTAGACTTCTAACTGTAACAACCAATCTAACTGAAAATAACCCTGAAGCATTGAAAAATGCTTTTAATTTCAGCAAGAAGACAACATGTTGTCTCGAATATCGAGTTAGCAACGTACCTGAAGAGCTAAGACCTTCCTTCCGCACTACTAGGGAAAGGGCCTTTAGTCCCGGTTGGCAACTAGCTTTTCCCAAGCGGGACACAAATGTTAAAAAATATGGCGGCTTGGGAAACAAATGTTAAAAAATATGGCGAACTCAAGACTCAAACCTAGAACCTCCTGCCACCACGGGACTCTTACTCACCCTTCTAACCAACCCACCCAGCCACGCGTATTTATTAGACTAGGATATGCATTCCTTTTGAACTATGCTGGAGCGAGGCTTTAGTTCCGGTACGTGTTACGAACCGGGACTAATCTGTGCCCGTGCCAGCTGGCATGTACCCGTCTACCAAAGCGCTCTTCTATCCCAGTTTGTGACATAAACCGGGACTAATGTGGACGAAAAATCATGCTTTTGGCCTAGTACCTATGAACCGGGACTGATGCCACTATCAATCCAGGTTTGTAGTTAACCGGGACTGATGTGCCAGTATAGAAGGCCCGTTCCCTAGTAGTGCCGGCTACTAATTATCAAGCAATGTAAAAAACAAACGAGAAAAATGGCCTGAAATTATTAACCGACAGGCTAACAGGCTAACACCAATCTGCAGCTGCGTTGATGCTCATCTGCCACTGGATGCACTCCAAACTGAGAATTAGGGACGCCAGTCAGGTGGTTATCTCCGGATACAATCATGTCCAATCCGAACCTAAAACCCGAATAGTTGGCCCAAACCCGAACCCAAGACCTGTCTTGGGCACAAACAGACGCCCATACCTGAAACCCGATAGGTACGCAAGACCCGAAATGAATAGGTGAGAGGGAGGAGTCCATTACAATCTGATGGAGGCGATGGTGATGATGTCGAGGTGAGGGGCGACAGAGACGAGGTGGAGGGGTGGCGGTGCCGCAATGGTGATGTTGTTGAGAGGCCGAGGTGGAGAGGCAGCGGCGACCGAGAGGAGGGCCGTGGCGATACGGTGGACGAGGTGGAGAGGTGGCAGTGTCGAGGGGAGGGGCGGCGGTGACGAGGTGGAGGTGTCGAGATGGAGGGGCGGTGGTGACGAAGTGGAGGTGAAGGGTCCGATGGGAGGGCGGCGTGGGAGTAGCGGAGGGGCCGAGGGAGGTCATGAGTTGGAGCTGGGATCTGGAGCCATGGTGTGAGGAGGGAAGAATGAGAGAAAGCTAGAGTTTTTATTTCTTAGTGTGTGTATAAAAAAGATGCACCCTTATGTTAGTGAGTGAATTCGGATAACCCATAGGTACCCATAGGTATGAAATCGAAACCAAACACAAACCCCGATAATTTCATATATCTGAACCTGATCACACATGGGTACAATCTATGACCCATACCCGCATCCATAGATTAATTTTTTTACCATCCCTACTGAGAATGGTGGGTACACGACCTGATGAATTTTTTTACCATCCCTATTGAGAATGTTGGGTACCCGATCTGATTGATTTTTTTTGCCATCTCTACCGAGAATGGTGCGTACTCGATCGACCCGAGAATGGCCACTCGATCACTAGTCACTACGTGACCAGGTAAACCGGACCAAATGCATCTCTCTTCAATCCATAGGCCACCTGGTCAAGCTGCACGTAACGCAGATCATCCTCGTCAGCTCCGGCCGACGATGAAGCCGCGGCCGCCGCGGTGAAGCAGTCTGCGGCGGTGCGGCGGACGACGTGCCCCAGGTTGCTGCATTCTTGGAGCACCATTGCACCGGTGAGGAGCGAGCCGGGGCAGTCGCGGTTTGGGTTCTTCTGCCTGAAGCCGCCGTTTGCAGCAGCCTTGCTGTCGGATTTCCGACGCTTCATCTTGCTCTGAAACTTGGGCAAGAACATCAGATATCTCTTCCAGGACCTCTTCTTGGCAGCTTGCGTGCCTGCATCGATGCCCTTCCTATGCTCCACGGCTTCTTCCGTGGCCTGAAGTTCGGTAGAGAATGGATCAGGGTACCGTGTGTATATTTGACCTGAAGATAACAAGAACAGGAACAGGAAAAAAATGCGCTGTCAATCTAAACAAATGCAGAGAATGATCACCTTGGGAAGATTATGCTGAGGATTGCAGGTAGAGATCCCATGACAGCTCTTCTTCATATTGGACAGCCAAGAATCGCCAGAAGAGAATAAAAGCTGCACAAGTGATCCAAAGAGAAGCCTAAGGATCATGCTCGGCATCCTAACCTTCAGAGGTCAAACCACTTGCAGCTAAAACTGTAATGTAAGACAGGAGGTCATGACACATTACAAGCTACAATGAAATCATAAAGCAGTGATTCAGCACTTTGGCAGTGAAGCTTTTGAAGCTTCAGACCTTCAGTTGGTTGTTGGCAGAAGTGCAGCAAAGACATAGGAACAGCAGTAGGTAGGCTACACACACCATGGTAGTTAATATAGATCGAAAGAGTGAGATCTAATTAGATGGATACAAAATATAAACTTGCACTTATATCTTGGCTTGTGGCATGTGATAAAAAAACTTGAGTATGAGACAACGTCATCGATGAATTTGCTCTACAGGATGAAAACCTATGGTCTGATCTTTACTGCTTAGACCATGGCAACGACGGCATGCTTAATGTCGTTTCCTTTTTGGAGGTATTGTTTTTGGAGAGCCTTCATCGTAGTCTTAGTGTTGTTATGGTGGTGCTCGGTTTTGAAGATTTTGTTGTGTGTTGTAGCTTACTGCGACATGATTGTTTTCGTCTTGTTGTTTTTCTTTTCTTTTTTTCTTTTTTTTTTTAGTTTTTAGCTGTGTGCATCCTAACTATACAGAGGCCGGTTGTAGTCTTGGATTGATTGTATCTCCTTGATGTATTTGTCTGAGATCAGTAAAACTTCCTTTGTCTAAAAAAAATAAGACAACGTTATCTTGGACAGTGCCATGTAGGGAAGGTCGGAAGGAGCACCAGGGCTCGTTCATGAGTTCAGAGACTGATGAATCTTTTGAGGCAGAACGAGTATTTGTTTTGTCATGCATCTGAGTTGCGACAAACACATGTGCAGGGGGCATGTGGAGCTCGGTAGATTTCACGACATGCATTGGATGGATGGCTGAACATGTCTACATAACCTACTCCGAAAGGATTGTCTTCATGTTGTTCTGTATGCACACATGTTCTACCGTCGTTGTCAGTGGTCACTTGAGACTTGGGACCAAGGTTTCCAAGGTGTAAGGTAATCTCTTTTCAATTTACATTCTGTTCACAGGTACACAGGTAGCACGGTAGAAGAGTACAACCGCAACACACAAGAAACCTGTCCTGTACTGACAGCGACAACTCCATGGATAATTATTAAATGACATGAAGATTTTTAACGCGCGAGTAAATTGTTTTGGACCATTGATATAATTGCATATAAAGATAGCATTGGTATAGATATGGATAAATAGAACCGATAGAAAGATAGATGACCTACATCTTACAACTTTAAAGAAGTATTTGTATCACACCCGAGCAATGGACTAGGGAAGTCATTTACGAAGTTTGGAAGTTCTATGTAAAAGAAAAGAATGTACCCTTCTATCCAAATCCAATTTGCACCGTCTTTTTCCAAGGATTTCATAATTGAACCTTGAACCCATCTCATATGATGGGAGTTGCCGGAGTATTAGATGTGGTTCTGCTATGCGCTTTTCATGGTGCGACCGTAAAAAACACTCTATTCAAGGACGGTGATGGTGCAAATACCTTCCGCGCTTTTAACCCAACTCAAGCCAAAGAAACTTATCGCCTTGAGGGTAGGAAAATCATGACCGGGATAGCGGACGTAAAGCTATTGAACTTAGGTGTTCTCTTTCCTTTTGTCGCCCACAGGTAATTACCCATCGTGTACAGATATGGCGAGATTTGATACCCGTGGATATGAGTATGGTGAGATTTGATATCAATGGGTAAAATTTTTCGGTACTTTGTATAATTTAACGGTATATGTTAGGATATGCTCAAAATATTAGTTTGACCGGCAAAATTGCCCGTGCGTTGCAACGGGAGAAATAAAAATCCTTGCAAATGCAAAACAAATTGGATGTAATATTTCATCAATGCGTTGCAACGGGAGGCAAAAAAACACGAAGTAAAAGAATTTAGTCTGAAATTAGAAAAAAGACAATGTTGTTTCTGAAAAAATAATGACATTTATTTTAGACGCTACAAAACATGTTAAAAAGATATGGTAGGGATGAACTAAGAAACCAAATATCTACATACTCAAGATATTAAGCAAAAGTAAACTTGAGGAGCCATATGCAATGATCCAATTCAAAAACTCCCTGGCAAAGATAATAGTGCGAAGCGGGCGAAGAGTGTGCAGAAGAGAGAAGGGGAGGTGGGAGATCTCAGCTGTTGGATTATCCAATGACTGAGATATCACCCGGAAAGCTCTACAAGTAGTCAACTGCCAGGGAGTCAGTCCCAAATTGTAATTTTCAAGAGGGCTTGGAGAGCCTTTTTTTTCAAACAAAAATGAGTAACCAATTAAAACTCTACAAAAAAAAAAACTACACCAGAGTTACCTATAGATTCTAATTTCAGTCAAAACGAACATGGCCTGTGCTTCGCTGGAGATGGTATGAAGTCATTCATGCCAGAAATGGGGAACCAGACACAACTGGAACAAAAGGTAATATAGCAGCAATTTGTGTAGATCATAGAACCAACACAAGGCATACAGATCCTCCACTAGACCATCAAGAAGAAAGTATGTTAGATCAATATGATATTAAGAAAGAACTTTAAAACATCTTAACTTTTAACTTTTAGGGCAAGTTAAAAAAAATTAAAAATGTTTTTAGCATCTTTTGAAGATCTAACTAATAAAACTCACCATCTGTGGATGACATACTATTGGTGCTCTTAAAGTACTACCAAAAGAATGATCCTTGTACCGGGTTCAAACTAAACTAACAATTGCACAGGGCTCAGTCATCATCACTCAAATGGCAGTAATAAATAGATGAATGCAGTCCAAAAGATGTTAATGAAAACAAAAGGCAAAATAATATTGCACTGTCGTAAGGTACCAAAGGCCAATTGTTACATTAGTATAAATGCCATGATGCTAGGAGCAAAAACACGTAGAAACATTAGGTAATTGCTTGTGCCGCATAAGTCATAGTCGGTAATAGTCTACAATAAACCAGTATGGGAAGATTTCATTAAAGACAGTACCTTAAGGTTATCCTCCAGTATGCGTGTAAAATAATTTTGAAGTTCAGAACCACGAAAGTATGTTAAGATTTCCTGCCAGCCAGGTGGATTCTGCAATTGACCAAAGAAATGGTAAATGTTCACGGATCAAAAAATCATGATCAGGAAAGAAATAAAAAGAACTATTTCCATGCCAAAGGCAAATAGAAACTGAAATGAAACAGGGAAGTCATCATACTTGGAATCACCGTAAGTTAGGTTTTAGTTTGCCAGCCAAGACTTTAATCTCAACATACTACTGGCCATCTCAAATTGGGCCAATCAATCTGAACATGCTACCTGTTATTAATGGAACATTTGAATATGAACATACTACCAGACATCTTAAATTAAGAGTCTGAACTGAACATACTACTGTATTGGAGATCTTAATGGAATATTTTATGAAGTGTAATATCTGAATACTACAGCATACCTTGCCATATTGAGCAAAGAAAGACTGAAAATCTTTGAGCTTTACGTTATATGGAAACAGTGATGCAGCAATTGTCCTGGAATCCACTTGTTCTATGTGAAAGAGCAGGAAAACATGAGAGCAGCAGGCAGCAACACAAGCAAGAAACTAAGCCATCAACATGTTCAGATGTACATGTAGTACTGCAGGGCGTTCTAGGCTGCCTCGGTCTGCTGCCGGAGAATGGAGTCATAGCATCAGAGTTTCCCATCCTGCTGCTAGGAGTAGGAGGAATATGCAGCTTGGCGTCTTCAGCAATGATGAGCCACCAGAACAGAAGTTTGAACCATCACCTGTTAGCAAAATTTATATTCCCTTTTTTGGTTAAAACCACTTAAAACAATGAGAATCCATAAAAAGGTTGTGCTTAAATCCCAGAGTTGAAGTAAATTTAGTATTTACCAACTCAAGTGTTAGACAGGTTGATTCATAACAGGTTGACTGCAGAAAAGCTATGCTAATTTTGTTTTTTTTAATCGAAAACGGGGCAGGCGCTCTGCCATTTCATTAAGAAGAAGTGAAATATTTACAGGGGGCCGAGAGCCGAAAGGCTACTCCATGTTTACAAAGCGGGTCGAAAGACCCCAACAACTGATATCCTCCCTAATAAGAGAGACAACCGCAGGGACAGGGAGAAACTTAGCATTGAAAATACGGCGGTTTCGTTCCTTCCAAATATTCCAAACGGTCGTGATCACCAATCCGCCAAAGGCCTTGCGATCCGAGCTGCTGAGACCTTGATGATTTACAAGCCACCAATCGGCTAAGTTGCCTTCAGGAGGTCGAATATGGGCAAAACGAGGCACTAACACCTGTAGCCAGATGTTCTGAGAGAAGGAACACGTCGAGGTAAGGTGGCTTGTTAATTCAAAGTCAGCCTGACAAAGGCAGCAGGAAGGGTTGTGAGGCCAACCCTTTCTAACAAGAATCTCTGCCGTATTGATTTTACCATGGGCAAGAGTCCAGGCGAAGAAGCGACACTTATTTTCGGAATCTGCCTTCCAGATGAGCTTGTGAAGGTCCCAACGGATGCTTCCAAGGAATTGGAGTCTGTACGCAGAGCGGGCAGTGTAAGACTGGTTAGAGGAAGCCATCCAGCGGATTTCATCTCTGTTACCAGGGGGAGCAAGATCCACCTGCTCAACCAAAGGCCAAAGTTTGAGAAAGTCTTGAAACTGGCGAGGAGTATGTAGGTGATCAATGGAGGAGATCTAGGCGTCATTTTGAAGTTGGCTGGCGACATTCCGGTTCTTGTGTTTAGCAATGGCAAATAAATTTGGAGCTATGAAGCGAGAAGCCGACCCCTGCAGCCAGTTGTCATACCAGAAGCTCGTCGAAACGCCATCTTTGACATCCACTTTCGTAGCAGCCCGGAACAGGCTGATGTCAGTCGCATCGCAGGGGATGGGCGTCCCGGCCCAAACCTTGTGTGGCTGTCTCCATTCCTGCCATAACCAGCGCAGGCGGCTATGTTAATTTTGTAAGCACAAATTGCATAAACAATATTGTTTAACTTTACATCTTAAAACAGTAAAACCTCTCCACACCACCTAAGAAAACCAAATCCTTTTATTTTCACATGATTGCCCTATGTCCAATATACTTCAAATATTCATTGAATAACATCCAAAAATATAGGACAAAACAAACTACAGTTGTGGATGATGGATTGGTCGTTTGACTATCTCTAAAGCAAACTACAATTGTGAATTATGGACTGGATTGTCTGACTAACAATCTCTAAAACTCAAACTCCCTATATGCCCATAAAAAAAATATCAAAGCATAAATGCCATGAACTACCCCATCTATGTGGGCCAACATAAAGAGCTCCACCAATTTTGTTTAATTTATCTTCAATAAATACTATTGACTGCTATTTACTGATCATTGACATTAGCCATCCAAGCGATCGTTGATGTTTGCCATCCAAGTTATGCCATGATAAAGGTTTCAGAGTGTGACATGGGTTTAAAATATTCTCTAAGCTCAGCATTGTTATGACAAATCTTGAATTATTAAATATCTAAACATGTAAACTAAATGAAACGCTAGACCCAGGTACGTGCTTGGTTTTGAATTTTTTTTAGATATAAACATCTAGGTAAATGGCAATATGGCACCCCCATCAGACTTGCTATATAGCAACATACATCACAATTCTAGTAGTAAAAAACTAGAAGGGCACAATATTCGTATGGTACATTAGCAGGCTTGGTCTGTAGTTATCTTCGTTTTATCTGATAGAAATCCCTAACATGGCCAGAAGGCCACTGCTGCTGAACATATGATGCTTCAATGGCAGCAACCTGGTGGACAGGAAGCACTGCAACCGTCGATGGCAAAGGCGCAAGGTCAGCCTCCTTTTGCAACATGGCAGCAGTTGCAATCAAGCCAGATCCAATAAGATGTTCATGTAGTTGCATCAGTTCCCTTCACAGGAAAAGCAAGTAAATGTAAGACCCCAAATCTGGAAAAAGTGATAGAAAAGATAAACAAACGCAGTCAAACCTAGAGTGGTAGGAAATAGGAGTAGCAGCGGCTATTCCAGCCTGCTCAATGCGCTTCAATGTCGGACCAGCAACATCTGTTGCTGCTAAGGTTGTCTCTTTTCCAGAATTTGTCAGTACCTATCAAAAGAAAAGGACCACTATGTTACTCATTTAGACTAACTTTCGCATTTCAGGGTTACAAACTCTGTACAATTATTTTCCATGGCACCGAGGAGTGCAGAACAAAGCATATTAGGCACAAGTTAAATAAACCAGGGCACCATAACATATGCAATGCCCCCTATTGTAAAGAACCATAAATGGGTAACATCAACTGAATGCAAGATGTGCTCTCGGAGCACAACCAAATTTAGCTTTTATAAGGACCGGCTACTATGCAATGCTCACAGTACAACAAACAATTATATAGAACACCCTACGCATTAAATTGATGAACGACCGAATCACCAGAAGAAACTCTACAAATAGAAGATTTTTAGAAACTTACATTCGCATAGCAATATTGGTCACTTACCTCAATTAGCTCGATTGCCACTTGGGTCAGATCTTTAATTGTTTTCCTCATGTTTTTTTCCTCTCCATATTGTAGGGTTTTTTTTTCTACATTAAAACTTATGTTTGTGCCTCTAACTTCAAACATGAGGTATCAGAGCCGTTGGATCCTCCATCGAACGGTCATGATCTATTCTGGTTCCTCGAAACCCTAACTGCCGCTGTATTCCCATCTACTTGCCGCCGCCTAGGATGTGATAGCACGTTTGGGCTTTGTAGGCCCATTACCTAGCCCAGCCACTTCGTGGCTTAAGAAGCTGAGGGCAGGGGGATCGTGCCTCCCCTGCGCCTCGTTTTTAGCCGCCGCCCCTGTGTATCTCTCTCTCTCTCTCTCACGATACCTAGCGTCGCCGCCTCCCTGGTTACTCCTGCGCGCTGAGTCGAGGAGGAGCTGCAGCAGGCCAGGACCAAGGAGGAAAAGGAGGAGGAAGGAAGGAGAAGGGAGAGGAAGAAGAAGGTAAGAAAGGGGGTTAGGCTTTGAGTTTGAGATTAATTCTTGTGGATTCGTTTAGGGTGACGAAATTGAGTTTAATCCCATGATTTTCCTTTGTTTTAGAAGTTAATTTCATAATTAACATTAAGGAACTATCGAAAGTGAGGGTTTATTAGATGGATTGGTACAGCAGTATGTTTATTCCTTAATTTGGTTTAAATCCGTCGAGAATTAGACTTTGGCTATATTACAGAAGTTGTAGCCCTCAGAATTATCTTTCTGAAAAGTCCAAGAACGTTGAAAACGGAGTTACGGTTTGGGATATATTGCTGTTTAAAGCTGCTGTCCAGATTAGCAAATTAATGTATTTTGAATCTTTAGGAGTTGTCGTTTTGGAAATTAACTTGTCTAGATGGCCATAAGCTGATACTCGTTGGAGGGTGTCTCTCTCGCTTGCTCGGGTGTTAATTTGGGGAGTTCTGTTGTAGGGAACGTCGCTTTGGGGTCGGTTTCACCTGCAGCTCACTCGACCTCGTTTGGGAGAAAAGGGCAAGTATATGATGTGATGTGTGAAACTGTGAACATGATTGGCTGGATGCTATGATGTATGAATTACTTTATGTTTAATTCATTGTCAAATTATGATGAACTGATAAGATGATTGGTAAAGTGGGCCTCCTCTTTACTTATATGCATATGCATCCTAGGCATTAGGTTTGCAAGGAAAAGGATGATGGCATGAAGCCCTACCTCGATAGGTACCCCCCACGGGATGGCGGGGTAGACCTGCTTCGGCGGTCAACCTCCACGGGATGGAGTGTAGGGTGTGACACCGACAGGTGTACACTCAGCGGTACCGGTACACGCTTATGAGAAATGAGCATGAGCATATGCATTGCATGTTTGCATATGAGACTATGTTGAAGCTATGAAATATCTATTGCATTGTTATGCATGCTATTGTATTTGTATGAATGAGCAAGTCATGAATGTATGTACGTTATGTTTTATGGATTTCTTATGAATGTGCTCTATGCCATAACTATTGTATACTTTGCTGAGTATTCTTCAATACTCACCCTTGCTTTTATTTTTTATTTTTAGGTAAAGGATGACAATATCATGCATGGGATACGGGGAGTAGCATATTTAACCTGAGCACCCACTACCTCTCACTTTAAAACTAGAACTAGTGAATATAGTTTTCACTTGAGCTTTACGTTAATAGTTGATCTTTGTATATTTGAGATTTGTAGTCCATTATTGTTATCTTGTGGCTTTCGGTCGATATAAATGGTTATATATCCTTTGGATATAAATAGTCTGTCATGGATGTCCTTATAAACACAGGAGATGCTGTTGAATTTTATAGATTTTGAAGAGTTAGTAGCGTTCTGGGTTCTCGAGGAACCGGGGTGTTACATAGGACTTCTACACCAAGCCGCCGGATTCTCTTCCAAGGAAGCCGCCGCCGCCTAGTGTTTTCCCACGGAGCCGCCGCCGTATTCAACTTCTTCCAGCGCGTCCCCGTCGCCGCTGTGTTCTGGGTCTCTGGTCGGCGTGGTGCGCTCTGCGGCCTCCAGCGCGTCCCCGGCGCAGTATAGGCCCATCCACCCGCCGTCCGTCTTCGAACTATGAAAATTTTCCTGTTTGCCCTAAAAATATTTCGCAAACCAAAAAATGCCCAGGCTTTACACCCAATTTGAAAAATGCCCCTAGACGCTCCGGGCGAGGGCAGCATAAAGCAGGCGCCCCGACAGCGCCAAGAGCAGGCGTCCCCACGACAACAAGAAGGTCAAGCGCCCGCCCAGGCTAAGGGCAAGGCGCCCCCACCCAAGGCGCCAAGTAGGGGTAGGCACTACGGGCGAGAGCGCCTGGTGTGCCAGTCATGGCAGTCGTGTTAGGGGCAGGGTGCCCTCCGCCAGAGCGCCTAGGGGGGCAAGGCGCCCTCCGCCAGAGCGCCTGGGGGGCAGGGTGCCCTCGGCCAGGGTGCCTAGGGGGGACCGCACCTATATAAACCCCAACCCCACTCTTTCCTCTTCATTCCCACGCACCATTCGCATCCAATCCGCGGCATTCCCACCCCAGCACAGAGGAGAGCTCATTTACACAGTAAAGAGCTTCCTCCTCTCCGGTAATTAAGTTGTTATTTAATAATTTTGTATAGTTATTTTTCTTGTTTCAGTTTTAAACCATGGTAGAATAGTCAATCTGTTATTATATTATTAAATAGTATAGTAGTTAATTGAGTACTGTACAGCTATTTAACGTCGTGGATTTTAGGGGTAATTGAGTATTGTTTTAGCAGACAACATTGTAGATAATTTAGCAGTATAATGAATAGCAGTATATTGCAACATAATAGGTATTAATAATGAAGTATTTAATTTTTCGTTAATTTCAGATAATGAATATGTTACCGTTTGCCATCCATTATGGTCCTAGTAATATCATGGAAGGTCCGAATGGGATAGACCTTAATCAATTTGCTTACATGCAGTCAATTTATCCAGATGCTAACAACATAACACTTAATGGAATGCAAATGTGGATTTGTCAATTATTTGGGTGGTCACCGGAGAATCATATAGTTTGGATACAAGCTTTATGGACTAAGTCTGTAGAAATCTCATTTTATAAGCTAACTGCCCTGAACACGGAGATTGGCCTGTTGAGATTTATTCAGGGGTGTCAGAGGAGAAATTGTTAGGCTGTTGTGTTGGTGCAAGCTACCCTAAGGCCGACTATCCCTATAGCACAAAACGATGGCGAAGCTGGACAAGGCAGTGGGACGACAATACAGGGAGGCTACGCTGACACGTTGTGGAATGAATCAGGAGCTATTGTAGCAGAAGAAGGTGTTTCTCAAAGAGTAGGTGAAGAAGAACATGATGTGGATGAACAAGGTGGAGATGAACAATGTGTAGCTGATATGGGAGAGATTAATGAAGCAATTGTGGATGATATGAACAATGATGATGCACATGCGATGTAGGAGGAACAGCTGCAAACGGATGTAGTTCAAGTGATGCGGAAGATAGAGCTATTCCAAAAGAATGGGATAGAAGCAATTCAACTGAGCTTCTTGTAGATGATGGTCATGGATCGTCAACTGTCATTGAGGCAAGTGAGATGCGTGAAGGACAAATATATAGTTCAAAGGAGGCTGTGCAAAATGCTGTGAAGATATGATCTATACATATGCAACAGCAGTTGAAGGTGGACAAATCTGACAAGAGTAGGTACACGGTTCGATGCATGCAGAATGATTGCGACTTTAAGGTGCACGCGAGTAAGTCTAAATTTGCTTTGAAGTGGCAGATTTCAAGCGTGCACCCACACACATGTACCTTAAGTGGCTTGTTGTAGGAATACCGCAACATGAGTTCAACCTAGATTGCTGTTATGTTGAAACAAGAGATTATTCAAAAGTAGGATATAGCAGTACAATTTATTATGAATGAATGTGAAACAAGGTATAAATATAAGGTAGATTATGAAAAAACATGGAGGGCTAAACAGAAGGCATTGGTGTCTCATTATAGTAGCTACGAAACGTGGTACGACAACCTATCTCGTATGCTGCAGATCTTGAAGACAAGAAATCACAGCATGTATTTCAATATTCAAGACCATGCAGATGATGACCGTGCTGGGTTTAAGGTCCTCAAGCGTGTTTTCTTCGCATTTGGGTGTTGTGTTGAGACATTCAAGTACATTTTTGACCGAGAAGTATAGGGGAACAATTATGACAGCTGTTGGCATGGATGCGAATGATCGGTTATTGTCTGTTGCATTCTCTTTCGTCGAAAGCGAGAACTATGATAGCTGGTTATGGTTCTTGACTGTGCTGAAGTGCGGTGTGGTTGAGGACAGGCCAGACATATGTTTGATACATGACCGACACCAAGGGCTTTGTAGTGCAATAAAGACTGCAGGAAGATGAGGCTTATCCTTTTCATTGGCTGGACATGACAAATAGATAGTGCATGCGTCACCTTGCCGTAAATTTTCACAGACAGTTTAAAAGCAAGAAAATCATGGTTCTATTCAAAGCTTTATGTAAGCAGAGTCACCAGCGGAAATTTGATCAATTAGGGCCACTCTCGATGGGCTGACTGGCAGCTCCATCCGGAAAATGACACGACAAGCAGCAGCAGACAGCACTGATATTGTTGAGCCCTTGTCTTTGCTCCCAGGAGTGGAAGTACCAGATCTGGTTCATCGCCGTGGAAGGAACATAAGGTGTTTTTTCGGACTGGATTGAGAATGAGCCAAGGGAGAAGTGGGCCTTGCTGTATGACACGGATGGTGCTCGGTTTGGGTTTATGACAACTAACCTAGCCGAGGTGTACAATTGGGTGATTAAACGGTTGCGTCCGTTGCCATTAGTTGCAATTGTGGAAGGCATAATGCATAATATCAGGGGGTACTTCCATGAGAGGCATCAAAAGGCTGCGTTGCACGCACAAGGAGCTGGGGTTATTTACAGTTCTATGATGACAAGGTACTTAGAAGAGAAGTGTAAGCGGACAAGGCTATATACGGCAATCTCTACGGGCAGCGAAAGGGGAAGTACGAGGTGTAGGTAAGGTCGAAGGACGGGTATGGTGGAATGAACATGCGCACTGCGCATGAGGTTCATACCTGTGCAACTCAGCTGGAAGATGTGTGCACATGCAACAAACCATTATTGTTGTGCAGGCCGTGCTCGAATTTGATTGCCGTATGCGCAGCTATGCGACACAACGTAAGTACGTATGTGTCTCATTATTTCTTAAAGGAGAGATTTGTTGATACATGGACTGAAAATATAAATGGTTTTAGAATGTTCGGATCATTTATTGAGGAAAAGGGCCCGGACAGAATATGGCTTCCAGATAGCAGCTTATTCACAGCGGGAAAGAGGGGTCGACGACATACTCGGCGCATCCACAATGAGTTGGACGCGTCTCAGAGTGGAGGAAAATTGCGGCGATGTGGGATGTGCAATGGAGTGGGGCATAGGAGAGACAAATTCCCAGTGCTCCAACTCTGCGGCGACTGTGTTTACGTCCGCTGCGCCTTCTGGATGGTTCTCACATTGGGCAGGGAGGCCCACCGGCTTTCAGCAGGGAGCCATCGCAGCGGGTACGTTATTTCATTAAACTCGTAACTTATGCGATTGTCAAGCAGTTAGTATAAAACTTAACTTGGTTGGCCGTTATGACAAGTGGTATTTCATAACAGCACCTCTTGGGCTATCAGCACCCGGGACCCTTTTAGCACTACCTTCCCGGCTTTCAGCATCCGGCAGCCTTTCAGCACCACTTCCCCGGCTTTCAGCACCGCCTCCCCGCCTTTTAGCACCCGGGGGCCTTTCAGCAGCAGTTCTCCAGCCTTCACCACCCAGGGGCCTTTGAGCACCCATCAGGTAGACGCATTTGTTATACTCTCCGTATAGGCACAATACGTACATATCTTATTTATCATGTCAGTATGTTTGACAGGGTCGGCGGTACAGGGCACGCACACCTTGCCCAACCCCGACGAGGACGACTTCGGCGACGAGGACATCCACGGGTAGGCGAGCTTCCAGTCGTTGCTTGCTACTGGTGGTTACCCTGGTGGGTCATCCCAGGGAATTGATGCCACCCCACAGGATGGTGGATGCCCGCGCTGTGAGACGCACCCACCTGAGCGTTTCAGCCGATCGGGCCGTAGGCTACCCGGGCCCATCAAAAGGGGCCGTCATTAGCTTCTGGTAGGTTGTGCTGTGTGACTTTATGTATCTGTATCCTATCATCATTTTTGTGCTGTGAAACTGTTGGCGATTCTTACGCTCAAAGAAATAAATCCGCAAGCGGACGGATATCGCTTGTAGTTTTCACCAGGAGTATTCCTAGAGTTATCAAATCTACAGGGAACGAGGGTTTAAAGAGATAACCTCTATATCTTAATTATTTAAAATACCAGCTAGTCTAGGTAACGGGGGTTAGGATAAATGAAAAGACCGGGACACACACACACAATAAATATTCACACAAATAAAGAGAAAGCTACACTAGCTAAATAGACAGTTGGGAGGACAACGAGAAAAGTTTAATAAGTTCTCAAAATCGTGTGATTCAGTTTAATTGAGCGAGTTTAGGGTAATCAACTAGTGGTTCACTTGATATTCGTCGTCGGAACTCGGACACTCACTAACACCCGCTATCCTGAATTGGAATCCCGAATGGTTATGATCGTTCGATTTGGCTCTACTGATCCAAAGCCAGATGCTGTGGGTTACGCACGAGATACTTAGTATCTACGGATGGATAGGGCTGTCACCACCTACCACATATACGTGGGCCCGGGTATAAACCGAGTTAGTCCTAGTCTCAGACACCACGTCTGGGACTATTCCTAATCAATCTTCCTTAGTAATAAAAAGAAGTTGATCTAGGTTCAATGTCTGGCTCCAACAGTATATGAGTGAGAACCTAAACTGATTCTAGACGAATACAAGCTATCGGTAAGGCAAATCTACACAACTCATTCATGTAGATATACTCAGCTCAAATAAAGTTCAACACTATAGCAATGAATGAAGTGATCTCACTAATTGAAACAATTAGGAAATGGTATAAGAGCTATTACCCGAATTCCCGAAGACACTTCCGGAACTCCGAGCGTGAGCTCGACTTGACTCTAACTCCCAACTTCTACTAACTAAGAGCTACTCTACTAAGTGGAATGAGAGTGTGGAAAAATATTGTGTGTTCTGTTACAAGTGAGGTGTAGGGGTCCTTTTATAGTGTTCCACAGCTAACTGGGGTGCTCCACGTGTAGGGACACGTGTCATCTATCCCTCCTCCAAAGGGGAATCCAAAGTGGCTCGAGAGTGGGTCGGCCGGCCTAGGGTGGGTCGGCCGACCCACCTTCTTCACCTCCCGGCCATGGATTTCGTCTAGGATGCTCCCTTGATGGTGTAGATTAACCCCTTAAGCCGGTGGATCAAATGGACTTGCGCAAGAAAGGAATCCAAGGGAATCCTATGCTCATTTGTGAAGCAACCGTGTCCATTCGATCAAACCGACTGCAGTAGATGGTCTAGATGTCCTCCTTTTGTGTTTTTATGCCACTGGGGAGAAGACAGAGCTGGATCGGTGACATGGCCAGGTCGGCCAGCCTAGGTGGGTCGGCCGTCCTGGCTTTGTGCCCGGTCTGGCTCTGGTTTGTCCTATTTTGCACCTGTAGACCCAAAACTCACCAAAACTTATGGAACTTTATTAGAATAAATAAAATGTTAGTATAAACCTTGATTTTCCCTTGAAAAGCCGGAATTCCGAAATATGTTGATGTATAAAATTTGTGTTTATTTGATGTCAACAGAGACCATATCGTGACTTTATGTATCTCTATTAACATTCTATGTATCCTATCGTCATTTTCTTAAGTGAGCACAGGTAGTTCAAACGGTTGTTACTTATGGAAAATATTTCAATCCTCGGCCAACGACAATGAAAGTAGTGCGAATTTCAATCCAACCCCCTTTCTCTCTCCGTTAGTGCAAATAGTTCCCGAAAGGCCCGCGTCCCACTCTCTCTCCGTCGGTGGACACTGCAGCTGAAATCGACGTGATGCTGCAGCTAAAAACGACGTGACAACACGACTAGACACAAGGTGGAAACCACTGTTTTACAAAGCGATGTGACAACACGAAGAGGCAAAAACTGCTCGCACAGTGCTTATAAACCCAATGTGACAACACAACGAAGCAAAAGCAGCTCCTCGCCCACGCGTTGCTAGGAATCTGAGGTTAATTTCCTTTAAATCAGGCACCCGGTGCTGTTGGTGATTGATAAACGGCCCATCTTGAAGTGGGCCTGGGGCCGATTCCGTACTTGCCCACCACACGAACAGAGGACCAAGAAGGCTATTCCTAGCCGTACTAAAGGAGCCGCCTAACGGACCTACGGCTGCCCCGGGCTTCACCAAGTCAAACCGTGCGGCTCCATGTGCCTCCTGGGCTATCCCTTAGCCCGAGAGAAGGTCCCTCGGGTGATCCGCTCACCCGTGGGCAGGTGGCGACAATTGTCATGGCCCACCGTACTTTCTCCGGCCTTGACCGGAACGAACTGTGTCTCCCCAGGGACCCGCAGCCAAGGGAAGAACATGCGGGAAGCCTTCCTTGTCGTTTGCCCTCTTAGGCAGGCAGCAGATGGTTGTTACGCTACGCGACGCCCCCAACGGGTGGCGCGAGACTGGCTTAGTCCGGTCAAGGCTATATCGAGGATAAAGGGAAAGTGCTTTCTCCCTAAAGAGGCTTCTTCCCCGAATAGGCACTTCAAGACAACCACGTGCCCAGTACTAACCTGACCAGCTTCTCCTTGCAGGCTCCGAACCAGACAGAGCACCGGAACGAGACAAGAACTCCGCCACTAAAGCAAAGACCGGCGCGGGGCCCGCCGCATCAGCTTCGGGCGACCCGCCACGCCTATAAAAGGAGGATTCCTGGACATTCGAAGGCATCCCCGATCCAATTCCATCTGACTCAAGCCCAAGCAACACCCGCATCCGAAGCTTCCTTAGCAAGTAGTTCTAGTCCTTAATCGCCACCATCAGAAGCTCGGGATCGGTGCCTCCAAGCCCGGTTTGGCACCTCTGTCTTGATTTCCACCATATAATCAACAAGATGGAGTAGAGCTATTACGGCGGTGGGGGCTCGAACTGTGGTAAACCACTTGTGTCTTCACGATTTGTATTGTTTTCTCTCTTCTTCTCTCTGTCTGAAGGACACATGACCGGATCATCAAGTCGCACGGGCTCTTATGCAGGAAGGCAACATGACTTTAGCCCCATGCAGCTTAGCGCCGCCTCGAGCTGCTGAGAAGGGTGGTCGTTGGGCCTCATACCAACTACAAATTCGTCTGCCGGTCCGTGGTCTCACCGCTCTTCAGGAGCCCGATTCCCAGACACCGACAGCTGGGGCCCACCATGGGGCCCATGGCTAGCCCTCAGCACTCCGTTCCGTCGGACATGCCTGAGGTTCCGAGCAGCGACGAGGTCCTGGACCTCGAGTTCGATGAGTGCGATGATCTGGACGATTTGGTCCCATCGTACGACGGCTGGCGGGAGGAGTACCTCGCTGAAGCCGGGGCTGACGAGATGGAGGTTGACACCTCTCTCGGCCCAGGGGTAGAATTTCGTCCCGAGGAGTCGCTCCCAGAGCTGGACCCTCCGTCACCCATGTCAGCGAGACTTCCATGGAGTTCGAGCTGCTGCCAGGACGCCATCCTTCGCCCGGCGATCTGGGGCGTTCCCGACATCGCGCACTTCCCGCCGCGTCTTCGCGGCCGTGGCCGACGATGGCGTCGAGAATGAAGAGGCCCAGGAGTAGTTGCACCGCCGCACTGCAGCCTCTAAATTCTTCAAGGATGTTGTCCGTCGCGTCCAGGAAGGAATCTGGCAGAGGATACGGCCGCGGCGCACCCCTCGGGCTGCCCCACCGGTCGACTCCGATGTCGAAACCAGCGCAACCCGCTGCGCAAGAGCCGAAAAAAAGGCGTGCCATCGCCACGGTCATCCGCGACTTGGAGCGAGACCCCCGCGGTTTCACCATGGTGGACCTCGCTCCGGCTATCGCTGAGGGCCTCGGTGTCATCACCTGCGGCATCGCCATGCATCAGGATGAGAACGGCGGTGGTCGCCCAGACATCTGGCATGGGCACGAGTCCGATCGCCGCGGCACTCAGAACCACTCCGGCCACGACGGCGCCCAGAGCCGTTCCCACCGCAGCCGCAGCCGCGCGCGCCAAGCTCAGACGGCCTCTTCTGCAGGGGGCTCGTCACGTGCCTCGGGCGGAGTGTTCTCCCGCATGGGCCCGCTTCGGGACGCCTCTGCCCCGAAGTCCGCGCCAGGATGCCCCGCCTTCTCCCGCGCTTTCCGTGAAGCGCCGTGGCCGCCGAGGTTCAAACCCGGGCCAATCGAGAAGTTTGATGGGAGCAAGAATCCTAAGGAGTTCCTCTCTGTCTACACCACCACCATCCGAGCCATGGGAGGAGATGAGGCCGTCATGGTCATCTACTTCCCCACAGTGCTCGAGGGCATGGCCCGGACCTGGCTGTTTAACCAACGGCCTGGCTCTATCCGTAGCTGGTCCCAGCTGCAGGATGCCCTCTGCACCAGTTTCCAGGGGTGCTACGCCCGCTCTGGACGCCCCCTGGACCTCAAGCTCGTGGTGCAACGAGACGATGAGAGTCTCCAGGATTTTGTGTGCCGGTTTGTCAGAGCCCGCAACACAATCCCCTGCATCTCAGATGAAGCCATCATCGAGGCCTTCAAGGATGGTGTGAGAGACCGGCGCTACACCGAGGATCTCGAGCTCCACCCGGTCAACGCCGCGAGCGAGCTCTTCCGCACCGCTGCCCTCTATGTCAATGCCTCCGAGGCGGTCGAGCGCAAGAGAGGCCGTGCAAAGAAGAAGGCCAAGGTTGGCGACGACCCGAGCAAGACCGAGGCGGACAAGAAGAAGAAGAAGAGGCAGGAGCAGCCCGCCAAGTTCATCGCCGCCGTCGAGCCCGATCAACCCGAGCACCTGCCACCGCAGCGTCTCCCGCCGGTGCGCCCGCCACCACCGCGCCCGCCATAGCAGCGTCAGGCGCAGCAGCTACCTCCCCATGCTAGCGGCAGGACGCGCGGCGGTTAGGGGCCTTCTCAAGGCCGGCCACCCCGTCCACAGCAGCAGAACAGAGGTGAGGACCCGTTCCACGACCCTAGTCTCTTCTGCCGCCTCCATCAGCGCCCTGGCCATGACCTGCGCAGCTGCCGCACATGGGGCCGCCAGCTCGAGGACTTCTACGCTGGTCGCGGTCCCATGCCCGAGCTGCCTGAAGGCACGGCCGCGGCACCTACACCCCAGAGTGGTCAGGACCAGGGTTTCCCCGAAGCCCGTGGCCATGTCGCCGTCATCTTTGGCGGTACGTCAGCCTACACCTCTCGACGCGAGCTCAAGGCCGCGTCCCGTGAGGTCCTCCACATCTCCCACGGCGAGCCCGCAGCGGAATCTCTGCCCTGGTCCAGCTAGGCCATCACCTTTTCGGTGACGGACTGCCCGGCCGGGCTCTCTAAACCCCATCGCCTCCCGCTGGTGCTTTGCCCCACCATTGGCAACACCAGGGTCGACCGCGTCCTCGTGGACAGCGGGAGCTCGCTGGACATCATCACGGCGCGTGTCTTGGGCCTCATGCAGGTCCCGCGCTCTAAGATCAAGGACATCACCGTCCCCTTCCACGGGATTGTCCCAGGATCGTCGCTTCGCCCCGTCGGGCAGGTCGTGCTGCCCGTCACGTTCGGCTCCTCCGCCAACTTCCGGACGGAGTACATCACCTTCGAGGTGGTGGAAACAGAGCTCCCCTACAACGCCATCCGCGCTCTCCAAGTTCATGGCGGTCTCCCACCACGCCTACCATTGCCTGAAGATGCCGGCGCCAAAGGGAGTCATCACCGTCCGAGGCAACCACAAGACGGCCCTCGATTGCGACGAGACCGCGCTGGCCATGGTAGGACAGCTCCCTACCCGTGGTCCCAGCAGCAAGGAGCGCTCCACAGCGCGCCCAAGGGTGGCACTGCAGCCGCAGGAGCCCACCAAAACCGTCGTCCTCACGGAGTCAGACCCCTCACGGAGTCAGACCCCTCCAAGGTGGTCCACGTGGGACAACCCTCAAGCCTCAATAGGAACTCGAGCTCATTACCTTCCTTCGGGCTAACAAGGACGCGTTTGCATGGGAACCGTCCGATATGCCCGTGTCCCAAGGAGGTGATCGAGCACTGAGCTAGCTGTCGGCGACAAGAAACCGGTAAGGCAGTGTCAGAGGCGCGTCCCTGACTGGAAGGCCAAGATCATCCAAGACTAGCTCGGCAAGCTACTTCGAGCGGGCTTCATCCGTAAAGTCCAGCACTCCGATTGGCTTGCGAACCCAGTCGTCGTCCAGAAGAAAGGAGGCAAATGGCGCATGTGTGTCGATCACCGCGACCTTAATTCCGCCTGCCCCAAGGATAACTTCCCCTTCCGCGCATATATCAACTAGTTGATGCTACGGCAGATTCAGCTTTGATGAGTTTCCTGGATGTTTACTCCGGTTACCATCAGATCACGTTGTGTAAAGAGGACGAGGAGAAAACCGCCTTTGTAACGCCTTTCGGCACATTTTGTTATACGACCATGTCCTTCGGTCTCAGAAATGTTGGCGCCACGTTCCAGCGTCTCATGCAAAAAACTCTGCCTGATCAAATAGGGTGCAATGTAGAAGTTTACGTCGACGATATCGTAGTTAAGAGTAAGGACGCCCGTGACCACGTGTCCGACTTACGGGAAACCTTTGACAGCCTGAGACAGCACCGGGTCAAGTTAAACCCCGAGAAATGCGTCTTTGGCGTCATGTCCGGGATGCTTTTAGGCTACGTAATCGGCGGGGCGAGCATCGGTGCGAACCCCAAGAAGATCGAGGCCGTCGAAAAGATGAGGTCGCCGACCTGTGTAAAGGACATCCAGTCCCTCACGGGCAAAATGGCAGCTTTGAGCCGTTTCATCTCCCGCCTTGGAGACCGAAGTGCTCCTTTTTGCAAGTTCCTGCGCAAGCACGGCAGTTTCGAGTGGACTGAGGAGGCTGAGGCCGCGCTGCTGCAACTGAAACAGTATCTCGCCTCGCCACCCGTCCTCACTACTCCCAAGCTCGAGGAAGCTCTCCTGCTGTACCTCTCGGTGACACCAAACGCCGCAAGCGCGGTGCTGGCAGTGGAACGAGAAGGGAAGCAATAGCCCGTCTATTACGTGAGCGAAGTGCTCACCGGGCCAAAAGAGCGCTATCCCGACCTTCAGAAACTACGCTATGCTTTGCTGATGGCTTCGCGTAAGTTGGGTCACTATTTCCAAACCCACCAGATCATTGTCCCGACTACTTACCCGATCAAGGACATTCTCCGAAACCCGGAGGCCACTGGCTGGGTCGCGAAGTGGAGTCGAGTCGGTGGGTGGTCGACATCCGCCAGTATCCGGACGCGATCAAGGCCCGAGCCTGGCTGATTCGTCAAGGCAGAGTTGACCAGGCCGGATGAGCAAAAGTCAAGCTCTCCAGGTCAAGACGGGGGAGAAGGTCGGTGGACTCTGTTTTTCGTCGGTTCACATCAGTCCGGGCGATCAGGATGCGGGCTCGTTCTCATCTCCCCCAACGGAGAGCGACTCCAGCACGTCATACAAATACACTTTGCGGCTACGAACAACGCCGCAGAGTATGAAGCCCTAATTGCGGGCTTAAGAGCATGCACTGCGCTCGACATCAAACGGCTTGTTGCGAAAGGGGATTCACAGCTCGTCGTCCGCCAGGTCAGGGAGGAGTTTCAAGCAACTGACGACTCGATGGCGCGGTACCTAGCGGAAGTGAGGAAACTGGAGAAGCGTTTCACGAGTTTAGAAATTAGCTACATTCCCAGGGAAGAGAATGGTGAGGCTGACAAGTTCGCCAAGCTCGGATCCTCGCAAGAACCGGCCCCGCCGGGGGTGCTAGTGCAGCACCTTTTTAAAGCCCTCCATTCCCTCCGGAGAGGAGGCCAAGGGGACGTCTGTTACCCCCCAAACCGAGACATCCGTCTTGTCTCATTCCTCGAGCAAAGCACCTCTGGATGCGCCATTCATCTAGTTCTTGGAGCAGGGACATTGCGAGGCCGCCTGCTGGCGTTCGGCTAAAAAGGTGAGCCGAGCTTACCACTTTGCACGGGGCTCAAGAAACCGACGAAGTGCTAATGGCGTGCTTTGTAAGTCGTTACCCAAGAAGAAGGTAAGTACCTTCTAGCGGACATACGAGGGCATCTGCGGCGCACGCCTCACACGAACTCTCGCCGGTAAAGCATTCCGCATGGGCCACTATTGGCCCCGCTGCGATGGCGACGACGCCTTGGTTAAGTTGCTGCGAAGCTTGCGATATCATCTTGCGCAGATGACTCACCGGCCAGCGTATGAGCGCAAACAATTCCACTAAGCGTGGCGTTCATTTGTTTGGGGATGGACCTCCTAGGACCGTTCCCCAAAGGTCTTGGCGGCAAAACATACTTATTCGTAGCCATCGACACCTTCACCAAGTGGATCGAGGCCGAGCCGGTCGCCAACATCACCGCAATTGCCACGATGCGTTTTTCCGAACATCGTTGCAAGATTGGCGTGCCTAGCGGGATAATCGCGACAATGGCACCCAATTCACGGCCGGAATTCAGCGATTCGCGAGAAATCGGCATGAAGCTCGCCCTTGCTTCTGTAGCCCACCCACAGAGCAACGGAGCAGCTGAACGAGCTAACGGACAGCTAGTTCAAGGCATCAAGAAGCGAGTCTTCGACGCTCTCAAGGCAAAGCGACAAGGTTGGGTCGACGAGCTACCGTCGATCCTCTGGGCGTCCGGACAACGACCGGTAAGACTCTGGGAGAAACTCCTTTCCGACTTCGTCTATGACTCAAAGCGATCCTCCCAATGAAATGAGACTAGGATCGATCGCGTTGACCGCCCGACCGTGGTCAACGACGAGGAGCAGCAGCTTGACCTCGACCTACTTGAGGCGCGCCGCGAGCAATCGCTACTCCGGGCTGCGGCCTACCAGCAGTCCCTGCGTCGCTACGCAGCACGAAACGTACATACAAGGACCCTGCAAGTGGGAGACCTAGTTCTACGACGCATTCAGAACCTCGCGGGCTCGAACAAGCTCAGCCCCAAGTGGGAGGGACCGTACAAAGTAGTCGGTAGCAGACGACGACGGCAGACTCGACGCTTTGTCGACAAGGATGGGAACGAGCTCTCTAGCTCATGGAACATCTCCCTTCTGCGACGCTTCTACGCTTAATCAGGTCGTAAGTTTCCTTCATTTCAGTCCATTTCAATTCTAAAAAAAAAAAACTTTCCCCCATTCACGAGTCACGCTGGTCTAAGTCTTGACCGTTTCAAGCAAGCCCGTGGCCAAAAGCCCGAAGGCTAAGGATAAAGCATTCCGGAGCATTTCCACGACGGGATAAGCCGATCTCTCGCACCCTAGTGAATCTCCGCGCAATGTGGAATTCCGTGGCCCAAAGGTATAGTAAACCCACGTCAGGTATGTTTGGATGGCTAACTTGGGCCGCAGCGCTCGGGGGCTGAAGGCTTTTTTGCGCCCAGGTTTTTTCCTAGGTCCTTAGCCTCGCCGAGCCCAAGATAGCCGTCTGCCCACAAGCTTCGGGGTTGGGGTTATCACAATTTTTTAAGCCCCTAATTTCGGAAGGCCAGCACCTTTGCGCAGCCTAACGAAGCTGGGGGGCTGGGGGTTCGCGCGAATTGTTTCTAAATCACTCTAGTCTCTAGACCGCGCCCAACTCCAAGATCGCACTTGGACTTGGCCACGGCCCGGGGGCTGGATGATTAGGCGCACCAAGGACAATCTTACTAAAAGCAATCCGTTTGCTTAAATTTCCTAAGTTCTACTCAGGACTTCGTTACTGTTCATCTGGTTCCTCTGTTTTTGCATTTCAGATTCACAAATCCGCACAGGAAAAAAGATTGGACAGGCCAAAGGAGACAAATTTATCATGGAAGCTGCATTTCACATAGAAGATTTTGCAAAGAGCAAAGGGATTCTACAAGCAAAAGAAGGCCCGGCCATCCTAGACTACCGCAAAAGAGGATGCCGCGCTACTACACCTACAATGGCGCCCAAATCCTACAACCTCGCCACGCCTACCAGCGGCGCTGGCGACGAGCCGGCGGAGCCACAGACTCCGCCAATGACGACGGCGGGCCCGACGCGGGCTCAGATGGTCCCAGCGCGCTCGGGTGGCGCCTCCGCCGCGGCTGGCTGTTGATGGAGTCCATAAGCAGCGCCGGAGGCTCCGCCGCGATGGCCTCCGCGGCCGCGTAAACCTCCTGCTCCGCCGTAATGTGTGGTGGAAGCACCTCGTCCTCCGCCACCAGTGCGGCGGCGTATGCGGCGTCAGCGGCAATCTGCGCCCCACTGCGTTCGCCTCTTCTTCCTCCGCCGCTTTGGCTGCCGCTACAGCAGCCGCCGCCTCCGCGTCAGCCTGGAGCTGGGCGTATGCTGCCAGCTCGACCGCTTGCGCTGCGACGACGGGGCCCGGCCAGACCGCCTCCGCCTCTCCGGGCTAGATCGGCGGCAGGACAGGCACCGACGGCAGATCCTCCGTCGCTGCCACCAACCAGGCGTGGAGGTAATCCGAGCTCGCGTCCGACGACCAGCTCGATGAAGACATTTTTGCCCCTTTTGGTTGCCTCTCTCTCGCTTTTCTTCCTCTCTTCTCTCTGGCTTGCCGAAAACTTCGAGTTTTTGAGAGGAGCTAAGTGGGAGATGTTGCAGCACGACGTGCCGTGCCTCGCTTTATAGGCCAGCAACTGTGCAACGTCCCGTCGCGCTGCGGGCTACCCGAAGCGTCGCTGCACGCGAAGGGGCGAGTAATTAAAGCCCACTACACGAGCTGAAGAGACGCGAGCGCACACGCCGTCCCGTGGAATACCAACCGCGCCAATCGTTGCAGGACACGTGCCCTGTCCCACTGTCAGCTGCGCGGGAGAAGTCATCACTAGTCAAGGCCTACCCCGTAGGTCCTGGCCCACCAATGCAAGCAAAGCCCAGCGACGCTGTCGCGGCTTGACGCGTGGCTCAGACCGGGTGCATGAACCGGCGCGGGCGGTTTCGCCTCCATATCCGTGCACAGCAAGCGTACCCTGGCATCGGCGGAACAACATGCCGCGCCGCAGAGCCCACAAATCTTGGCGTGATTTGACACAATAAACTAAGATGAAAAATGGCTAAGCCCTTCGGCCACCACACATTACGCAATGTTTATCCGATTAAACGGGCGTTCGAAAGAAAATATACAGAAGTATGTGGCGCGAGCCACAGAGCAGTTGGGCGAGTCAAACTACGGTCCATCTTTGCGGTTGGAGCCTCTCTAGCTCGATTTCTAATTCCCGGATTCGCGTCTGCGCCTGAAGTAACTCTATGACTCATGCGGCCATATCATTTTGCTCCTGGCGCAGCTTGACCCGGGCTTCAGCAAGCTCCTCCTTCTGTTTCTTCAGGGCTTCTGACTTTGCCACAGACTTCGCCCCAGTTTCGCGCAACGCAGCACTCTCCGCCATGAGCTTGTTGCGAGCTTCCTCGAGCCCGCGAACAATGGAGTTATGCTCAGACTTGGTGGCCGTCAGCTCGTTGACGACCGCTTCTCTGCGTTTGTACTCCTCATCAAAGAGGACCCGAGCCCTGTCCGCTTCCTCACGAGCCGCCTGGGCTTGGATCTTTACAGCTTCCTCCACCTCCTGAGCTCGGGCGAGCCTCGTCATGGCCTCCTGCACCTTCTCCTGCGATGATCTCAGCGCGGCCTCCATCTCGGTGACACGCGTCATGGCACGAGCCTCGACCAAGACGGTTAGCCCATCCGCACGTTTTGCCTGGGCCCGGGCTTGCGCTAGCCTAGCTGAGAGACGCTCGATCTTCGCCGCGTCATCGTCTGACTGTCCGCCCATCGCTTCCATCAGCGAGGACGAACCGGGGATAAGCTCGTAAAGCTGAGACAAGGGAAGCCAAATCAAAAGCGCGAAAAACTCGGTACTTAAGCGTAACATGTGGGGTCAAGGATGCTACCGTCTTGGTTTGAGCGAGCATGCTCTCCGCCCTTGCTCCAACAGCCCTGCGCATATTTCTGCCAAGCCCGTTGTCAGAAGCCTCCAGTAGCGGCAGGGGCGGGCAGCCAACCGATTCCTCACTATCCTCTTCCAGCGGTGCGAGGCATGGCGGCGCTAGCGGCGCGACCGAGAGCGAGGCTGCTGTCCCTGCTACGGCCGCCCGCCTCTCCACGTCCTCCAATTTAGCCGCCAACTCGGCCCTCGCCGCGGTGGCTCGCTCCGCGGCCCGTACGGCCTCGCCAAGCTGAGCCCGGGCTCTTATCAACGCGTCCTTCAGCTCCTCCGCCGTCCACTTAGCCGCCACAAGCTCGTGTGGGTCGTCCAGCCCAGGGATCGGGTGGAACTTTGGACGTGGCAGGCCCGTTCGGCCAGCCTCCTGAGACCTGGCAGCATCCTGTTCCTCCACCCATTCTGGAGTAGCTGAGATCCAGCCCGCAGACACTAAGCGAGCCCGCTGCTGAGCATCACCACGCTTGTCCATCCGTCCGGCGTGAGCACGCGAACTGGCCAGATCCAGTTGACCAGCAGCATCCGCCGGTCGGGCGTCGGAAGCGCTTTCCCGGCCGGAGTCTTGAAGTCGTCGGCAATCCCCCTGCGGTCGATTGGCCACCATCCGTGCGCTGTGCGCCCTTCAACGCGCAAGGGTGTGATCCACACAGGATAATCGCTCACGACGACCTGCACCGTTTTCGCAAACCCCTCGGAAGCGTTCAGTACCGCCACCGGTAGGCAGTACCTTGATCCTCCGCGGACCGGCTGGTTCTTGCCCTTTAACTTCTCCAACCCGGCGGCCTCTAGCTGCGCCACCTGGAGCGCATCTCCTCTGGGCTCGGCAGTTTCGCCCTTCGCCAGCCCGGCGGCCTCCAACTGCTGCGATAAGGACGCCCCTCCCGTGGGTTCGACCAATTCGCCCTCAGCCGCCACACCTCGAGAGAGGAGGCAAAGACGGAATCCACCACTTTGGCGCTCCGCACTGCAACAAAGAGTGCGGCGATCAGACACAAAAAACAGAATAGCGGCGTTCGGCACGAGAAACTTACGCGCCGGCTCAAGCTCGGTGTCCTCGTACACCCCTGGCGTAGGACGCAGAAAGAGCTCTGTCTCCAGCCCGCCGACACAGCTCGTAGTTGGCAAGGCCGCTCTCTTTCGCCCTGCGGGAATCTTCCTCGTGGGCCCTCGCCGCGGCGGCATTGCTGGTGGCGGACCCGATACCAGCACAACCTCCTCGTCATCACTATCTGAAACGGGCTGGTACGTTCTCCTTTTCTTCGTAGGCGCCGCGCCCTGAACGCACGCAGCACGGAGCTTAAGGGCCGCTGGTGCCTAGCACCGAACCCGTGTCAGAGAATGGGAGCTCACCTGTGCGGGCGCCGCGCGTTTGCCTGCGTGCGACTCTGCACCTGCCCGTGCTGAGCCCGCCACGGTCGCTCGAGGTATTATTTTCCCTTGCTGGCGTCGATGATGGGACGGCGCCCAGATGATCGCCCGGCGTTCCGCGGCGAAGCCCTCATTCGGGCCCGTGGCCTGAGTGGTCTTTTCAGCTGTCCTCCACGTATGCTACAAAAACGGTCAGCGCGACCTGTCAAGATCTCGCGCGCACGTGTGCGGCCAAGAATTCAATCGAACACCTTCCGGGTGCTTACCTCATACAGTTTGTCCTTCACAAACCGTATGTGGCGAGGAGTCTTGTTCAGGGGTAGCAGCATCCCCGCAATCCGCGCGACCTCGCGGGCCGGGAGTCCTGGATAGCGTCGTTAGCTGTCACGACACGTCTCGACTTGAAGTCAAGCGTAAGGGTGCGGCTCGCGCATACCTTCGTGAAAGTCCCGATCTGGGTCCTCCCAACCGTCCATGTCGCTGACGCACCGCTCGCGGCGCCCCAACGGACTGATCCGGTGCCGGATGAAGCCGACGACGACCTCATAGCCCGTCAAGCCATCCTTGACGAGCTCCTTGATCTCGCCCTCTGTGGCTTGATCCTCCGGCTGAGGATCGCTCCGCTGGAAGATTGGAGTATCTGGCGCGGCCGCGGAGTATTCCAGGGTCGAGCCCCCTCGGTTCAGGTAGAACCACCGCCGGGCCCAACCGTCAACCTTCGTCCTCACCTCATACTCAGGGTACGATTGGCTGTCACGGGCTCGGCGTGCGGTCAGGTAGAAAACCCCGCCGTTGACCACTCGGTGGCCGACGGGCTTCAACTCAGAAAAAGTGCCGGAGAAGGCTCACCGTTGGTCGTACTCCGCAGTGCGCCTCGCACAGGAACGCGAAGATCGACAGATGGACGTAGGATTGCGGAGACAGGTTCTTTGGCCTCAGCTCCGTAAAGGCAAAGAAGTCAGTAATGAACTGCGACTCCGGCATGCGAAATCCGCAGATGGCCGAGCCCTCGAAGCAGACCAGCTCGTCGGGATTGGGCCTTGGCTCCGGGTCCGCGCCAGGGAGTCTCCACGAGCCCGGCCTAACAAAGCCGTCCCTCTCTAGCTCCACCATTCTTTCCTTCGTCAGCGCGCTCTCTCCGATGACAACCATGGCGGCGGGAATAAGAAGCAGGAAGGCAAGGAGCGAGGGTAGAAGATGAAGACAGAGGCAAAAGGGATGATTATGCAGTGCGAGTTCCCCCTGTGCGGCGCTGCCCTTTTAAGAAGACAACGGTCGAAGCGGAGATCGTGGGAATCGTGCCCAAGAAGGCGTAACTGCCGCACCTTTACATCAAATCAGGTTCAATGCTCAGGCTTTGGTTCCTGTGCCAAATCTTCCCGCGCAGCGCGTGGTGGGGATCTCCTCTAAACCTCAGACCGGCTCACTACGCGACCCGCTCGAGGCTCGGGGGCTGGCTGTTGGTGATTGATAAACGGCCCATCTTGAAGCGGGCCTTGGGCCGATTCCGTCCCAGCCCACCACACGAACAGAGAACCAAGAAGGCTATTCCTGGCCGTACTAAAGGAGCCGCCTAACGCACCTGTGGCTGCCCCGGGCTTGACCAAGTCAAACCGTGCGGCTCCATGTGCCTCCCGGGCTATTGTAAGGAACCTAGGCCGAGAGGGGGGGGGGAATCGAACTCCTAATTCAAATTTTAGATTGGTTTGTGCAATTGATTAGTCCAGTGATTACCCAATCTATCGATTAAATCCTAGTGTCTAGATGCGAAAGCGATCACAATGAAACTCAGGCGACTACTAGGAGGCTCGATGGCACTCACATGCAACCGATCAAGTCAATATGAGTAATTAGCAGTGGAAAGAGAAGCATAAACCGAGTTGTTTACCAAAGTTCGGTGCTCAACACATGAGCACCTACGTCTCCGTTGAGGAAACTTCTCACACAGAGAAGTCGGGACTCTCTCGTCCCTAGCCCTCAATCCACTCGTGGTAGCTCTTCACCAACACATGGTAGACGAGCTCCAAACCTTCACACGGAAGCGAGTTCTCTCACACGCGAGGGCTCTCGCACCCACCGGCACCGACACACGGCACCGACCACCGACACACGGTGGATCTCGCCTCAACACATGAGGCACCTCCAACACATGGAGGATTTGGCTCCGACACACGGACACCGTGGCACCCCCGACACACGGAGATGGCCGCCGACACACGGCGGACTTGTGCCTCCAACGAATGGAGCGGATGTAGTCGTACGGTTGATGAAGCTCGTGGCGTGACGATGATCTCTCCGGCGGTGAAGTCCCAAGAGCACAAGATCGAGATCGTCTCTCACCACTATCCCTTCTCTCTAACCATGAAAACTAGGGCAAAAACACCATGGGAGATGGGAGCAAACCTTGAGATGATGGGAGGAGGTAGGGATCACCTTCTTCTTCCCCTTCCTCTCTTCTTCTCCCTCTCAATCTCTCAAGCACATGGAACCCTAGGTGGAGGTGGGTGCCATGGGAGGAGCTCTCATGGGTGGTTAAGGCAAGGGGTGGCTGCTAATGGTGGCTCTCTCAATTTTCTCCCATACACCAAGCCCCTATTTATAGGCCCAAGGCGAAACCCTAGAAATGGACGGATCAGATTAAATCGCGAGATTCAGATCGCCCTATCGGAAGCCGTCCGGTCGCCGTCGGACGCCGTCCGACAGAAGATCAGGGCCATTTTTGTGCTTCGTCGGACGCCGTCCGGTGGCTGACCGGACGCGTCCGGCGAGGCACCGCAGCAGCAGGAACGAGGCACCCGCCAAGTGTTGATTCTTGGTTTAGCCGTCATCAGACGCGTCCGGTGCTGGTCGGACGCCGTCCGGCAGTGTGGAAATGGCGGCCGTCGGGCGCTTCGCAGACGCCGTCCGATGCTCCTCGCCGTCGATTTTCTACTTCACCGGACGCCGTCCGTCTCGATCGGACGCCGTCCAAGCGTGGACGGTTCGTTGGGACTTAGCCATTTTCGAGCTCTCTCTTTGGGACAACCATCTTTGTCGGACGCCGTCCGTGGCGGTCGGACGCCGTCCGGCAGAGGCGGTGTTTCCGGGACTTAGCCAATTTTTGGCTTGGTCTCTCCGGACGCCGTCCGACAGTTGTCGGACGCCGTCCGGTGGGGCTGAAATTTGTGCTCCACTAGTGTTTTGGCTCTACCAACTTCTCCCGACAACACACCTAGGTTTTGTGGGCTGGCTTTATCGATTTGTGAAACCGGCGGGAGGTTTAAAAACTCTTGGGCGGGAAGTTTCGCGTCTAAACAGAATATTTGGCTTGGGAACTTGGCGGCTATGAAACCCTGGACAGCTGTTACTCCCCCGAACTCTCTCGAACCTAGACAGGTGGCCTAAACCGGAATCCTCTCGAACACACCCGAGAAAGGATAAGATTGATGCGAACAACGGACTGTGCTCAATGGGACCTACAACCAGAGAGATGAGCTTACAGACATCAATGGGCCGGATGGGCCAGAAGCAGACACGCACACAAGAAAAATAGAAGAACTAGCAAACAACATCCTTAGCCCTATTGCGATCCGTCGAGGCCCGGTTGGCATCAATTACCAAAACATTAAGCCCAAAGGAGACTTGATCTTACAATCTCCCCCTTTTTGGTAATTGATGACAACACCTGCAAATCCAACATGACAAAGCACAAATACAATCTCTGGTGCAATGGGTTAGCTCAGAAACATTGCATGCCAGGATAGACTAGAGCTCCCCCTAAATTAATGCACACCGAGCTCCCCCTAAATTAATGCACACCACTTGAAAATTTATCACATCTCATGGAGCAAAGCATCTCCATCCAAATCTCTATCCTAAGAGCAAAGCATCTCCTAAGCCTACCACTTGTAACCCAAAATCAATTCAATGATATGGATTTGCTATTATTTCTCCCCCTTTGGCATCAATGACCATAAAGTAGCAAAACATGAGATTAGAAGTTAATTTAAGTGCTTTGGAAGTTGTACAAGTGCAAACATGCCCATAAGTTCACCACACTCATAATCTAGCCATCTCAAGGTTACAATGTCACAAGATCAACTAGAGCACAATTGATAGATATATAGTTCAAGTTATTATGACCTAGAGCAAATGTAAGGTGAACTATAGCTAGAAGTATCAAGAGTTGCTCCAAAAACTCAAAGAGGATTCCAAATGCACCATAGCACTAGAAAATGCAATCCAAACAACACATGTTATCACCATGCCTATTTGAGACTAAAGACATTTTGGTTGAGCTCATTTTGAAATATTTCACATTTTGCACTTTGAAAATTTGCAAATTTGCCATGTCTCCAACCATATGCGACGCCACCTAGCATGACGCTGAAGATGAACGTCTCGGTCATCCAAAACTCCCCCTAAGTTCATGCCTAGTGCCATGGCAAGCTATCTCATTGAGGAGGTATTGGTGAGACATGTATGACCAAATGTGGCCTTATTCACATTTTAGCACATTTTACAAACTTTGGCTCAACACTTTCTCAAGATTGCTCAATTTAGCGAAGTAAAGACATGTGCAAGATGGAAAGACACAATCTAGACTTAGGAGCACATGATCAACCAAGAGTTCAGAGCAATCAAAATGAGACTAGAAGCTATAGCCCTCCTAACACAAGCTTATGGCTTTCAATTGTATTAAATATTTAGTTAAGCACACGTTGAGCTAGTGACAAGGTAACACACATGCTATAGCTATCAATTTCATGTGATGAACATATAGGCAATGAATAACATCCAGTATAACAGGCAAAGCACCTAAATGCTAGAACTGGCTTCAAAAGATTTGCAATGAATGATATAGCCACACGAACAACTCAGGCAATATTTGACTTATCTAAGATGTTCAACTCATTTCTCAATTTGCAGAATCGTGCCTCATCGAGTGGCTTGGTGAATATGTCGGCAAGCTGGTCTTCTGTCCGCACGTGCTCAAGCACAATGTCGCCCTTTGTCACATGATCCCGAAGTAAATGGTGACGGACATCAATATGCTTGGTCCGTGAGTGTTGGACCGGGTTGCACGCTATCTTCACCGCGCTCTCATTGTCGCATAGAAGAGGCACATGGTCAAGTTTTAGCCCAAAGTCAAACAGTGACTGTGTCAAGTAAAGCAACTGTGCACAACAACTCCCTGCCGCTATATACTCAGCCTCAGCGGTAGATAGCGCCATGGAGTTCTGTTTCTTTGACGTCCATGACACAAGACACCTACCCAAAAAGTGACATGCCCCGGAAGTGCTCTTGCGATCGATCTTGCACCCGGCATAATCCGAGTCAGAATAGCCTAGGAGCTCAAACCGCGCACCCTTCGGGAACCAAAGGCCTATGCTAGGTGCGTGTTTCAGGTATCTAAGTATTCGTTTCACAGTAGTCATATGCATTTCTCTAGGGGAGGCTTGAAATCTAGCGCACATGCACACACTAAACATAATATCCGGCCTAGATGCAGTCAAGTAGAGCAAAGCACCAATCATGGAACGGTAAAGTTTTTGGTCGACATATTTTCCTTCTTTGTCGAGGTCGAGGTGGCAGTTCGTTCCCATTGGTGTCCGGATCGGCTTGCAGTCACTCATGTCGAAGCGCTTGAGGAGGTCGTGGATGTACTTCTCTTGGCATATGAATGTCCCGGTCTTGAGTTGCTTGATTTGAAATCCCAAGAAGAAGTTCAACTCGCCCATCGTCGACATCTCGAACTCCTTGCTCATCATGTCGCTAAACTCTGTGACCAGGGACTCATTTGTGCTACCGAAGATTATGTCATCTACATAGACCTGGCACAGGAACAGATCTCCATCCACCACCTTAGTGAATAGAGTCATGTCGACCCTTCCCACTGAGAATCCCTTGCCAATAAGAAAGTCTCTTAGCCTTTCATACCATGCCCTAGGTGCTTGCTTGAGACCATACAAAGCCTTCGACAATTTGTACACATGATCGGGGTGCTGTGGATCCTCAAAGCCTGGAGGTTGCTCAACGTACACTAGCTCTCCAATGAACCCATTGAGGAATGCACTTTTCACATCCATTTGCTTGAGGACGATGTTGTGGCATGTAGAGAACGCCACAAGCAATCTGATAGCATCCAGACGGGCCACGGGAGCATAGGTGTCTCCACAATCTACACCTTCGATCTGTGTGAAGCCCTGAGCCACCAGCCTAGCCTTGTTGCGCACCACCACTCCAAGCTCATGTTGCTTGTTCTTGAGGACCCACTTGGTGCCTATCACATTGTGGTCCTTAGGCCTTTCAACCAGCGACCAGACTTGGTTCCTCTCAAAGTTATTCATCTCCTCATGCATCGCATTGATCCAGTCTGGGTCATTCAGTGCCTCCTCCACTTTCTTTGGCTCGAGCTCAGACACAAACACCACATGCTCACAGAAGCTTGCCAAAGCACTGACCTCACTGACGCTGGCTGTCCTCGACCTTGTTTGCACACCTTGAGTCAAGTCTCCAATCACTTGATCAGCTGGATGATCACGAGCAATGGTGTGATGGGTCTTGATCAACTGAGATGGTAGCTCAACTGACTCTGCATCTGGCTCACATGCTGTCTCTGCCTCTGGAACTGGCTCCACACTTGAGCTGTCTTGAGGCAACGCTCCCCCTGAGTCCGGCACTGGTTCAGGTGTGAGAGGTGGTGGAACCGTCTCGGTCTCCCTCTGAACCTCCACTGGCCTCACATCACCGGCTGGCATCTCCTCCATTGCCCTTGCCAGCTGCTCACCATCCACATCATCCAAGTTCTCATGCTCTCCTTGGCTCCCATTGGACTCGTCGAACTTGACATCGCAGCTCTCCTCAATCAATCCGCTGGACTCATTGTACACTCTGAAGGACGATCCCCTGGTTGAGTAGCCCAGAAAGATCCCAGAGTCCACTCTGCTCTGAAACTTGCCCAAGTGTTCCCGCTTCTTCTTGATGTAGACCTTGCAGCCAAAAACCCTGAAGTAGGAGACATTGGGTCGTCTTCCCACAAGCAGCTCATAAGATGTCTTCCTCAGGAGCTTGTGAAGATCTGACTGATGATCGATGTGTCAGTGTTGATAGCTTTCGCCTGCGATGCATCGAGAGGTCTTGTACTCGTTCAACATTGTCCTTGCCATCTCAATGAGCGTCCTGTTCTTCCTTTCAACCACCCCGTTTTGCTGAGGAGTGTAGGTGGCTGAGAACTAGTGATCAATCCCTAACTCATCACAGAACAACTCAACAGAAGTGTTAGTGAACTCTGTCTCATTGTCACTTCTCACCTTCTTGAGGGAACAGTCAAAAGCATTTTGGGCTTTCTTTACAAACTTTTTGAAAACATCTCCAGTTGGAGTTTTGTCAGGTAGAAAGAAGACCCAGGTGTATCGGGAGAAGTCATCAACAATGACCAAGCAATAGAGATTTCCCCCAATACTCACATAGGTAGTTGGTCCAAAAAGATCCATGTGTAAAAGCTCGAGAGGTCGAGATGTAGACATGACATTCTTGCCAGGATGTGAGCTTGCCACTTGCTTGCCGGCCTGACAGGCACTGCATAGCTTGTCTTTCTCGAATGTCACATCTTTCACCCCAAGAATCAACTCGTTTTTAAAAAGTTTCTTCAAATTAGCCATGCCGACATGCCCAAGACACCTATGCCAAAGCCAACCAAGGGTAACTTTGGCGACAAGGCAAGTCGAGACGGATGCAGCAGGCTCATTAAAGTTCACAAGAAACAAATTTGTCAAATCGAAAGCCTTTAAACACAAGGTTTTCATTTTTGTCCATAACCAAGAAACCCTCAGGTGAGAAATTGCAATGGAACCCCAAATCACATATTTGGGCAACAGAGAGGAGGTTATAGCTCAAAGTTTTCACAAGTAGCACATTGTCAATTGAAAGATCTGAAGAAATTGCTACCTTTCCAGCTCCAAGAACCTTGCTCTTGCTTCCATCTCCAAAAGTGACCTTGGGGGGAATCTTGCCTTCCTCCCCTATTGAGGTGAACAACCGGGGGTTGCCGGTCATGTGTTGGGTGCACCCACTGTCAATGATCCAATGGCACCCTCCACTCCGGTAGTTCACCTGTCATGAGAGAAGATCACTTATGTGACTTAGGGACCCATACAGGAGGTCCCCGAGGGTTAGCCTTCAGACCAGAGGCAACACGAGCAAAGCGATCAATCAATGACTTAGGCACCCAAACATGTGCCTTGTGCTCATTTTCAGACTTGAGCCCAACAAATCTAGCAGTCATCCTACCCTGATCATTTTTCTTGAGCAAGTATTGATCATACAACTCGGTATGTGCTCTAGGGAATCTTGGTTGTGTGTGAATGGGAGTGTTGCGGTTTTGGTTCCTAGGTGGATGTGTCCTACCAATGTTGTGCCTAGGAGGTCCATTCCAAAAGTTCTGTCTAGGTGAGTGCCAAGTGTTGTGATACCTAGGACCTTGCCAGTTGTTATAGGATCTAGGACCATATTGCCAAGCACTATTGTTTCTTTGCTGCCATGTTGAGTTATAGTGCCCATTGTGCATCCAAAAATCATTGTTGCTAGTGTGCAAGTTATTACCATGCCTCTTCTTGGAATAAGTCTGATAGTAACCTTGCCTACGAGTAGATGCTCGAGGAACACTTGATTTCTTCCTCCCCTTTGGCTTCTCAGGGGTAAAACCCAAGCCACCCTTTAGGGAAGGTTTTAGTTGTTCCTTGAGCATCTTATCCAAGGCCAAGCTACCCTCATAGCACTTCCCAAGCCCCTTATCAAATTTCTCAAGTTTAGACTTCAACTCAGCATTTTCAATAGCGAGCTCCCTAGCAGCTAGTGCAAATTTGCAGTTATCAGGTGTGCACACTAAAGCATTGCTAGAGGAACCGCTAGAGGTAGAAGCCAACACAGAGCAATCATGCACAGGTTCAGGACAAGCAAGAGTCAAATCAATAACAGGTGCAATAGCAACAGAACTAACAGGCATAGCACAAGCAACATCCACATCATCAGCAGGTGTATCAACTAGCTGTGCGAGAGGCAAAGCAACCAACTCATCATTCTTAGCCAGTAGCATCTCATGGTTCTCCCTAAGTGCATGATAAGTAGTCATGAGATCATATAGGGATTCATTTAAAGCATCGCGCTCTTGTTCTAGCACATTGCACCTAGATGACAGATTTTTGTTAGAGCCTAGCAAAGTATCATGCTCAGATTCTAAGCTATCACATCTAGTGGCAAGATTTTTGCACTTGGTTTGTAATGCAATCAAGTTTTTACCAAGCTCTAGATTCTTTAGTGTCTCATGCTTATAACGCTCACAAGCTTCCCTAAGACAATCACGCATGCCTTCTACATCCACATCAGAGTCGGAACCAGAGTCGCTCACCTCGCCGCTAGGTCGAGCCATCAGGCACTTGGAAGTGCCAGGAGGAGTCGGTGAGGCCTTTGCCGATGTAGGGGAAGTAGTGGAGGAAGATCCATCGTCATCTGAATACCACTCTCTAGGCTCAGCAACCACCGTGAGGCATCTTGGAGAGAAAACAAGATGAGGCGGCACAGACTCAGCTATCGCCATGGTGGCCAGCTCCTGATCAGCTGATTCCTCATCTCCTGAAGCTGATGTATCGCTGGAGCTGTCATCGGTCACCCACTCTCCCACAAAGGCCAGCCTCTTGCCTTGTGAGGAGCGACCCTTGAACCCTGACTTCTGGGGATTCTTCTTCTTGTTGTCATTGTGCCTCGGCCT
This sequence comes from Raddia guianensis, assembly GCA_036346415.1. Lineage (NCBI taxonomy): Eukaryota > Viridiplantae > Streptophyta > Magnoliopsida > Poales > Poaceae > Raddia > Raddia guianensis. The sequence goes on from CM070543.1 coordinate 11,576,362, forward strand.
CTCGCCATCACCCTTCTCCTTTCCTTTGTCCTTGTTCTTGGTGTTTCCCTTCTGGGGACACATTGAAGCGATGTGCCCCTTCTCCTGACACTCATAGCATCGGTATGACACATGAGTGTTTCGGCTCATCCTCTTCTTGCCTCCATAGCCATTTCTGCTCATGAATTGGCCAGCCTGCTTCATGAATAGGCCGAAGTGTTGGAAGCCCTCCTCGAGCTCATTCCAACTCATCTCTCCACCATCCTCAGCTTGGCTTGACTTGAGACCACTCTGCTTGGATCCACTGGCCTTTAGGGCGATCACTTGATTCTTTGCGGGAGCAGGAGAGTCCTCATGATCATTGAGGAGCATCATCTCGTGTGCGGTGATCTTGCTAAGCAAAGTCGCTTGAGGCTGACTTCTCCACATCACCACTGTTGGTGAGGTAGGTGATGATGTCCCGGTAGTCCTTCTTGGGGAGGATCCGCAGGATTTTCCTGCACACTTCATCATTGGCAACAGTGTGACCGAGCCCCTTAAGCTCGTTAAGGATGGGGTTAAGCCGAGTAAACATAGCATTGACATTTTCATTTGGAAGCATTCTGAACTGATCATAACGCTCCTTGACAACCACTAGTCTACCCTCCTTAACAGCTGAAGTGCCCTCGTGAATCTCAATGAGTGTGATCCATATGTCGTGTGCACTAGTAAGATTGCTAACCCTATCAAAGACCTCCATGCTCAAACCACAAAACAAAGCGTTCATGGCCTTAGCATCGGTCTCAAGGAGTTTGTTTTGAGCGGGTGTGGCAGGTATATTGTTGGTGAGTGTGACACCATGAGGAGACTCTACAACCCTCCATACATCCATTCCCATGGCCTGAAGAAATACTTTCATGCGCAACTTCCAAAAACCAAAATTAGTCCCACTAAACAGAGGAATCCTATTGGCGGCTACACTACCCCCGTCTGCCATCTCTAAGCGATTAAGCAACTAGAGATCCTGTGCTCTGATACCACTTGTAAGGAACCTAGGCCGAGAGGGGGGGGTGAATCGGACTCCTAATTCAAATTTTAGATTGGTTTGTGCAATTGATTAGTCCAGTGATTACCCAATCTATCGATTAAATCCTAGTGTCTAGATGCGAAAGCGATCACAATGAAACTCAGGCGACTACTAGGAGGCTCGATGGCACTCACATGCAAGCGATCAAGTCAATATGAGTAATTAACAAAGTGGAAAGAGAAGACGCAAACCGAGTTGTTTACCGAAGTTAGGTGCTCAACACATGAGCACCTATGTCTCCGTTGAGGAAACTTCTCACACAGAGAAGTCGGGACTCTCTCGTCCCTAGCCCTCAATCCACTCGTGGTAGCTCTTCACCAACACATGGTAGGCGAGCTCCAAACCTTCACACGGAAGCGAGTTCTCTCACACGCGAGAGCCCTCGCACCCACCGGCACCGACACACGGCACCGACCACCGACACACGGTGGATCTCGCCTCAACACATGAGGCACCTCCAACACATGGAGGATTTGGCTCCGACACACGGACACCGTGGCACCCCCGACACACGGAGATGGCCGCCGACAGACGGCGGACTTGTGCCTCCAACGAATGGAGCGGATGTAGTCGTACGGTTGATGAAGCTCGTGGTGTGACGATGATCTCTCCGGCGGCGAAGTCCCAAGAGCACAAGATCGAGATCGTCTCTCACCACTATCCCTTCTCTCTCCCCATGAAAACTAGGGCAAGAACACCATGGGAGATGGGAGCAAACCTTGAGATGATGGGAGGAGGTAGGGATCACCTTCTTCTTCCCCTTCCTCTCTTCTTCTCCCTCTCAATCTCTCAAGCACATGGAACCCTAGGTGGAGGTGGGTGCCATGGGAGGAGCTCTCATGGGTGGTTAAGGCAAGGGGTGGCTGCTAATGGTGGCTCTCTCAATTTTCTCCCGTACACCAAGCCCCTATTATAGGCCCAAGGCGAAACACTAGAAATGGACGGCTCAGATTAAATCGCGAGATTCAGATCGCCCTATCGGAAGCCGTCCGGTCGCCGTCGGACGCCGTCCGACAGAAGATCAGGGCCATTTTTGTGCTTCGTCGGACGCCGTCCAGTGGCTGACCGGACGCGTTCGGCGAAGCGCCGCTGCACAGGAACGAGGCACCCGCCAAGTGTTCGGTTGCGGGTTTAGCCGTCATCGGACGCGTCCGGTGCTGGTCGGACGCCGTCCGACAGTGTGGGTGGCGGCCGTCGGACGCTCGCCAGACGCCGTCCGATGCTCCTCGCCGTCGATTTTCTACTTCACCGGACGCCGTCCGGTCCTGATCGGACGCCGTCCGACAGGGACGGTTCGTTTGGGACTTAGCCATTTTCGAGCTCTCTCTTTGGGACAACCATGGTGTCGGACGCCGTCCAGTGGCGGTCGGACGCCGTCCGGCAGAGGCGGTGTTTCCGGGACTTAGCCAATTTTTGGCTTGGTCTCTCCGGACGCCGTCCGACAGTTGTCGGACGCCGTCCGGTGGGGCTGAAATTTGTGCTCCACTAGTGTTTTGGCTCTACCAACTTCTCCCGACAACACACCTAGGTTTTGTGGGCTGGCTTTATCGATTTGTGAAACCGGCGGGAGGTTTAAAAACTCTTGGGCAGGAAGTTTCGCGCCTAAACAGAATATTTGGCTTGGGAACTTGGCGGCTACGAAACCCTGGACAGCTGTTACTCCCCCGAACTCTCTCGAACCTAGACAGGTGGCCTAAACCGGAATCCTCTCGAACACACCCGAGAAAGGATAAGATTGATGCGAACAACGGACTGTGCTCAATGGGACCTACAACCAGAGAGATGAGCTTGCAGACATCAATGGGCCGGATGGGCCAGAAGCAGACACGCACACAAGAAAAATAGAAGAACTAGCAAACAACATCCTTAGCCCTGTTGCGATCCGTCGAGGCCCGGTTGGCATCAATTACCAAAACATTAAGCCCAAAGGAGACTTGATCTTACAGCTATACCTTAGCCCGGAAGAAGGTCCCTCGGGTGATCCGCTCACCCGTGGGCAGGTGGTGACAATTGTCATGACCCACCGTACTTTCTCCGGCCTTGACCGGAACGAACTGTGTCTCCCTAGGGACCTGCAGCCCAGGGAAGAGCACGCGGGAAGCCTTCCTTGTCGTTTGCCCTCTTAGGCAGGCAACAGATGGTTGTTACGCTACGCGACGCCCCCAACGGGTGGCTCGAGACTGGCTCAGTTCGGTCAAGGCTATATCGAGGATAAAGGGAAAGTGCTTTCTCCCTAAAGAGGCTTCTTCCCCGAATAGGCACTTCAAGACAACCACGTGCCCAGTACTAACCTGACCAGCTTCTCCCTGCAGGCTCTGAACCAGACAGAGCCCCGGAACGAGACAAGCGCTCCGCCACTAAAGCAAAGACAGGCGCGGGGCCCGCCACATCAGCTTCGGGCGACTAGCCGCGCCTATAAAAGGAGGATTCCTAGACATTCGAAGGCATCCCCGATCCAATTCCATCTGACTCAAGCCCAAGCAACACCCGCATCCGAAGCTTCCTTAGCAAGTAGTTCTAGTCCTTAGTCGCCACCACTGTAAGCTCGGGATCGGTGCCTCCAAGCCCGGTTTCGGCACCTCTGTACTGATTTCCACCATATAATCAACAAGACTGGAGTAGAGCTATTACCCGGCAGTAGGGGCTCGAACCAGGGTAAACCACTTGTGTCTTCACGGTTTGTATTGTTTTCTCTCTTGTTCTCTCTGTACAAAGGACCTGTACCCGGATCATCAAGTCGCACCAGGCCCTTGTCTGGGAAGACAGCGCGGCTTTAGCCCCCCGCAGGCTTGGCCGCCGCCTCGAGCTGCTGAGAAGGGTGGTCGTTGGGCCTCATACCAACTACAAATTCGTCTGCCGGTCCGTGGTCTCGCCGCTCTTCAGGAGCCTGATTCCCAGACACCGACAGGTGCCCACAAATCTCGCACCGCACAAACACCAGCAGCACATATCTCGTTTTCAAACACTCGTCCCTTGCACTGGCACTGTATCTTCAGGAGTTTGTGAGGTGGCCTCTTCTTTTAATCCGTTTAATTGTGACTATATTTTCTAATTTTATTATGTTCAACCTGCTTACATATGTGTTGTATGTGTTTTATCATCCTTTTTTTTGTAGTACATGGATAACATGCATACTACTATTCGTCCAATTGTGCCATCTAGATGGTGGCTCTCATACGGCCTAGGAGTTCAAGCACACGCACCCTCTGAAGATTTGCCGGTCGTATCAAGAGTTCACTATAACACAAATCTTACGATTCTTAAAGATCTGGAGTTCTATAGAGGATGGCCGAAGTGCTTCCATGGGGTCGACACGGTCGTGCAGATTTTTGATCGTGTTGCAAATGGTTTTACGGGCCGTAGGTTTTACAGATGTCCCATGTTTGAGGTGTGTATACCATCAAAATTAATCTTATTACGTTACAAAAAGGTTAAGGAGAATATACTTGAATTTTCGTAGGCACATAATTGTGGCTTTACAAAATGGATGGATGATTCATACCCCTGGCCGCATCGACATACATTGACAGTCTGTACGGAAGAATACAACAGTTAGAGCACCGAGTAAATGGTCTACTGTGTCCACAAGCGACAGAGTGGCAGCGAAGACAATTAGTTCTTGACCCACAATACGAAGTGAACCCCATGCACCAATTTTACATGTTTTTGTGGATGTCACTACCCCGACAGTCCGAACTAACTAGTGTGTTACATACGAAAGAAATTTCGGAGGGAGTACGGGCACATCGAAGACCCAGACTTTGAACAAAACCATTCATGCAGAACTCGATGGTGCATTTGTATATATCATTTTTCAAATCAAATGCCTTAAATGCACTCATACTTGTATTCCGTTCGAAGTCACAAAAAACGAAGGGTCATTTTACCTTGTCTTATCATTCTCGGTTATCACCGTCAAATTTTATGATTTTTCAGAACTGATGATTAAATAATAAAACATTATGATTAACATGATACAAGTCATGGCACGTATGATGCATAAAACAATTTATCATATTAGCGCATCATAACTAAACCTACATGCTTTAGGAGGTTTCAAAATATAGTTGTTCTACGCGATAATCATTCTATAGGGTGCATCGAGGGTATTTCCCATTTGCAAACGTGCTAGGTCCTGCGTCCCTTGCTCTAGCAGCCCTCTTGCACTTTCTGGTACGGTCTGCCTCACGCTCATTCAACTGCCGCTGTCGGTCAGTTTCGCGCTGTGCTTGAAACTCTTCTCTCGCAAACTTGTTTCTTTCTTCACTGAGGGTGTCTTGCCACCGTTCCTCGCCCCTAGCCCGGCACCTCGCCGCCTCTCTTTGCATCTGCCGCTCTTGGTCAGGAGTCTGCTCCGCGTCCAAATATTGCACAAACTCGCACAATGAAGGCTAATAAGATTGAAGTTAGCTTTTGCGTCTATATGTTCATTATGAAACAAATAAGTAAGAAGTCACTTACAGGGTACTTTGCCTTCCTCTCCATCTCGGGTGTTCGGTCGTACGCATAATTTGCGCACATCCAATATCGTCTCACATAAGTGTAAGACATGTCTTAAGACATTCTTGAAATGCAAAGACTGCCGCAGAGACACATGGGCCGCTGAACATCTCTTAAAACAGATTCGTGAACACTCCCTTGGTGACGATGGGAACTCCATGACACTCTATTCGTAGACAGAGGTTGTTTCTGAAATGAAATGCTTACAACACTCTGCTCGTCTGAATACCTTGCCTGCTGCTCCGCTTTTTACAGCTGAACGTGTTCATTACATTATCAAAATCATCTAATTAATTCATCCCTAATTATTGATTTATTAGCAAAACGCGTTACGACTAAGGTCTAGTTGCGAGTGGCAAGCACGGAGTGATGGCGCAACAGTGTAGTAGCCTTGAAATGAGCACCTGCAGGAATCCGAAGTGGGAGCACATAGCAGGCAGGAAGGGATGGCCTTATTTTTTTAATTAAATTGTCTCGGGATGGGCAGTGGTCAGGAATCCGATGAAAAAAACAGGAGAGAGATGAATGCGGACAGAAAATACGATCAGAGGGTTGTAAGCAGCAGGGAAGAAGGCAATACAGGCCTGGCCCCTCGGCGCCATTGTCAGGGCGCCCAGGCACCTAGTCGCTCCCGGCCAGGGTGCCTGGCCCTTGGCGCCATCGGTCAGAGCGCCCAGGCTCCTAGGCGCCACCGGTCAGGGCGCCTAGCCATTGGCGTCCCCGGCCAGAGCGCCCTGACCTCTTATGCCGCCCTCGCCTGGAGCGCCTAGGGGAATTTTCCAAATTAGGTGTAAAGCCTGGGCATTTTTGGTTTGTGAAATTTTTTTAGGGCAAACAGTAAAATTTCCTCGAACTGTCCGCTCGCTGTCCGCTGGAAGCCGCCGCAGTTCGTCGCCGTGCGCGTTGGACCAAAAAATCTTGCACTGTTCGTTTGCGTCCAGACAGAAGACCAAAGAATCTAACTTTGATAAATTTGGCAACATATCTAGTGCAAATGGTTATTCAGTGCTAATATGCTAACAGTAGATCTAGACCATCAGATCCACAAGGAGTGGTCCAGATCTGAAAAGGTGGAAACCCCTTTCCGTTTAAAAAGTCAGGGAGTTTTTCGTGAAAGTGTTTAATTGAGAAAAGAGGCTTACACCTCTTCAGATCTGGGCCGCTCCTGATGGATCCGATGGCCCAAATCTGTTGTTAGCATGTTAGCACTGAATGGGCATTGCACTGGATACGTTGCCGATAAATTTTTGCCTGGTGCATAGAAGTTCTACCAAAAAAATCGCTATTTTACTTGGTTTTTCTTTAGAAACGGTCCAGATTAATTTCTCACAAATTATGTTTCTTATTTTAGTTCCTCATATTTGCTTTTGTCATTATATCTGCAAAATTTGACATTGCAAAATTCGATGGCAATATTAGTTTTTCTATCTGACAGGTGCAGATAAAATTTGTCCTTACACAGCTTGGTGTCCGGAAAACTCTTTTGAAGAAACCGGAAAAAGTTTATTAAAGTGAGTAGAAAGAATATGATCAAAAAGGATTTATCTGTCATTCAACTCAGTTTTCCTACAGATGTTCTGCACGAAGTCATTAAGAAGGACACGGCTGCCTCCCTATGGGCGAAGTTGGAGACGTTGTCCAAGACAAAAAGTCTCGTCTCGTCAATAAATTACGTCTGAAAGAGCGAATATACACTATTCGCATGTCAGAACCTCTATTCAGTGCCATCTCATTGAATTTAATTCTATCATTGTGGATCTAGAGAATGAAAAAATTGACGATTTGTTACTCTCAATATTGGTTCTCGCTAAGTATGACACTCTGTGTGCATTATACGTGGGACCATCTGTGTGTATGACAATGGACCAGAGTGGCATTTTAACGAGAACCAATGTTGAGAGTGGCAAATCGTCGAATCACTCCTAGAGAATCTAGATGTGAATATAGCTCGATGGGAAAACAAATGACTCTAGTGATCTGACGGAGATCGATGCAGATAGGGTATCATGGAAAAATATAATATTTTGATAAAATATTTTCCCATGGGTGTGGTCACTCGATGTTCCATCCGTTGTGACGAAGCTCGTGGACCACACCGCCTTGCCTCTCGTATTGTCCTTCATTTTTGTTATTATTCGGTTGTGGTACACACAATTACAATGCAAAGAACAAGAACACAAGAGAGAAAAGTCAGACCCTGCATTTTTTATTGATCTATTGAATATCTCATACAATTGTCTCTCTCCTTTATTTAGGGTCTATAATTCAGTTTTGGCGAACACTAGTTAGGGATGGGACTACTAGGCCCTAATCACTCAGGGTTATAACACATTTGAACCACGGCACGCTGCTGCCACTCGATGCTATAGGGTGGTTGTGTTCCATCCTAGAGCACCACTAGTCACCACCGCAATCTCCTTATTATAGTTCAACAGTCGCACACACAATTGCAATCGCAAAGAACAAAGAACACAGATGTAGAGAGAAAACTATCAACACTTTATTCTTTATTGATCTGCTATATATCTCACACAATTTTCTCTCTCCTTTATATAGCTTAGCCTACAATTCGGTTTTACCCATAATAACCCTAGAGAAACCTTAGCTAGGGATGGGTCTGCCGGACCCTAATTACCTAGGATTACAACACTTCCCCTTGGGTGAAACGGTGATATGCCAATGCCTCATTAAAAATTCATCCAATAACCTAGTGGAAAAAATGGAATAGAGAAAAGAGTATATTGCACACGCATGCTACACTGCAATATTGCCTCATTAGAAAATTTATTACAATAAATTTTAGGAAACTCATATAAGCGAAAAGAGTGTGATATTAGATCTTTTGAATCATTGCTTTTTTGTTCAGCGACTCCCTCTGAGCCTTGTAACTCATGAAATCGCCTCATTCCTATTCTATAAACACATTTACGAAATTTTTAGGTAGGCAATCCCTTTGTCAATAAATCTATCGGATTATCACATGATTTTGCTTGAACTATCTCGATCTCACCAGTCTTATGGAGCTTATGAGGGTAGAACAATTTTGGAGAAATATGCTTTGTGATATTACTTTTAATATAACCCGTCTTCGTATAAATCACGTAGGCAACATTATTCTCATAATTAATTGTGAGGATATCAATGGTATCAATGCAAAATGACTTCTAGATGTGGTTTACCATCCCTCTCAGCCAAACACACTCACGTGCGGGTTCATATAAGGCAATTATCTCAGAGTGGTTGGTGGATGTATGCACAAATTTTTTCTTATATGATTTCCACGAAATCATTGTACCACTGTACAAGTAAACAAGCCCAGCGTGAGACTTAGTTGTATGCGGATTAGACATGTACCCCACATTTGTATATCCCACCATGATCCTGGTCTCGTTCCTCCCATGAACAACCAAAAATTTTGCGTACCTTGCAGATTCCTAAAGACAGTTTTAACGTTGACCCAATGTCTCTAGGTTGGAGCCGCACTATATCTAGCCAGAAAATCAACTGCAAAACCAATATCATACCTATTACAATTTGCCAGATACATTTGTGCACCAGTGGTACTAAGGCAACGGACTTTCGGTTCCAAATTTATTCATCCTCTATCCTAGGTTCAAAACGAGTCCTTGTTTGCTTCAAGGGATCTAACCACCATTGTGACACTCTACTTTATCGTATGTCACTTGTATTTTCAAAACCCTAAAAGTAAAATAAAGGGGAATTGTTATATACAAAACCCTAGTTTAAACTATTTCAAATTAGGTTTAAGCGAAAACCCTAGAAAACCTTTTAGGAAAATTCTAAAAAAAGTCCAGTAAATCTTAGAAGCCATCATTTAGCCACCCTCCAAATTTCAAACCCAAAGCCGAAGGCTAGCCCGTGATCCTATGAAATGTTGCCGTTATACCGGGAGCTCGTCAAACCCATGAAATGATGAGCAAACGTGACAGAATCAAACCCAAACATGGAGGAGAGATTTAAGAGGCCCAAACTTGTGCTAGGACAGAATCCCAAGCAAAAATTCGTGGATTTATGAAATTGCCAAATTTGGAAGAGTTCTAAACCTACTTGGATTAGAGTTTGAGCCCAATTCAAATTCTATCCACCTTAAGGCCTGACCTAGGTCGACCACCATAGTATAAATACTCCCAAGACCCCCTTCAAGTACACAACTCGTGAGAACCCTAGATCTCAACCCTAGCCGTCGAAAACCCTAGCCACCGAGGAGATTCCTAGGTCTCTCTCTCTGTGCTTTTATCAAACCCAAGTGTAGATGGCACCATTGTGTAGAGCTCGTCGAGAAGATCAAGATAGATGTCTGGATCGCATGTTTTGGCCAAGAGTTGAGTGAGAAAACACTCGCCGGAGTTGGCCTGCGCCACCGCTATCGCCGCCGCGCCGCCGGCTGGCGAATCCCGCTGCCGCTAGGAGTCAGCCCCGCCTATCCCCGAGCGCCGCCTATCCCCAACCGCCGCCGCCTCACGCCCGCAATGCGCGTCACCCCTGCCCGTCGTACACGCGTCGGCAAGATCGGGTTGCCGTCGCCTTGATACCGCTGCCCGCCATTGTCACCCCATGCTCGCTCCCCGCCTAAGTCGCGCCGCCGCCCAATCAGCACCCGCCGCATGGCAAAAGCGCGTTGCCGCTGTGTCGCCCTTGCGTTGCACCGGCCAACCAGAGGTTGCCACATGTCCGCGCTGTGCTGCCCGCTCGCCTGCTCAGTTTGGTTCGGTTGGTTCCGTCGATTTTCGTCCGGTTAACCGAAATAAACTGGTTTTATCTTTTCTGGGATTTCCTATTTTCTGAAACTTTCAAGAATTGTTTAGGGAGCATGCGAAGTCCGCATTAGATGATTCCAGAGCTATTAAATCCCATGAATAGCCTAGAATTTTATATATTTTATTGAGATGTATGTTTTGTTGATTATTTTTCTGTTGTTATGCATTTGCATTTACGTGTAGATCGCACATGCGTGCACTGTTAGGGATTTTCCAAGAGCAGGTCGGAGGAGGACCCAAGGACCCGGAGTACTACCAAGTTAAGATAGATTGCATCTTGCTCTCCCCGTTAATTGTTTTATTTACTTTTCTCTTTGCATGAAATGAAGGGAAGGGTTGGTCCTATTATATTCACACTGAGTCATCTACACTGTGAATTTAGCCTATTTATTGATGCCTTAGTATTTCCTAGCCTATCTTTTTGCATAGTTGCTAGTGCTCGTAGGTTGGTCGTTATTTAGGTTATTCATTATTTAATTATTCTTGTGACTTGGTATAATTGGAGGTGCTGAGTTACTTTAATAACCTAATCAACTAAAACCTAGGTGGCAAGTCGGGTGGTTTTGTGGAATGATGATTGTGGTGGAGGTAGTCACCTTGGTCTAAGGACCCTTGACTTGTGCTTATCCGGCCAAACCATACAGGTGCAACCATAAGTGCTATCTCTAGCATGTTGGCCAACATGTGTTAGTCATGGCTTAATAGTTAGGGAAAACTGTTAGCACACGATACTTTGAAAAGATCGGGCCGCGGTCCGTTGGCTCAAGAGGGGGACCCGTAGTGTCGAAACCTTAGAGGGGTTATTGGTGTTAACAGAAGGAATTAATGAATCGCTTTGTATCGTTACTTGAATTGGGCTCCAAAGGAAGAGCTAAGACATAAAAGTATCACTAGGCTTATGGGTAAAATGTGCTATACTCTGCAGAGGTTAAAACTATCATGATAGCCATTCCCACGGTCAGGGGAGGAGAGGAAAGTCGTACATGATAGTCTCATGTGTTAATAATAATCTGATGGGTAGGTTTGGTTTGAGTGATTCGAAGCTTGTGCAATTCTGCAGAGGGGCTTTTGAAGCTGAGCTCTATGTGTTACTTTGGGAATCTTATCATTATTAGCTGCTATACAAATTGTTTTACAACACTTTAATTAATTTGACTAGAATATGTGTTTATGCAAAATAGCCATCATGTTCTTGTTTATATCCTTACATTCATTATAAGGATTCTTGCTGGGTAGTCATGTACTTACTATACAAACCACGGATATATTTGTATCCAGGAGAAGAATCGGGTCCGGTTTGCTTGCAGGTTCAGGAGGATTTTGTGCCGGATTTCGACCAGGACTAGTTGTCGCTCAAGGGTTGGATTAGAGCATCGCCATACTTTATTCCACTGCATCTATCTGGATTTCCGCACTCTGAACTATATTATGTCATACTAATAAGTGGTCGTGCTACAATTACTTTTGCATATTATGTTATTTTCTTAGTTAATTGTGATTGTGTGATGATGTTCGACAATTGTCGCTCATGAGTTGCTAGTATTGATCTATGGGACTAGCAATCAATCATGAGTGGATCCTGGTGAAGCTGGGGTTGCAACAACCGTGGGGGGTTTTAGGGGCGACGTGCTTTACTCATATTAAATTTGTCTAGTACCTTCTAGGTATAGGAAGTTCGATGCACAAATATCCCACCTGACAAATGCTCGAGCCGTAGGTCTAAACAAAGTTTGGGTTCACCCAAATATTACATTTCAAACTTCGTCACAAGATGAGCAATTGCTTCACCAATGTCCTGTATTGTCCGGATGATATTCGGATAATCAACATAGACCAAAACAAAAAAAATCATTCAGATAAACACGCAGGGAAAATCATCATTGTTTGTGTATCCTTTATTCAACAAAAATTCACTCAGTTGACTTCCTCATATAAATCTCCAAATCTAGTGACCCCATATAAGTATGCGGGCATCACATCCATTAACTGCAATTTTAAGTTTATACTTGCCGCCAGAAATATTAAATATAGTAAGGTAATTCCACTCATGATCGTAAAGGTCTCATCACAATCAATTCTAGGTATCTGCGTGAACCCTTGTGCCAAAAGCATCGCTTTATATCTCACCACCCGGTAATTTTCATCCCTCTTTCGGATGAGCACCCATTTAAGCTCCTACTGGCTGTACCTTGGGAAGCATTAGCTCTAATGGGCCAAACACATTTCTTTTATTTAGCGAGCATATTTCAACATCAATTTCTTTTCATCCATTTAGCCAAAATCCAACCAATTCTGGCATTCTACCGTGGTCTTAAATTTTTTGGTATAATTCCAAAGATTTAGCAATTTAGAGGCAAAATAGGTGTCGACAACAATGAATTTTTTTTTATATAACTCTCTTGAACTAATATAGTTTATGAAAATTTCCTCATTTAAATCCTCTGACTCCTTGTGATTTCCCAGCATGATGGGGCCAGGACTTCCGTTATCCCAGCGCTTGTATATGCACACGCATGGTCGCTGGGTCTGCCACCTCCTGGGTGGGCACCACCTTTCTAGGTGGTCTTTCTCAACTTTTGATCAATTTGCCCCTCATGACAAGAGTAGTAAGGCTGCACAGATGTATTGCTTTTGCATACATGTCCGCGAGATAGAATCACGTGCACCCGAATCTCTCCCCCTCTTTGAAGTATGAGGGATTTGAGTGGTCTGCCGAGATACATCCACTCTTTCTAGTGCATTTACTTCAAATACATGCGACTTAGTTACACCTTTATAATCGTTGAAATAAACTGTTAGTTTATTTGTAATTTGTTGCAAATCAATTATCCGTTGAACTTTCAATTCAGTGTCTTTGGTGCGTGGGTCTATGGCTTGAATGCAGTGACATTCCAATCTATTTCCTAGCATTCTATAGAGTGGTACTTCATATCTCTCCCTAATGTCGGGAAATTGTCCTCATCGAAAATAAAATCAGCGTACCTCACCTTATTCAGGTCACCTGTCATAGGCTCGAGATATTAAATAATATAAAGAGTATCAAATACAACATAGACTACTAGCTTTCGATGGGAACCCATTTAGGTTCACTGTGGTGGTGAGATCAACACGTATACTGCGCAGCTAAATTTACGTAGATGGGAAATACATGGTTGTTTCCCACACACTAATTCAATAGGGGAGGTTTTCTGATATGCAGTCGGTCTGAGTTTAATTAATTCTACGACATGCAGTACCACACGACCCCAACAACTGGTGGGAGTTTACAATTTTGTAATAAGGGTCTTGCTATTAATTTAATCCACTTTATTAATGATTTTGTCAAGCCATTTTGTTGCATACATGCGGTATATATGAAATACTTTACTATTATGTCATGGCTATATGATAATCATTAAATGCATGCGAACATTAATCCACAGCGTTGTCTAATCTAATGGACTTAATCCTTTATTTGAGAAAGTTGGCCCGTAATTTAATGATTTGGATGATAAGTTTAGCAAAAGTATGGTTCCTTGTAAACAGCAAGCATATGTGAGACAATCTATTAGATGCACTCAAAAGTATCATAAAGTATTTAAAGGGTCCTATCATGGCCTGAATCCGTCCGCGATATCACCTTGAATTCGCTCCTAGAAATTTGGTGATCATCTAGGATCTTGAGAAGGGCTGGCAATCTGGCTCGAAACTCGTGAGCTGCACCTAGCTCGCTCGGTTTTGGCTCGGCTCGGTCTCGGTTGTAGGCCAAAGAGCCTAAGCTCAAGCTTTTTTTTGTTGCTCGGTCAAAAAAATGAGCCGAGTCGATTCTAGGACTGGCTCGCTCGTAGCTCGTGAATTCGTAGATTTCTAAGTGTATATTTAGCCCATATCATTAATTGTTGGCCTAGTTGCTTGCATACAATTAGACATGCTGTCAACACAACACAACAAAGATCCTAAAAGGCTCAATTGAAAGGTCTTCCTTGGTAGAGCCCCCAAACCCCCTTATTTTTCAAACCCCAAAGATCATTGATCAATATATTCATTAGGCTCGCGAGCCCTCATGGGCTGGACCGAGCTTTGAACGAGCCCGAGCCGACCTTTTTATCCAGCTCGTGTGGTGAACAAGCTGAACATGGGCCAAAACTAGAAGCGAGCGAGCCGAGCCGAACCAGCCCTTGGGTCGCTCAAGCTCGGCTCGTTGCCACCCCTAGAGACGAGAGGGTCTAATTATTAATTTCCCTTTGGCACATGTAGGACATATAGAAACTTCAGGTTTTAGAAAATTAGATAGCTTCATGGTATGACCTATAAAATTCTTAGGAAAAAGTCCATTTTAGGTACATCAATTATCGCCTAAGTCTAAAAAAACACTAAACTATGATTTGGTTTACTTTTCCCATTGAACTTTTAAAACCGGCTCATAATACATCACAATCCGGTTTTGCTCGATGGTTTTGTTGATGTGGCGCCACGTAGAGATGGTTTTGCTGACTTGGCGCCTCTGCCGGAGTGTCGCCCCACTCCGGCCACCTTTCTCTTCCCCTGCGTGCGCCCTCTGTCTCTCTCTGCACGGGAGGAACAGATGTATATGTGGCATATAATTTTCTTTCGAAAGAGAGGAGTATATGTGGCAGCCACGATGGAGACAATCTCAAAATGAGGAGACATGTGGTACCCACATGTGTAAAACCACCCAAAAAAACCAACTTGTGATGTGTTTTAAGTCGGTATTGCAAGTTCGGGGATATAAAATGGACCAAATCATAGTTTAGTGCATTTTTTTTATCTTCGTGATAGTTTGGGTATCTAAAATAGATTTTTTTTTTCAAATTTTTAATTATTGTTTTCATCACGCTCATACCTAGATGTCCCAAGACGATCAGACCTGGTATAATGTCATCGCACAAAATCAGACTAATATTTCCAAAGAATCAAGCAACATCGACCCATATAGTCCCATGCTCCAGCTCACATCAGCCATGGCACCAAGCGTGAAGCATCTCGCTCGTATCAAAGAAACCAAATTGCAGGAGAGAATATTGATAAAGGCGCCGTGTTTCAGTACCTCCAGTTAGCCTCGAGCTCATCCGTGGTCGAACTTCTTCTACACCACACAAGATTCGGCAGCTGCCAACGACACCCAAACCGGAACCATTACCTGCCAAGACCGATTCGATTTGTTCACCGCCGCCGGCGGCCGGCTAGAACTCCCCTGAGGATGAACGGATTCTTCCACCACCGTCGGGAGTCAGGTGAGTGCCGCGGCGGCGCTGGCGCTGGCGGCGGGCGGGCTGTGTCGCCGTCGAGCAAGGAGGCTGGGCCGCGTGGGTTGGGGTGCCGGGTGCAGGTCCTCGCGATTTTCGCATTTGGATTGAAGATTTCAGCCCACCGGGCACAGTCCACCCGACCACCCGTAAAATCCCATGGCCGAAAAACAATTCGAGTTCGGCCCGTTGTTTCTGCGTGGGTAGATTCGGCCTAATCACTGCGATTTTTCTCCTAGCAAATGACGTGCATTGTGATTTTACAAGCACGCTGCACGTCCTTTGCCATGAGAAAAATCCAAATTTCAAGCAGGTACTTTTGACTTTAGGAAAAATTCGACAGTGCCCCTTCAACTATTGCAAAAGCTCAGTTTTGCTCCGTCAACTCTAAAACCGGGCATCCAACCCTTCCTCAACTATCAATTCCGGTCAAAATACCCCCTCTACCCAAAACCACTATGATTTTAAATAACATGGCATCCAAATTTTTCAAAAAATAAATTCAAATAAATCAAATAAATTTTAGAAAATCATAGAAATATCAAAAAATAGAATAAAACTATATAAAATTTTGGAAAATTGTAGAATCCAAATACTATAATTTTATGTGCATAATTATATGAAAAAAATATATTTGTCATAAATATCTTTTATTGATTAAATTGTTTGAGCTTTTAGGGAAAATAAGTCTGGCTTATAGGAAAAGGAGAAAACTAACATAAATATAGGGACGTTAACTCTACCTTTTAATTTGCATTTTTAAATTCAAATTCAATGTTAGTTTGAACTTTTAATTGTAATTTAAAACATTAAATTCAACATTCAAAATAGCATACTTACCTTTTACATTTTTGTTATTTTTACAAACAAATTTTTCCTAAATTATTAATTTTTTAATCAATAAAAGAGACTCTTCAACAAAAAAATGCATATAAATACATATACAAACATTATACTTTTATTGAATATTTGGATTCTATGTAATTTTCTAAATTGTTTGGTATTTTATATGATTTTACTGAGCTTCCTATGATTTTCTACAATTTATTAAATTTTCTGAATTTATTTTGTAGAAAAAAATGCTGACTAGGATGACATGTCATCCCAAATCATGGTGGTTTTGGTTGGATGGGGTAATTTGACCGGTTTTCATAGCTAAGGAGGTTGGATACCTGGTTTTAGAGTTGAGGTAAAATCAAACTTTTACAATAGTTAAAGGGGTAAAGTGGACTTCTTCCTTGACTTTATCCAACGTTTGTTCTGACTTGTGGAGGGTATACGACTGTGCAAGTGTTTTCTCATTTATCGATGTATATCTATTACAACCAATAACATGGGATGTGTAGTAAATGAGGTTGCAAGGATCAAGATCTAAAATAATTGGAGATGTCCATGAGATAGGCACTAAAATTAGGCTGACATATATGGCGACATATCCAGTGCAAATGGTTATTCAGTGCTAATATGCTAACAGTAGATCTGGACCATCAGATCCACAAGGAGTGGCCCAGATCTGATAAGGTGAAAGCCCCTTTCCATTTAAAAAGTTAGGGGTTTTTTTCGTGAAAGTGTTTTAGTGAGAAAAGTGGCTTACACCTCTTGAGATCTGGGCCGCTTCTGATGGATCCGATGGTCCAGATCTGTTGTTAGCATGTTAACACTCAATGGGCATTTGCACTGGATACGTCCTCGACATATATAGCCATCATGATGACTTAAGATGGCTCAAGGTTACTGGTTCGGTTGGGCCGTTGGAAGTTCAAAGGTGCAGAAATGGAGCGGGCGGTCATGTCAAATGGATGAAGATCTGTTGCATAATTTTCTATTTGATTTTATGTGTCCCATTTAAAGGATGATCTTATGTACGGGGTTGAGTGAATTCTAGCCTTGGTACAGAGGAGTGGAGGAATTCCTCCGCCAAGTCTGACTAGGGTTTTATATGGTTGATATCATGTGTCCTTGGGAAAGTTGCTACCTATGTGCAGCTGTGAAAACCTCATCAAGCAATAGAAATTAAGGTCCTGTTCTTTTGAGCTGATTTGAACGACTGAATGGCTAAAATGACTGAACTTCAAGAGCTTCTGGAGGTAGTCTCGAGATTCAGATCCATTTCATTTGACTTGCTTCACCTTCAAACCAGCGACAAAACAAACCCAAAATGTAGTTAAGCTGTTAAGCCGTTAAGCTGATAAGTTGAATAGAACTGGGTCTAAGTTCCTCAAAATTCTTGCCTTGCTTTTGCTTTGTTCTATGACTTTGGCCCTGTTTTCTACTGTCTATTTGACTTATTTGACTGTTTTTATTTCTTTATCTTTGATACAAATATAAATAATTTGGTTTTTCAATCTAAGGAAGTTCTTAAGATTAAAAGATAATTCAAATAAAATAAGTTAAAAAGAACAAGCCGTTGATCAAGTTTTCTTGGTTGTTTACTTGTTTTGCTGGCACCATGTTTCCTTGCTTCTCACCCGCTTCATTTTCAAGAGCGTGGAGACTTGTTTCGAGATAAAAAAAAAAAACAAAAAGAAAGAAAAGGCTCAACATACGTATTTTGCATTTTTGAAATAAAAAAAGATAATCTTACACAAATAAGTTGTATCATAAAAAAATTGGCAGACGAGCATTTTATGGCATGGCATTGATGAATAGTTTAGCGAAATCATATATCGTACACGGTCATCCCTTACCATGAGACATTTTAATAGCACGAATATAGTGAAGCAGATGCCCTTAATCAACTAATTGCTTAAACATTTACTTCTTAAAAAACATTTTTTAAAATGCATGTTATTTGTTATTGTGGAATACACAGCCCCAAGTATCCTCAGCGTGCCATAAAGATCACCAGACAGGAGGTGGGCCGAGCCGGCCATACATCAACACGTATAGCCTAGGTCGTGCCTTGTCATGCACGGCAAGGCAAGACACATATAGGAGCCTATCCCGAATAGGGAAGGCGTAATTATAATCTTGAGTAACTACGCAACCGGGAAGGAAAGATAGGAATAGGAATTTTATATTGTAACCGGACAATACTTTATCTTGTAACGTACTCTGCCTCCCCCACTATATAATACGGGCAGGGGACCCTGGTTCGACACATCCCATGACATTGATATCAGATCATCATCTTAATCAGAAAACACAGAACTATGGTAATATCTCCTCCAGAGGGGTTGAACTTGTAAATATTTTGTCCTGTGTTACCATCAGGTTTGAGATTCAGCGCATAACCTCATATAAATATGTGGAATACACAAACCCCGGGTATCCTTGATGGGCCGCGAAGATCACCTAATAGGGGGTGGGACGAGTTGGCTATACCTTAGTACGCGTAGCCCACATTGTGTCTTGCCTTGCACAACAAGGTGGGTTTTTCAGAAGCCTATCCCAATAAGGAAAGATGAGATTGTAACAATCAGCAAGTATGCCGCAGATAAGAAAAGATAGAAATAGGAACCTTACCTTGTAATTGGATGGGATTCTATCTTGTAACCCTGCCTCCCTCATTATATAAAGGGGGTAGAGGACCCCGGTTGATCATTCATATGCAAGTACGCAAATACATATAATCCAGACCATAGGATTAAGGTATTACCTCCGCCGTGAGGGCTTGAACTTGTCTAAACCTTTGTCCCGTGGTACCATCGAGTCTTAAGATCCAGCGCAATACCCCATTCGAATCATTGCCGACAGTAACCCTCGGTTTACCACACGTCGCAAAATCATTGTCGACAACACACCCCAGTTAAACAAACGTCGACAGTTATATAACTATTTGTTTTAATCTAGTCTTCTTTAAATCAGGTTTAATTTGTTGGCTGTCAATTTAAACTTGAGGAGCTCCCCGAAACAATTAGGAGAGGCCGGCTCGCTTCGTGCGACATCTTTTATAGAACATCTGCTGAAACCGAGAATAAGCAGCTTCAAGTTTTTTCAGAAAAAGATATCATCTTTAGCTTTTCGGAAAAACCCCGAGCTGCGAAGCGGTTTTAGACACAGGCTTGTGCTAACAAATTATACTCCATTGATTTCTAAAAACATGACATGTGGACGTTGATATGATTTTTAAAATACACCTTTGTTTAGTAAATACTAATTAACGTTGCCATTTATTATAGAATTAGTAAAACCGAAGTCTACTTCACCTCTCTAAAGCATTGGGTCGGGTGCACATAACACTCTGAACTGAAAAAACAGGTATTGTACCTCACAGGTTAAGACCAGAATAGATAACCCCTGCGAGCAGTTTTTAGGGTGGTTTTCTCTCTTGTTGTCCAAATGTGTATGTTTTGCCACATAGGATATCCATGTATGACGTATTCATGTATTAGTGTCTTAGAAAAATTGTCATATTATCGCAGTACCGTGTATCCATATCCTCATATACGGACAACATAGGCCTGCCTTCAGCCTTGTACATTTCAGCTTAGTGTAGCTTAGCATATCATTTCAGTAAAATTTATCTTTTTTATATAGTCTATTTGGTGCATTTCAGTTTCGTCTCACCATGACTACGGAGGTCAGAACCTATGTCCTCGCTTGTCCTTGAGCCCCCGCGGTCGCGTGAGCAGAGCTCCATCTTCCCCTCCCATCATGGTGGACCTCATCGTAGCCGACATGCCCACACACGGCCAGTTTTTTTCTAGCCCGGATTCTTGTGTCTCCATGCTGAATCTGGCCTCAAGAGCCGCCAGGTCGCTGTGCTTGTCAAAAACCATTTTCACCCTTACATTATTGACATGTTTGCCAACAAATCTATCCCAAAATCATCATATAAAAATTATATTTATTACAATTTGAACAACACTTTTCGTACATCTTGTGCAACACTTTACTATATTGTATTATAGAAACGTAGCAGGTAAAGTAGTTACATGCACGGACGGAACACTGTACATAGGCAAGTAGTAAAGTATTGCTAAAGTTTGCTCATGATTATAGTAAGGCACAATTTTCTAAAGTGAGATCGGTCTAGTTTTGTTTAAAAAATGTCAGAAATACAACGAAGTAAACGGTTTGTCAAACGGAGCTTTCAATAAAAAAAATACGACGAAAAAACAAAAAAATTATGAGGTGTGCATGATGTCATGCATGTATGGAGGAGGAGAGGGTTCACGTGGGGGAGGTGGAAGGGGACATGTGTCGCGATCTAAATGTAGAAGTATTTTCGTTAAAATACTTATACGAGTATTTGAGTGTTTATGTGTGTATAAAAGTAGATATAAAAAATGATAATAGTAAAAAGGCAATAGAATGTTAGAGCATCCCCATCTCACCCGTCAAAAAGGCCTCTACTTCAAAATTTTTCCAATGCATTAGGAGGGAATTTGATCCCTGAGAGTAGCAGTTTGCACTGTAGCGGTTACTATAGCGATTACTGTAGCGATGCAGGGAAATTTGATGCCCCTGCTGGGGATGCTCTTACCTGATTATAATTAATGTTGCATAAATGCACACTTGAATTCTTTCTTCAACCATCACCGTGATGCTACACCATCACTCCATCAATCCCATAGTCCACAAACACAACTGAACATATTATTACAAACAATATATTAGTTTTAAGACAATTGGAGTCTTAGACAATAAGAGCATCCCCAGGAGACCCCCCATCACCAACCCCCATCGCTACAGTAATACGAATTTAAGCGCCCAGTGCGTTTTTGCCTCTCTAGCCTGCTTCTTCCCGGCCTCTTCAATTCAAAAAAATTTGAATTAGGGGCTCATTTGGGGGGCCTAATATGGATGCTCTAATAGCATTGCTATGACAATCTATGCAACTATGAAGATAAGTGAATAAATGATAACTCACAATTTATAAAGACACAAACTAATAGTTTATATTTCACAGACAGTACATAAACGATAGCTCATGACCTCATGCCTCGTAATCTCATAGGTCATAAATAGGGCACAACCGATAGCTCATAAATCATATAGTCACGAACACAAATAATTCGTACTTCATAGATAATTTAA
The DNA here is from genome assembly GCA_036346415.1 of Raddia guianensis. Lineage (NCBI taxonomy): Eukaryota > Viridiplantae > Streptophyta > Magnoliopsida > Poales > Poaceae > Raddia > Raddia guianensis. The sequence continues at coordinate 11,597,913 of CM070543.1, forward strand.
CGTAGCAACTAGCAAGATAATTAGGTAACTAGCTGTAGCTTTGATCTGGTGTCATTGAAGGTCCTACTCGACTAGGGCTAAGATCTAGTTCTACAATATCATCTAGAATTGTCTCTAGATCAGGGACATCAAGTGATACATTAGCTTGCTAAAGAAAATCAGCACCACCATCAAATAATTCATAGCTATTTCCTCCAATATCCCACATTCTTGATGGGCCACTTAAATATTTCTTAGATTTCCTTGACAGTAGACGCAAGTTTCGATGCACAAATACTAAATCCTCAGCACGTGAAGGGTTTAGTCTACAACAATGTAAATGGAAACAATTATTTAGATCATAAGAACATTCATGCAATAAATATTAGAGATGCAAATTAGAAAAGTTCAAATGGATCTTAGAATTAACATGTTTCCCATTCAATTGTGAATCAAAACAGTGGTGTTCCAGTTTCTTTCAGCATAAGAAGATAAAGCAGGCTGTCCAATAACCACAATGCCAGTGTTCTCAACTCGAGAATAGAGTTCCTATGAATTCCCCAGCATCGCTTGGGCTCTAGATGGGCTCCAACCTCAATGGAGTCAAATGAATTAAAACAATTTTCAAACGGTAGCAATCAACATATTGTTGCTTAATTTTGATCAACTCATCTGCTTGAGCACCAAATATTTTCCTAAAGCACTTGTTTCTCATATTTGAAATCTCCTTATCCATATGGGGAGGTTGTCGATCTAGAATCTAGACCTAATCATGGGAAGCCCAGCCCAGCAACCCAGCTCGACCGGTGCATCAGGCCAGGCTCAGGCCTCAATCTAAATCCCGGCCGTCTGGCGGGCACGGGCCCGAGATTTGCGCAATTTAAGTCATGGTCAGGCCCAATTTTGGAGCCCAACACACCGGGCCCGCTCAAGCCTTGTCCCACAGGACCGAGCTTTTCCAAGCCCGGCCCAGCCCAACGTTTGAACAGGTCTAATATAATCTCTCTAAGCCAAGCTTCAGAGTAGTACCTATTTAATATTATGAATTAAAATCAGCAATAGAACACATATCATATGAATTAAATAAGTTATGATTTATGGATAGAACATTACTTGGGTTTTACGAAGTGCTCCAAGCAATGTAAGGGAGTATTGCTCTTTGCCCATTGAGAGACTAAGATCTCATGCACTATTGAGTAAAAGCAAGAAAAATGATGCATTTCTTTCTTTTCATGGCGATAAATGAATTTCTTCACCTTCTCTATCATAGAATCCCACATCTCATAGATTAAATGGAGGCATGGCTTGTCGGCATCAGTTTCACTTATCATAGGATAGATAGGCTGAAATAAAAAAATGTAGGAAATATTTTTCTACTACAAATCATTTATAATTTTATCTTTCACCATTTGTGCTTATTCTTGATTGTCTTCCCTACATGTAGACCAATTATCACTTACAACCATCAACATTCGAGATTCTTTAATAGAATGAAACCTCTTCAACATAAGAATAGTTGATGCAAATATTGTGTCAGCGATTGCAAGAAATTTCAGCTTGCTAAATGAATTGAGCATAAAGAGCCTCTATGAGTAATTCATGATAAAATTCTTTATGAATAAAGGAAAAAGTCCATTTTACGTACCTGAACTATCAACAAAGTCCACTTAACACTACAAACTATAAAATGGTCCATTTCACATATCTCAACTATCAAAAACAGAACAAACATCAACATATGATGGTTTTAAATGTCGTTTTGCTATTTTTTATTTAAATAAAATCATTTTGCAACCTCCTATTATTAACAAAATTCAAAATAAGTCCAATGAACCTCCTAAACATCAAATAAAATCATAAATAATGGACATTTTTTTAATAAAAAATTTAATATTGTATTACAATTTTAAGGTTCATTCATATTTTTAAAAATTAATTTAGAAATGGATCAAATTGTGGTAACCTTTTGTCATTGCTTAAAAAAATTAAGAGCAAATTTAAAAAAACCTCATGTTTAGGGGGACATTGTATCACTTTACCACATATTTAGGCCATTAGTTTCACATGACCACAGGTCTTCCATCCAATTAACGCAAAACCATGTGTTGTAAAAATGGTTGTAACACATGGCACATGACATGGTGCTGGGCCACCCGTTAGGTCTAGATAAGCAGCAATTAAGGGCAGGAGTGGTGCAACTCTTCGCTGCCCTTGATTTTTGTTGCCGCCATGAGGGCTCGGCTCCTCAGTTCTCCGCCCGAGCGCCTGCTTGTGCGTCGCCCTGTGCGTCTCTCGCTCGGATTGCTGTCGTCCTCCTGCGCGCCTTGCCGTCTTCTTCCTGGTCAGCTCGTTGTCATCCTGCAGGTTGCCCAAAATGTTGTCCTCCTCCCTGCCAGCTCGTCGTTGTCCTCCAACCCGCACGACCAGTCGTTGTCCTCCAACTCGCCTGGCTCGCAGTCTTGTAGCACGCCCGACTCCTCGTTGTTGGACGCCTCGCCGTCCTCCTCTTAGCATGAAGATTGGGAAGATGGATGGTACGGGTACACGTAGCCGATAGGAGGAGGACGGCGATCCGGGTGGGATGGAGGATGACGACGGGCGGGACATGGACGACAAGGCGCTTGAGAGGACGAGGTGAGCAGGCGTGTGAGAGCTACATGGAATGACAACAAGAACTGCTGCCCTTCGTTGCTTAGCTGGACTTGACGGGTGTGTCCATGCCATGTGTGTCAAGTAAATCTCTACACATGTAATTTTTTCTTAATTAGAACTGACGGCGTGTTCTCCGCTCAACCACTGCGGATCACACCCCTGGTCAGTTTTTTAGACTGCTAGCCAACTTGATCAAGCTCGGTTCGATTTGAGCGTCGGGCACAGCGAGGAGCGACTCGCAGATTTACCCAGGTTCGGACCCCCTCGCGGGTAATAGTCCTACTCCTGCTGAGCCTTAGCTCTTTTCCGATTGTGGTTGAATGGGAATGTGTTTACAGAGCGTTTGAATGCACGAATGCTAGTGCACGCATTCTTCCCTCTCGTCTCCTCCCCTTTATACAAGCTTTGGGGTGGGAGAGAGCCGAGGGGGTAGGCAAGTCTGATACTCTCAAGATAATCGACACGACTCGGCAGAAGAGATGAAAACGCGCCGCCCACGCTGCGCGGGCGCCGCCTCGCGTGCCGCAAGTGGCCTCGACCCGCTGATCACACCGGTGAGTCTGGTGGGGCCTTGCCTCCTCCGACGCGGGCGGCCTCCTCAAGCAAACCTTCTCTCTGCCGGTCAATTCTTACGTACCCTGATGATGGCCTTTCAGACGCAAAGGTCATCAGAAGCGTAATCATTTCTTCATTGTCTATCCGCGTGATGTCTCATTAAATGCGCCGTCCTTCAGAAGCAGGGGAGCCTTCGTCCCAAGACTCTTCGCACGCGCTCGCTGGCCCCCCACGGTGTGTGGGACCCTCGCCTCTCCTTCAGAGGGGGCTCGCCCACGCACCCGCCTGGCGCGTGGGGCCCTCGCCTCTCCTTCAGAGGAGGCTCGCCCACGCACCCGCCTGGCGCGTGGGACCCTCGCCTCTCCTTCAGAGGGGGCTCGCCCACGCGCTGGGGCCTTGCTCGCCCGCCTGGCGCGTGGGGCCCTTGCCTCGCCTTCAGAGGGGGCTTCTGAGGACTCTTCCTACCCTGGTATTTATTACACCGACAGTAGCCCCCGGGACCACCATGATACGCGAACCGTCGCGCCGATGTCTGGTTATCTTTTGCGTGGCGGGAGACGAATCGTGGGTGGCCCAACCCGCATAACGGCCGACGCTCGATTCTCCGCTCGCAAGACGATCTTCCTTGGGAACGCGCGCGCAAGCGGGAAACGGAACGCGAGGCAATGATGGCGCCGTCTTGCGCGTGGTGGGGCGGAATCAAACCGTCTGCGCTCGCGCCCCACGCCTATAAATACTTCTCTTGGCGCTGCGGCTAATCCTTCCGCGCGCTAAGTCCTCAAACTGCTACTTGCCTCCATCACTACCACCACAGAGCCTTCTTTCTCTTCGCCACCAAGTCTTTCGCCAGCGCCACCGCCGAATTTTCCATGGCTCCCAAGTGCAGCAAGGGCCGCCGCGGGGATGCCGCACCACCTTCTGGAGCTGTTCTGCCTGCTTCCACTGTCGATGAGGATCAGGTGGCGCGGCTTCGAGTCTTCGTGCCGCCGACCGCCGCCGGTTCCGCGCGGCACCATCATGCCGAGTCCTCGCGCGGGAGATCGTGACCTTCTCTGGCGTCTTTGGCGGGCCTTGTCCCGCCGTACTCGATTACTCTTGGGGTGCTCGCTTCTATGGGATCCAGCGGCGACCTTCCCCTAACTCGATCATGGCCCTGGCCATCTTCGCCCACCTCTGCGAGATGTTCGTGGGGACGATGCCAAGCCTTCCGCTCTGGCGCCTACTCTTCATCCTACACACGGGCTCGCGCTCGAGCGCGGTTGGGAGCTGCTATTTCGCGCTCCGCGAGGCCTCCGCCTTCATACCTGCCGCGGTCAAGTCCAACTGGAAGGACTGGCACCGGCAGTGGCTGTATGTGGAAGACTCCGGTAGTGCGGCGATCTTGTCCTTCCCGACAGCCCCGCAGAGCCCATCGCCGATCGGGGGCCCGGCTAGACGATCCGGCGTATGCGGATGCGATGATGGCGCGCATTGCCGAAGCTCCGCCGCCGGGCTCACCGGAACCCGTGGTGGCGGACTTTTTTGTGCCGCTTTGCCCGCCGCTTGAGGGCGCTCGCGCTGGGCGTACTACGGCGACAACGACGGGACCCGACCGCTCTTGGAGGTGAATACTCGCGTTCTTTTGGATTTCGCGACCTTGCGGCGCGTCTTTCCTTCGCCAATCTTATGGTTTCCTTTTTCGTTCACCCAGCCGCAGGGAACGTGCCGGACGGCGTGTTCGGATCGGTGGCGGGTTATCGGCCCCACCGGTCGGCGACGACACTTCACGTCGCAGCATCCTCCCCTCGCGCGGGATCCACGGGAGCGCAACCAATACTTGAGTGCGCTGCCCCCCATGGAGGTCTCTGGTCCTGCGGTCCAAGTGGCACGGGGGCCACTACAGATCCGCGATCTGCCTCCGGCGACCGCCCAAGCCTCCGCGGCCGCCGCTACCTCTGCCGCGGCGGCCGACTCCGACCGCGCCTCCGGGAAGCGCCGCCTCATCCTCGCCGTGGATGATGACGACGAGGAGGGAGAGACGAGTCCAAAGAGGGCTCGCCCCTCCAACCCTGAGCTTCCGCCGCCACCGCCGGCCCCCTCCAGCGGGGGCCCTGCTGCTACCGCCGCCGCTCCGCCACCGGGCGAGAGCGCGGCGACTCTTCCGGAACTGGCGCCGCCTGCGCCAGTCTCTTCCGCTCCGTCCACGCTGGCGCCTCCTGCGCCGGCGCCGCCGTCGTCGGCCTCTGCTGCCATTGGTGCTTCTGACGGCGCCACTCGCCGGGCGCGGCGCCGCTTGCCGACGGGCGGCGATCGGCGACCGTCTGCTGCACCGCCCGCAAACAAGCGACTTTGAGCTCCCCCCCGGCTTCGCCTTGAGGCGCACCGCTTCAGTTGGCTTTTCCTGCGCTTACGCATATTTCACATTAGGGTTAGCATGCTACGCTTTGCATACCGAACCTGTTTGTCCTTCTTGGAAGAGGGCGGACGCTGGGCGTCGAGCTCGCCCGCTTCGACCCGCTAGCCCCCCAACCGCCCACCGCTCCTTCGACGGAGGCTGCTCTTGCGGCGGCGGAGAGTTCGCCGCGACGCTGCCGGAGAACCTTCGCCATCGCGTCACGTGGCGCCGCCGCCATCTCGGCCGTGACCGCCGGCGAGGGCGCCTTCGAGGCGCCGCACCCTCTCCGCACTGGGCGGCGGGAGGAAGCCCTCGTCTTGGCGGAACGATCTGCCGGCGAGCTGCGGCGGGCCCTTGGCCAAGAGACAGCCGCAAAGGAGGCGATGACCCGCGAGGCTGCGGCAGCCCAAGCCGCCGCCGCCTCCGCCGCCAAGTAGATCGAAGACCTCCGCCTGGAACGCTTCGAGCACCTCCGAACCCTCGCCGACATGCTCCCGACCGCCTCTGCGCGGCTTCGGGACGCCTCGCATCCACTGGTGTTACCTTGCATCCCCATTGGAGAGACAATTGCTTGATATCTTTGGCGCCATGGGACGAGCCGCGAAGCCTCGCGCGGTCTCCGGTGGCGTTGCGGACGCGGGCGATCAAGACGGTCGCCAAGGCGCTCTCGGCAGCATGTTCATCTTGGGCAACTGTCTTGCTCGAGACGCGCGTTTGACCTTGATGTTGCCATCGGGAGCCTTCGCGCCAGCTGGACCGGTTTGAGCAGGCGCGGGTCGACACCGCCGCCGGCCACGTGTCCATGATGGGCGGCGCCGCTCCAGCGGAAGACGAAGACGAGGAGGAGTAGCGAGACTCCCCTGTCTTTTTTGCCTTATAAACGTTGCCTATCAATGCAAACAAACTTTTGCTCTTTTGCCGTGAGTCTCACTTGAACTTCGCACAATTTTTTATTTGCGGAACTGAACCGGGGCACCTGGCCGCCGAAGGCTTTAGACTGAACGTTCTGCCGCAAGTGAGCGCTGTTTCTTTAGGCATCTGGTTACTTCAACCCTTATGGCCTCTCGCAACCCGACTTAAACATTACGTGGCGAGCGCTTAGCTTCCGGAAGTGGTCTAGTCGCCGGTGCCGCTGTTGTCGCATTGCCTAAACCGAGCCGACACACCGGGCTAGAACCCGCCTTCCGTCCGCTTTGCCTCGCACCAGCGTAAGTTATAAGCGTTGCCTTTGCGATTAAGGGCCATCACCATAAGTACTTTCGCTACCGACTTTTGGCGAATGTTTTCTAATGAGACCTTTTCGAGCTAAACCAGCGATCGCCAAAAGCTTTAGAGCGAGCTTTCGCTGAAAGTGGCGCTTTTTCCTTATGCATCGATTACTTCAACCCTTATGGCCTCTTTGCGAACCGACCACGGACGTCGGCGTGGCGAGAACTTAGCTTCGGAAGTGGTCTAGTCGCGGTGCATTGTTGGCGCATTGCCTAGACCGAGCCGACACACCAAGCTAGAACCCGCCTTCCGTCGCCGCCGCCCCAATCATGAGTCGCGGCGTTAAATCCTTGCAACTAAGGGCCATCCGCTTTGAGTACTTTTTTTCGCTACCACTTTCAGCGAATGCTTTCTAACAGACTTGAGGCGAAAAGAAGCGGGTGCCCACAAGGAGCAGAACTTATCTCTTATTGAAGATGGCTTTGTACAATGCAGTTTCGCCCCAAAGCGGCGGTGAAGGAAGAAGACTTCGCCGCTCGGCTCCAAAGGAAGGCCAAAAAAAAAGCTCTTGGACTGCTTCCTACGGGTAGAACTTCCTCAGCTGCTCGACGTTCCAAGTGTTCGCCAATTCGCGACCATCCTCGAATGCGAGCCTGACTGAGCCTGGGCGGGAGACTGAGACCACCTTGAAGGGGCCCTCCCACAGGGGAGACAGTTTGTGGCGCCCACCGCGCTTTGATTTTTTGCAGAGCAGGTCGCCTAACGCCCGGCGTTCACACACACCCGCCTTGCTTGATAACGACGCAGTGCCTGCTGGTACTTGGCGGCCCGGATCGCCGCCCTGTCTCGGATCTCCTCCAGGAGATTCACTTCGTCCTGACGCCGGTCAGGGTCTTGTTCTTCGCTGAACGCCGCCACCCTTGGGGAGCCGAAGGCGAGCTCGGATGGGAGCACCGCCTCAGAGCCATACACCAGGAAGAAGGGGTCTCGCCGGTGGCCTGTTAGGAGTTGTCGCGGCGCCCACAACACCGTGGGGACTTCTTCACCCAGCGCACACGCTTCTCCGACGGTCGAAAAGCCCTTGTCTTGAGTCCTTTGAGTACTTCCGCGTTCGCCCGCTCCACTTGCCCATTGCTCTTCGGATGCGCAACGGAGGCGAAGCATAGCTTGGTGCCCAGCTCTTCGTACCAGTCTTGGAAATCAGCGCTTTTAAACTGAGCGCCGTTGTCAGTGATGATTCTGTTGGCGACACCGAACCGGACGAAGATGCTCTTCATAAACTTGATAGCCGCTTTGGATGTGATCGCCGGGACCGGCGAGGCTTCAACCCACTTAGTGAACTTGTCGATGGCGACGAACCGATGAGTATAACCTCCGCCGCCCATGAACGGGCCTGTAATATCCGGCCCTGCACGCGAACGGCCAAGAGAGTGGAATGGTCTGCAGCGCCTGGGCCGGTCGGTGGATCTGCTTAGCATGAAATTGGCACGCTTCGCATCTCCTCACCAGCTCGAAGGCATCCTGGAGGGCAGTAGGCCAATAGAAGCCGTGGCGGAAAGCTTTCCCAACCAACGCCCGGCTCCCTGAATGGCTCCCGCACATGCCTCCATGGATCTCAGAGAGAATTTCACTCCCCGCTTCCCGAGTGACGCACTTCAGTAGAACTCCGTTTGCGCCCTGGCGATACAGGTCCCCACCTACCAGGGCGTAGCGCTTGGCCTTGCGCGCTATCTTCTCAGCCGACGCGTCATCGTCGGGGATCACTCCATCCCGCAGGTAGGCTAGGATCGGATCCATCCACTGGCCTTCCCGGACGAGTGTGACGACGTTCTGTACATTGCCGCCGACGTACTCCGCCTGGCCTGACGTTTCCGCCTCAACCGCCTCAGCAGTTCTTCCGCCTCCTCCCTCCAACCGGGGAGCTGCAGCAGGGTTGGTGACGTCTCCTCCAGAAGTGGGAGCTGCGTCAGGGAAAGCGTCGTCCCCGCCAGAGTTGGGGGCTGCGACGGACGGCCGCGTAAGTCTTTCTTCAAAGACCCCAGCCGGAACAGGTGCCCTTGATGAGGCAATCTGGGACAGTTCATCCGCCATGTAGTTGTCGCGGCGAGGGATGTGCACGAAGTCAAGCCCTCGAAGTGCCGCTCCAACCAGCGCACCTCCGCCAGGTAGGCCGCCATGACGGGATCCGAGCAGGAGAAATCCTTCCTCGCCTGGTTGATGACCAGGAGAGAGTCGCCTTTTACTTGTAGCCGCCGGATGCCAAGGGTCGGAAACCGAGCCCCGAGGCGGCGGCGATCCTTCATATTCGCGGCGTTGTTGGTGGCGGCGGAAGTCCAAAGACCACCAGTGCCGGACGACATCACCGTTAGGAGACACCAGACGGCGCTTGCCAAACCCCCTCCAGCCGGAATGAGCCGTCGAAGAAGAGAGTCCACGGCGAGGGTGCTGGGGTGTCTTCAGCTTCTGTGTCCACCGGAGTCCACTCGCTGATGAATTCCGCCAGAGCTTGCCCTTTGATGGCCGTTCGGGGAGCGAATTTGAGATCGAATTCTGCCAGCTCCATGGCCCATTTGGCGACGCGACCCGTCGCCTCGCGGTTGAAGAGGATCTCCCGCAAGGGATACTTGGTTAACACCGTAACTTCTCGCCCCTGGAAGTAGTGGCGCAGCTTTCGGGACGCCGTCAGCACGGCGTAGAGCATCTTCTGGTGCTGCGAATACCTCGTTTCGGCATCGTGGAGGACCTTGCTGACGTAGTAAATGGGGCGCTGAACGCCTTCTCTTTCCGCCACCAGACCGCTGACCGCTGGGGTTTGCGCGGCGTAGAGGATCGCGGCTCGCCGGGTCCGGGCGACTCGGGACGGGCGGGAGGTGAGATACTTCTTCAGACCGTCGAACGCCTCCTGCGCCTCCGCCGTCCACTCGAACTGGTTGGTCTTGTTTAGGAGCTTGAGCAGTGGGAGACTTTTATCCCCCAGGCGAGCTATAAAGCGGCCCAGGAGGTCAAGCAACCCACCAAGCATTTGCATCTGCCAAGTCGCGTCGGGGCTTCATGTTCTCGATCGCTGCGATCTTGTCGGGTTCGCCTCAATCCCCCTCGAGACGAGGAATCCCAGCGGCTTGCCCGACGGAACGGCGAACACACATTCTGCGGGTTAAGCTTGATGCGATACTTCCTCGGGTTGGTGAAGGTTTCTTCCGGTCGCCGATCAACTCCTCGCCTTCTTGGACTTCACCACGGATCATCAACATACACCTCCGTGTTTCGCCCTATTTGGGGCGGTGAGCGATGTGCATGGCCCTCGATAGGTTGGGCCCGCATTCTTCGATCCAACGCCATCCTTGTGTAGCGATGAGCGCCCATGGGCGTCCCGAACGGCGATCTTGTCTTCATCTTCTTCGCCATGCTAATCTGGTGGTACCCGAGTACGCATCCGAAGCTTGTTTACTCGCCGCCGCGATCGAGTCAGCGATGAGATCGATGCGGGCGGCGGTAATCGGATCCCGCACGCGCCTTGTTGAGGTCGGTGAAGTCCACGCACATCCTCCGGCGCCCGTTGGATTTCTTGACGAGGGCGGGTTCGCGAGCCACCGGGATGGGCGACACTACGGACGACCCGCCCTAAGAGCTTGTCCACCTCTGGCGGATAATTTCTGGCGCTCTACCGATCGCTTCCGGACCTTCGTGATGACGGTCGCGGCGGGAACGCCGCCAATTTGTGCTCAATCACCTCCACAGGGACCTCGGCCATGTCGGACGGTTGCCACGCAAACACGTCTGCGTTAGGCGGAGGAAAAGACGCGCGCCTTCCTATTTGGCGCTAAGAGAGCGCCACCGAACGGTCTTCGCTGGGTCGACTCACTCGGGAGACCGCCTTAACCTCCGCAGACGAACCGGGAGGCACGGTTCGCCGAGGAGCTCCCAGAGTCGAAGCTTCGCCTTCAGGCACCGTCGCTTCGCCAAAGCGAGCGTCCTTGTCGCAGCGGGCGCCCCGGGTGGTCCACTTTCAAGGCGATGGGGCGGTGGCCGGGATCTTCACCACCACCATACGCGATAGTGGCAAACCGCCATGAGCTTGGTCGCCGGCCGACCCAGTATAGCGTTGTAGGGGAGGTCGAAGTCCGCCACCTCGAACTCGAGCATCTCGGTGCGGAAGTTGTCGAACCTCAAACGTCACCGGAGATCGACGCCTTCGTGAGACGGACTCGGCCCGGCGCGATGTCAAGAATGGGGCGTTGGGCGAAGCTCCGCCGCTGGATCTGGGCGAGCGCGGCGCAACCGGGCGGACAGGAGGTTGAGGGAACTCCCTCCGTCTACCAGCACCCGCCCTAGCTTTACATTCCGGACCGTGGGCGCGACCACGATCGGGAGATGACCAGGGCCGGCGGTACTGGCTGGGTGATCGGCCTGACTGAACGCGATCGGCTGCTCCGACCACGCCCGGTGCCTTCTTGAGCCAAAGCCGGAACGCGGCGGCACACCCTCATCGCACGCTTAAAGCTAGCGTGGGACGGATATGTGGCCGAACCGCCGTGGATGATGGCAACTTCGCGCTCCGCCTGCTGAAAACCAAGCGGAGCCGTCTCCTTGCCCTTGCCGCTGCCGGACGCCTGCTGCTGCTGCTGCTCGTGGACTCGCTTGTCCACCATCTTGCTAACGACATGGCAATCCGCCAAGTAGTGGGAGTTGTTGCGGTGAATGTGACAGTAAGGCCTTCCGTCCCACTCACGGTGGCGATGGTCTCGCCCTCCGTCGCGGCCGCGGGGACCGTCCGCGGCTACTGGCGACGCTTTAGCCGCCACCCGGCCGCCCTACGGGCCGTACCCGCCGGCGCCGCGACCTCCTCCTCTTTTACGCCCGCCGCGCCCATTGCGCTGGTGGCTGGCGGTCGTCGTCGTCGTTGTCGTCGTCGTCGGCCTTCGGCGGCCATGACCTACCCGGTCTCGGCCGCCTTGCGCTTCTTCTTGTCCTTGCCGCCGGGGTTCCTCGAGGTCCCGGCCTCGCCACTCGCGGCTGTCCCCGCCCGAGCAGCCGGGTGGATGCGAGCCTCACTGAAGGGCGACTTGTAGCGCCGGTGAAAACTCCTCCGTCGTTTTGATCTTGCGGTGGCCATCTTCTCTTTGACTTTGGGGTCTCGGGCGCCTCTCCTGAATGCCGTGACCACGGCGTCGATGGAGATGTCAGGGATGGTGTTGCGGACCTGACTGAAGCGCCGAATATAGTCGCGCAGCGACTCTCCTTTCTTCTCCGCTTCCACGTTGTGGAGGTAGTCTTCTACCGGGCTGCTCGAAGGTGCCACGAAGTTGGTGACGAAGAGCCCGAGAGCTCCTTCCATGACCCCACGGACTCGGGGCGGGTTCATGAGCCACTAGCGGGCTCCGCCGATGAGGAGGACCGGGAAGTAGTTCGCGAGAACCTTCCCGACCCTCGATCGGCTGCATCACCGTCGTATAGATCTGCAAAAACTCATCGGGGTTGGTGGAGCCGTCATACTTTTCGATGGGGGCGGACGAAACCGTTAAACCCCATGGATCTTCTTGACTCCTTAGAAAAGGCGCGACACCGACGCCGGAGCCTCCTCGCTCTCGACGCGGTCTCGCTCGCCGCCCCGTCGCCTAGGGCGGCGCCAAGAAGCGCCACCCTCATCGGCGGGCAGCTGCTGGAGCCCTCTTGCTGGTCCCGCGTGCGGCCGCGGCAATGGATCGCAAGGCTTCGGTCGCGACCTGCGGAGCTTGTCACGCAGTCTTCTCCATGCAGACAAGTGGCGGTCCTCCAGATGAGACCGAGATCGCGCCACTGACGCCTGCCGGCCGAGCCCGTGAGGGTCGCACGCTCTTGTCGTCTTGGCCCCGCCTCATCGGGAGATCTGCGAGAGGAGTGCGAGGGCAACAAAGAACGGAGGACGCGAAACACCGGTTCCCCGCCCAAACTTGCACCACAGCCGCGGCGGCGCCGACGTAGCGGGCTGTTGCCAACCACGGCGCCCGGGAGTCCGGAGTCACCGGAACCGTGGGTTCTCCAACAAGGCCTCGCCGCATGGAGGTTCTGTCTTTGGGGTGCACTCCTCCAAGGCGGCGCCGCTTAGCTTGGCCAAAGGCGGTGCTTTCGCCAGGTTCCAACCCTAGGAGGCGGCCACCGCCGGTGATCCATCGCCATCGCCGCGGCCGACTCGTGGCAGCGGCTCTAGCTGGCCGCTTCTGCTCCATCGCGGACTGCTACTCCGCCATCGCCGCCTGAAGAAGGGTCGAAGAGCTTTGAACCGATGCTAGCTCTCCCCTACCTGGCGCGCCATTGACGGCGTGTTCTCCGCTCAACCACTGCGGATCACACCTGGTCAGATTTTTAGGCGCTAGCCAACTCGATCAAGCTCGGTTCGATTTGGCGTCAGACGCAGCCGAGAGCGACTCGCAGATTTACCTGAGTTCGGACCCCTCGCGGGTAATAGTCCTACTCTGCCGAGCCTTAGCTCTTTTCGATTGTGGTTGATTGGGAATGTGTTTCTGAGCGTTTGAATGCACGAATGCTAGTGCGTACCCCTTCCTCTGCTCTCCTCCCTTTATACAAGCTTTGGGTGGCGGAGAGCCGAGGGGGTAGGCGACAAGACTCTCGACATCGACACGACTCGGCAGAAGAGACGAAAGCGTGTCGCCGCCACGCTTGCAAGGCGCTGCCCTCGCGTGCTTTGCAAGTGGCCTCGACCCGCCTGATCACACCGGTGAGTCTGCGGGTGGGGCCCGCCGCTCCTCCGACGCGGGCGGCCTCCTCAAGCAAACCTTCTCTCTGCGGTCAATTCTTACAGGTACCACAAGGATACCGCCAGACACTGCAAAGGTCATCAGAAGCGGTAATCATTTCTTGTTGTCTATCCGCGTGATGTCTCATTAATACGCTTCGTCCTTCAGAAGAGGGGAGCCTTCGTCCCAAGACTCATACACGCGCTCCGCCGCTGGCCCCACTGGTGTGTGGGACCCTCGCCCTCCTTGAGAGGGGGCGCCCACGCACCCTTTGGCGTGGGGCCCTCGCCTCTCCTTGAGAGGGGCTCGCCCACGCACCCGCTCGGGCGTGGGGCCCTCGCCTCTCCTTGAGAGGGGCTCGCCCACGCTGGGCCTTGCTCGCCCGCCGACGCGTGGGGCCTCTTAGCCTCTGAGGGCTCGCCACGTGCTGGGGCCTTGCTCGCCGCTTTGACGCGTGGGGCCCTCTTGGCCTTCTGAGGACTCTTCCTACCCTGGTATTTATTACACCGACAAGAACGAAGACATGTGGTTATGTGGCACTAATAGCTTAAACATGTGGCAAAGTGATACAATGTCCACTAAACATGGGGTTTATTGAAATTTACTCAAAAATTAATTCAGAAGTGTACAATGGAGTTATTCAAATTATAAATGGCAAAACCACCTTTAAAACCACCATATGTTGATGTTTATTCCGGTTTTCATAGTTGAGGTATGTGAAATAGAACATTTTATAGTTTAGGGGGTTAAGTGGACTTCGTCGACAGTTCAAGTATGTAAAATGGACTTATTCCATGAATGAAACATCATGTGCAACCTCACTTATCCACTTTAATCCATCAAAAGCATCACCATCCATTCTCTTTGCAGAACAAATATTCTTCAAAGCTACATTCGAAGTATGGACCACACACGGGTTCTGCCATACTTACTCTCAATCATTCCTCCAGCCGCCTTGCAATTATATGCATTATCAGTAATCATCTTGTCAGCAATGTACTCCTTATTTATTTCACCTTCTGTGTTGATCGCTCTTAGGAACATTGGTCCATTTTCTGTCACAACCAGAAAGTTCAAGAGGGGACGCCTTTGAGCATTAGACCAACCATCAGACACAACACTCACATTTTTTTGAGTTCCATGTTGTTTTGATGGGCTACAACATCCTATCAACATGGATCTTCTCCTGGACAAGAAGCAATCTCCATTGCTTGTTGTAACTTGGAGGAGCATAACCACCAATATTGTTGTTGGCAGAAAACATGAACACCTTTGAAGGAACCAAAGGCCGAGAGGGGGGTGAATCGGACTATTTCAATTTTTACTTTTGTTATACTTGGTCACTTAGGCAAGTTAAGGCACACAAATAGATTGTGGATTCCTACATAAGTCTAGTAGGCGGAAGCAATGAAAGCATAAGTGTAGAAGGCACGAAGGCATTCACAGGCAGTGAATATCCAGATGCGGTAAGTAAATGAGACCGAGAGACGCAAACCAATCTTTTTACCCTGTTCGGTGCAAGCACCTACTCACGTTGAGGAAGCTTCCGGTCAAGGAAGCCGGGATTCTATCGTCCCTAGCCCTCAATCCACTCGGTGATAGCTCTTCACCAACACATGGTATGCAAACTCCAAACCTTCACATGAATCGGCAGCCTCCACACGCGAAGTATCTCGAAACACTGACTTCACACACAAAGCCGACCTCGAGCATATTGAGGATTTAGCACATCTCCGACACAATGGAGAAGAGTGTCACAACCCCGGCTTCACCGGGATCTACCCATGATCCATTGCTAGTCCCAGCGATCAAGGCTAGCAACTCATGAGTGACTTAGGTCGAGCATCACAACACAATCATCATAACTAAGAAAATATTATAATAATGCAAAAGTAATTGTACCACAACCACTTATTACAATAGTTTTCATAACTCCATATAGTAGTAATATTCAGAGCAGCGGAAATCCAAATGATATGCAAGAAATAATATGTCGATGCTCTCTAATCCGACCCTTCAGCGACAGCTAGTCTTCCGCGAAGTCCGACACAGAATCCTCCTGATCCTGTGGTCAAACCGGAACCGAGTCTTCTCCTGAACAAATATATATGTGGTTTGTATAGTGAGTACACGGCTACCCAGCAAGAATCCTTATATATGAATGCACGGGTATAACAAGAACAGGATGGTTAATTTGCATAAACACCTATTCTAGTCAAGATTAATTAAAGTGTTGTAAAATCATTTGTTGAACAATTAATGAAGATGAATAGACTCCCAAGATAACAAACAGAGCTCGGCTTCGAAAGCCCCTCTGCAAAACTGCATAAGCCTCGAATACTCAAAACGAAAACCAATCCCATCAGATTATTATTAAACACACGAGACTACCATGTACGGCCTACCTCCCCTCCCATAACCGTGGGAATGGCTATCATGATAGTTTTAACTCTGCAGAGTGTAGCACACTTTACCCATAAGCCGAGTGGTACTTTTGCATCTTAGCTCTTCCTTAGGATTCTGGACCAAGTAACAATACAAGGCGATTCATTAGCTCCTTCTGTTAACACCGATACCCCCTCTAAGGTTTAGACACTCGGGTCCCCCTCTTGAGCCAACAGACCGCAGCCTGATCTTTTCAAAGTAAAGTGTGTTAACAGTTTTCCCTAACTACTAAGCCAGGACTAGCACATGGTGCACACATGCTTAAGCTAGCACTTATGGTTGCGCTTGTTTGGTTTGGCTAGATTGGTACATGTCAAGAGTCCTTAGACCAAGGTGACTACCTCCACAACAATCCACATTCCACTAAAACACCCGACTTGCCACCTTTAGTCAACACATGCCACATAGGTTTTAGTTGATTAGGTTATTAAGTAACTCAGCACCTCCAATTATACCAAGTCACAAGATTAATAAATGATGAATAACCTAACAACTAATAACCCACGAGCACTAGCATCTATGCACAAGGATAGGCTAGGAATAACAAATAAGGCGGCAATAAAGGGCTAATTCATAGGGTCAATGACGCAGTGTGAATATTAGGTTTCTACCCTTCCCATCATTTTATGCATGAGAAAAATAAAAACAATAAACGGGTGAGTTTTGCAAACTAGGGACAGCAAGATGCAACTATCTTGCCATGGTAGTACTTAGCGTCTTGTGGGCCTCCTTCTGGAAACTCCGGGAACAGCGCCGAGCACCAGGAACACGGGCAGTCTACACGAATAATGCAAATGCATAAGAACAGCAACATTAACCACAGAATATATATCCTAATTAAATATATAAAATTCTAGGGGATTTATGGAAAATAATGGTTCTGGAATCATCCAATTTGGAGTTTGAATGCTCCCTAAACAAATCATGGAAGTTTTGGGTAAATCAGAAAAGGGCTGAAATAAATAAACCGGCTAAATCTGAAAAACCGGCCAAACCGATCGAAGCGGACCGCACAGCTGCTGTGGCATGTAGCCTACACGCTGCGGCCTGGCGAACGGAAGCGGAGCGAAGCGGCGACGCGACGTGGCGACGCGCGGTTGGCGACGGCGTAGCTAACGGCGTAGTAACGCGTGGCGGCGGCGGGCGAGGGCGCGCGCCTTCGGTGGCGCGGCGCTGGCGGGCGGCGGGACAGTGGCGGCTTGCGGTTGGCGGCGGATGAGGGCGGCGTGGCGCAAGACGCCGAGATCGCCGTGGCGAGAGCGGCGGTGGCGCAAGCCGAAACTCCGGCGAGCTCTCTAGGGCGCGATTTTGCACCGATTTTGACGAAATAGGTACTCAGCTGGACCGTTTCGACGAGATCTACGCAATGGTGGCTTCTACAAGTTGGTTTGCGGCAAGCGCAGGGAGATCTACCCCTAAACTCACCTCGGGCTAGGGTTTTGCGATGGCTAGGGTTGCTCTAGGGTGGATGTCAAGTTGTGGTTCTTAGGAGAGGGTCTTGGGGTGCTTATATACTACTCTGGTCGACCAAGGGTAGTCCTCCAATAGGTAGAAGTTGAATTGGGCTCCAATTCTACTCCTAATAGGTTTAGAACTCCCCTATTTTTGGTATTTTTGCAAATAAACGAAATTGGCCTTGGGCTTCTGGATCTAGGCAGGTTTAGGCCTCAAATATGTGTCCACCAAGTTTGGGCTTGGGTCTAGAACGTTTGCTTGTCATTTCAGTGGGCCGATGAACTCCCGGCAGACTGGCGTCGCACTGCGGAAACACAGGCTAGCCTTGGGCTTTGGTCTTGAAACATGGCATTTAGGATTTTTGGAAATTTTTCCAGAATTTTTCAAAAAGGTCTTCTAGGGTTTGGCTTAAACCTAGTTTAAATTAATTTAAAACAGAGTTTCATATATAACAATTCCGTTTTAGTTTACTTTTGGGTTTTTCGAAAATACAAGTGACTTATGACAAAATAGAGGATGTCACAAAGAGCACCTTGGGAAGTAAGGCGGCCGCCGACGCGATGGCGGGCTTTGCACACTTCGACGGAGGGAGAGGAAGCACCGTAGGAAGCACGGTGACCTTCACGGAGAAGGGTTTGCTTGTGGTATGCTTGACGGAGCTTGGCGGTGACGACGTCTCCCGGTGGCAAGAATCCCAAGAGTATAAGACCGGAGACACCGCAACTCACTCAACCCTCATCCTACCATGGAGGATGGCAAGACAACCATGGGAGAGGGCACGGACCCGGTCCGACGGTAGGGTTTGCATTTTGGGGGACTTAGCCGCTCACATGCTCATCCATCGGACCCAGTCCGATGGCCATCGAATCCAGTCCAACGGGGGCTAGTCTTTGCAGCCCACTTCGTTTTTGGCTAGCCCTTTCTCACTTGATGTCTCACCTAGGATTTGTGCCAAGTTTGTCAACATGTGAACTCTGCGGAAACATTTGGGCACTTAGGCGGAAAGTTTCGTGTCCACATGAAATATCTGGCTTTGAGACTTAGCGACTACATAACTACGGACAGCTGGCTACCCCCTGGAATCCCCTGTACCTATCCCGAACTCTCTGAAAGACGAATGAGGATAAGAGACTGGCGATGTGCTCTGTAGGACCCTGCAGCCTGACATACGGCGATTGGCAGGCATGATGCCCATAGGGTACACACACGCAAGAAATGAAATGAATTAGGAGACAAATGTCCTTAATCTTGACGTGATCTAGCTCTACGGCTCAGTTGCCATCGATTACCAAAATCAAATAAGCCCCTAGGGAGCTTGCTCTTACAATCTTCCCCTTTTTGGTAATTGATGACAACACCTGCAAATCTTCCTGCATGTCATCTCAACAAACAAATATGTGTCTGGTATAGTGGATTAGTTCAAACCAAGCACATATATATGAATATGAATTGAGTCCACTTAAAGCATGCATATGAGAGATACCAGAAGAAATGGCATGCCTTCACTTGAGATAGCAACTAGGCATAAGAATTGAAGTGTAGGGCAATGCCAACATAACACCTACCTCCCCAAGATCAATGCATAGCAAGCATGCGAGATACCAATTGAGAAAGAACACATTAAGTGCATGAGCAATTCAATTCAAGCGAAGTTCTCTCATCTCACCCCTCACATACACAATTCGCTCCCCAACAACCCCATTTGGACAAATATGAAGCAGTAAAGCACAAATTCATAATTTATCCCTCTTGAGCCAAGATCAAGATTTGCGATTCTTTCTCCCCCTTGGCATCAATCCCCAACAAAGGGCTTAGAGGCAAGCAAGGATCATGACGACATGAGCAATATGCATAGCAAAAAAATGGTTTCATGAGTTTTGGGAGTTATACAAAATCATATGGCACAAGTGACCCACCACATATCATTTTCAAGCTACTCTAGGTCAACATGTTACATACGGCGATATAAGCTGATTTGTAAAATGAAGTTCAAGTAATTAAGAACCAAAAACATGATTTGGGTGAACCAAAACCATTAATGCCTAAATGTGCTCTAACCAACAATAAAAATCACATTGCATACAATGGCTAAGCAAGCATATTTCATTTCACAACCCCTTTTTAAATTTTTTTCATTTGACTCAAGTTTTCTCAAATTTGCAATGTCTCAAACCTTTGGTGATGTTGCCCAGCATTACGCTAAAGGATTCAACATCTTGGTCATCCAAAGCTCCCCAAGTTCATGCCTAGTGCAATGGCAAGCCATCTCGCTGGAAAGACATTGGTGAGACATGTATGAACCCTTTTGGTTGACCTTATTTAACATTTTGCACATTTTTCAAGTTTTGCTAAACATTTCAAAGGTTAATCTTATCTAGTCATGGAAAGAGAATAGTAACGAGTTGATGGCATGCCTAGAGCTAGATATACAAGATCATCATAAGCAACACAGAGGCAATAAGGGCTTTGTCAGGTTCACACACATAGCCCACGGCTAGCTCAGATCACATTTGACCTATCTAGTATGTTCAGCTTATTTCTTAATTTGCAAAACCGTACCTCATCCAGTGGTTTGGTGAATATATCAGCAAACTGATCCTCCGTCCGCACAGATCCAATAAAGGCGTCGCCCTTCATCACATGATCCCTAAGTAAGTGATGTCGGACGTCTATGTGTTTGGTACGTGAATGTTGGACTGGATTGGTAGCTATCTTAACAGCACTCTCATTATCACACAGAAGAGATATATGATCAAGTTTTACACCAAAGTCATACAAGGATTGTGTCAAAAACAAGATTTGAGCACGGCTACTCCCTGTCGCTGTGTACTCAGCCTCAACAGTAGATAACGCCATGAAGTTCTGTTCCTTTAAAGCCCATGACACAAGACTTCTACCGAGAAGGTGACATGCCCCAGAAGTGCTCTTGCGATCAATCTTGCATCCGGCATAATCTGAGTCGGAATAGCCAAGAGCTCAAATCGCGCATCCTTAGGGAATCAGAGACCTATACTAGGAATGAATTTTAGATATCTGAAAATCCTTTTGATAGCTTTCAAATGCATTTCTCTAGGGGATGCTTGGTACCTAGCGCACATATACACACTAAACATGATATCCGGCCTATATGCTGTCAAGTAAAGCAATGCATCAATCATGAAACAGTATAGCTTGGGATCAACAGGATTACCTTCTTGATGAGGACATCGCTACATCGGATACACCCATGGGATCAATGACCAAAGTCTTTCCAAGTGACCCGTGACCTTTGATCAACATGCAAGGACCAAACACACGAGCCAGTGCACGACAAGTCAATTATCAGGTAAACTCGTTTCTTGGGTTAAATAATTATACTTTGGAGAATAGACTGCTACCTAATGCCAATATTATGCATAGGAAGTTGAACAAGGACCAGCTACAAGGCACCAACACCCCAATTAAGGCATTAAAGCATGGTGGGAATGCAAAGGGATTCCACTCGGCCATCAATGACCAGTCTGAATGAAAAACGGCCTAGAGAATGCAAATGGACTCCGATTGGAACGTGTGAGCACTCATTGGAAAGATAACTTCGCCATCTTTCCAATGGATCCAACCTCATCTTCAAATTCCATGTGAGCTGGCCACAGCAGTCAAAAACATCTCGCGAACAGAACCAGTCTTTTGCTCTTCTTGGGTGCTATGTCACCATTAATTTGGGCTGAGTCCCTATGTATTCCTAGTGCGTGGGAGAACCTTCTAGGAGCCATCCTTCTTCCCTATATATTGGGAAGACTCTTTCTTTTTCTGTTTAGGTTTTGTTTATTTGTTGTTGTCTTCCAGATTGGAGAAACACTCTCGAAATCCCTAGTGTCGGTTGACCTATCGATTCCGAGCTTCAGAACCTCAGTTCGAAGTGTGTGCTTTATCATTGTTCTTGCGAGTTCTTCGATTGCTTGCAAGGATAGACCTTCGTGGTCAGGTCATCCGGCTTTGCACGGTTGATAACAATCGGGAGTGTGGTTTAGCGATTGCGGCGCTTATCCTTGCGTGGTTCGTGGCGGATCGTCAAAGTCATCCTCCGCCCAAATCGAAGTTATCCCTCTCACGGAAGATCGGGAACCCGAGGCGCATCATTTGGTATCGAGCGACAGTTGACCGGTGAGTTTGTATCTTGTTTAGTTGTGTGTGTTCTTTCTATAGTACAGAAAATTTGCCCTACAAAAGATTGTTTACCGCTGTCCAAGCCCCTTTGTGCCTTTTCAATCAGTTATTTCAGTTTCTTAATTTGAGTTTGTGTTCGTCTTAGTGTTGTCTTGTTGCTGTTCATCTTCTTGTTCATCTCCCCACCCCAAATTCCACCTATAACACCCAAAAACAAAAAGACCAATCTCGCCCAGAAATTTCCCATTTCTGCTGCTGCCCCTAAAAACGCCATATCTCCCAGCTCCCTTATCCTTTTTGAGTGAAACCAAAAGGAGAAGATCCCATACTTGTTCTTCTATCATCCTGCCAATTTTCAACCCCATACATGAAAGAACCAAGGAGTCATGGATGTTTGATTCAGACCTTGTTGCTGTCCTGAAATCTGTAGATCAGTCCACTTGTGAATTTTGTGCGAATTTCTCTGTTCGTTTTCAGAAAGTTCGTCCAAAACAAAAGTTGTTGAAAACGTCGTCAGAAAGAAGTGTAAAAAATTTCATAAGCATAGAGGCACCTGACAAAGAGTTACGGCCAAAATACCGACATGCTGTCTTGTGGACTGAAAAACAGAAAACTAGAAGTTGGTTCAAATTTGTGTTTTCCTGTTCCATAGTGCAAATTCGTGACTTGCTGAGTGTCTAGCACTTGTTGTCATCTCTACACACTTGCTTAAGCCTATTATACATCTTTGTTTGATCAGCAACATAGGCTATGTGCTAGTTTGAACACTTATTCAAATTGGGCAAATTTAAAATTAGCTGATTGTTTCCATTGCTACTCATATAAAACCTGTCCAAGCTCCACTTTCTTCTAACCATACAGGTGATAGCCTTGCAATCGCTTTACTCGGACTTAAGATTGGTTTATCACGAACCAGCCACCGGTTGAACTACTTGCTGCATTTGTAAGAATTGGTAAGAACTTGGTAAGAGCTTGAGAGATGTGACCCTCAATATTTCCAGCACCTAGTAGTTGATAGGGTTTCACATATTTTTGTGTGCTATCCTTGTTTGCTACTAACCATGGCAGGGTTTTATGGACATAATGGTTCCAAGCAATATCGTGAGAATGGAAGAATGATCACGGTGGCGACAACAAACAAAATACATCGATCAAGCGAGAATTGGATGACAACTTTCATGAGGGCTCTCATCATCTTGAAAGGAAGGCTAGCGGGACCAATAAGAACGATCGCCATCTCCAACTCATGAACAAGGTAATCTGAAGTGTATCTTGCCTCCTCTCGGTATTACATATGATCCTAAAGCGTACATTGATTGGGAAATTGCGGTTGACAATGAATTTAGAAAATACGACTTGTCGAAAAACAAAAGATTAAGGTCGCCACTAGTGTGCTAAATGGATTTACGTTAATATGGTGGAATACTAGAAAAGAGGACAACCTCATGACTGGAATGCCATGAAGCGACTTATGAGAGATATGTATGTTCTGATTACCATGCTGATTTTTATACACTAAACTTCAGCGTTTGAAACAAGGCAACAAAAGTGTTAAGGATTACTTTGGACAATTGCAAAATCATTTGTTGCGTTGTGGTTTAGATGAATCTTGAAGAAGCTCTTGAACTTCGGTTTTGAGAGGGCTTAATCAAGAAATCCAGAACATTCTTGTTAATAAAATTTATAACTCACTCTCTCATTTGGTTAAGCTTGCTTGCAAAGCTGAAAATCACATTTTGGAAGAAATGAAAATGCTTGATGCTAGAAAGAAAGAGGTTTCTAAATGTTTTGAAGTAATTTGCGCAGAAAAAGATAATTCAATGGACAATTTGTATGCTCTTGTGTCTCCTTCTGCGACTAACCTTTTGCAGGAGCTTGAAAAGAATGAAGAGATCGAAGTTGATATGGTTGAGCATGGGACATTCCCTTCGACCACGGTGTTAGATGAGATTGCACATTCCATTCCCATTAACAAGATCATGGTTGATAGCACTTGCGCCTTTGATGGACCATGGTCTAATGGAAATAAGATACATCGCAACATACTTGTTGATGAAACATTGAGTGAAGCACAATTTACACCAGTTCAAGAGAATGGTGATGAGATTACTATGGTTGCCAAAGAAACACCGGTTACAACACCTACATCATCTGAGAAGAACATTGAAGGTAATATTGGTGTTGAATCGATAGTCATTCACGAAGAAGAGGTGAGTTCTTGCAACAACACTTGTGCTGAAAGAAAAATATCTTGTGCTAAATTTAATACATTTGATTTGCAAAATATTGAATTGATTACTCACGACAAAGTTCTTTGGAAGGCATTTCAAGATAAAACTTTGTGCTATGTGCTATTTGATGAACCTAAAGAATTGTCTAGTGTGATTGATAAGATTGCTGAAATTTCTAATTTCAAATCCTAGATGGTACTTGCAAATTTTACTTGATTGGAGATTATGGTCTGGACACCACATTTCATATATGTCAAATGTTTGTCACAACCGATTTGCTTGCTGATTTAAAATTAAATTATTGCAACACGCCATCCATTGTGTCGTATTGTGGTAGCTCGCGGATAAAGGAATTGTTTGATGATAACTGTTTTAAAAAGAGATCTCCATTCATTTGCTCATATGTCACATGTAAATCACTTGTTAAAAAATTGCATGGCTCAAATAAATCATGTTCTCATCCAAACAAGTTGACACAATGTTTAGCAAAGTTGAGGATAACTTTCATTCAATCACGCCGAAATGATGAGAAGGAATGGTTTATAGGACAAACATTACAAAATTGTTTCCATATTGAAAGCGAGAATGACAAAACAATTGATGCCTATATATACCACGCGTACACATTGTTCTTTTTCTCGAGCACCTTTGCAGATTGCCAAAAGACGTTGACGTGTATTCGGGAAGAAGGGAAGAATGATAATATCATGGCACCAATGCATATGTGGAAGTGCTCCTTCTTCTGGAATCCAGTTCGTCCCCCAGAAGCACATCAAGATTTCACGTCATACTTTGTAATAGAACATCAACTAGAGTCGAGGACGACTCCAAAAAAAGAAGGGGAGAATGATGAGGACATCGCTACATCGGATACACCCATGGGATCAATGACCAAAGTCTTTCCAAGTGACCCGTGACCTTTGATCAACATGCAAGGACCAAACACACGAGCCAGTGCACGACAAGTCAATTATCAGGTAAACTCGTTTCTTGGGTTAAATAATTATACTTTGGAGAATAGACTGCTACCTAATGCCAATATTATGCATAGGAAGTTGAACAAGGACCAGCTACAAGGCACCAACACCCCAATTAAGGCATTAAAGCATGGTGGGAATGCAAAGGGATTCCACTCGGCCATCAATGACCAGTCTGAATGAAAAACGGCCTAGAGAATGCAAATGGACTCCGATTGGAACGTGTGAGCACTCATTGGAAAGATAACTTCGCCATCTTTCCAATGGATCCAACCTCATCTTCAAATTCCATGTGAGCTGGCCACAGCAGTCAAAAACATCTCGCGAACAGAACCAGTCTTTTGCTCTTCTTGGGTGCTATGTCACCATTAATTTGGGCTGAGTCCCTATGTATTCCTAGTGCGTGGGAGAACCTTCTAGGAGCCATCCTTCTTCCCTATATATTGGGAAGACTCTTTCTTTTTCTGTTTAGGTTTTGTTTATTTGTTGTTGTCTTCAGATTGGAGAAACACTCTCGAAATCCCTAGTGTCGGTTGACCTATCGATTCGAGCTTGAACCTCGATTCAAGTGTGTGCTTTATCATTGTTCTTGCGAGTTCTTGATTGCTTGCAAGGATAGACCTTCGTGGTCAGGTCATCCGGCTTTGCACGGTTGATAACAATCAGGAGTGTGGTTTAGCGATTGCGGGCGCTTATCCTTGCGTGGTTCGTAGCCGGATCGTCAAAGTCATCCTCCGCCCAAATCGAAGTTATCCCTCTCACCGGAAGATCGGGAACCCGAGAGCGCATCACTTCTATGTCGAGGTCGAGGTGGCCGCTAGTACTCATTGGTGTCCGGATTGGCTTGCATCCGTCCATGTCGAAGCGCTTGAGGAGGTTCAAAGTGTACTTCTCTTGACTTATGAAGGATCGAGATGTAGCCTAGAGGGGGGTGAATAGGCTTTACAAAATTTTACAGCTAAAACAATGCAGCGGAACAGACAATATCAGATGTTCCGATGTCAGTATCGGATAGTCCGATATGAATAAGACTATCTGATCTAGAATCTGAACATCTGATCTTGCTGGAGGAACAGATAAAGTACTAGAGAGATAAAACAGAAAATCCTACACCAAATAAGGTTAGAAAGCAAGCCAAAAGTAATGAGCAAGAGAAATCCACAAACACAAGGAGACTCGAAGTAGTTGTTCCCGAAGTTCGGATCCTTGAGGGGATCCTACGTCTCCGTTGAGACGGCTCAGTCACACTTGAGTCGGGGTCCCTCTTGACCCTTAACCTCCCGGGTTGCACCAAGCACTCCCAGTTTCACTCAATGGATTCTTCCCTTTCGGAGGCGAAGCCGGCCTTCACAAACTCTCCCTAGACACCACACAAAGCACCGGTGGCTCTAGGGCGACTCCTAGCCGTCTAGGAGCCCTCAAACTCCAAGAGTAACAAATCCGATGGAAACCCAACTTGGAGAATGAAACAAGTGCTCAAAATTGAAGCTTGATCAACACGAAGACTGTAGATCTAGCTTCTTCACCCACTCAAAGATGCAATCAATGGAATTGAAGGTGCGGTGAAGTTGGAAGGTGGAGAGCTAGGGTTGCAATAAGTGTTCAGCTGAGAGTATGTGTGAGAGGCAACCCTGGCCGGTGGGTGGAGGAGGGGAATAAATACACACGCAGTCAAAACTAGCCGTTACTGTTGATAGACACCGAATGTTCCTATATAAACATCGGAATGTTCTGATATTTTCGCAGCGAGACAGAGAGGGGTCAATCGGAACACGTAACGGAAAGTTTCGGTCCATATCGAAATATTCCGGACCAACATCTGAATGTTCCGATATTTTTGCAAACGAGACAGAGAGGGGTCGATCGGAACAAGGATCAGATTTTTTCGGTACATATCGGAATGTTCCAGACCAACATCGGAATATTCCGATATTTTCTTGACTGGAGACAGAGAGGGGTCGATCGGAAGGTTCCGGACTATATCGGATAGTCCGATATGTTTTCAAGGCAAACACCCTCAAAATGATTTGGTGGAAAGAGTGTGTCAAGGATCTTCGACCAAGAGCACTTAGAGCTTCTAAAAAATGGTTTTCCATCGCATCCCTCTTAATAGTACGGCGTGTCCTTCAACTCAATTCAAAAAGAAAAGAATTACATTTAAAATTAACGCCGTCTTCTCCTTTAATCTTTACGGTCTCCACGAGTCCTCCACATCCATTTTCTAATATAAAACTGTTCAACACTAAATGAACTTGATTAGATTATTAAGATGCTTGTCATCTATCACCAAAACTTACAAGGGGCCTATATGCACTTTCAACTAATGAATGTTCTAGTCCTAAGTTGTTTGATTTGAAAACCTAAGAAGAAGTTCAGCTCACCTATCATCGATATCTCGAGCTCAGTAGCCATCATCTCACTAAAGTTTTGTACCATCTTGTAACTTAAGCTCTCAAAGATGATGTCGTCAACATAGACTTGGCAAAAGAACAAATGTCCATCATCCACCTTGGTGAAGAGTATAGAATCCACTCCCAACACTGAATCCCTTCGAAATGAGGAAGTCCCTAAGTCTCTCATACCAAGCCCTAGGAGCTTGCTTCAACCCATACAAAGCCTTGAACAACTTGTACACATGATCGGGGTGCTTTGGGTTTTCAAATACTGGAGGTTGCTCAACATAGACCAGCTCCTCAATGTAGCCATTCAAAAAGGCGCTCTTGACATCCATTTGCTTCAAAGTAATGTTGTGACAAGTGGAGAATGCCATAAGCAGCATAATTGCATCATGTCTGGCCACAGAAATATAAGTGCCTCCACAATCCATACCCTCGATCTAAGTGAAACTCTAAACCACAAGTCTTGTCTTGTTTCTGACAATCAATTCAAATTCATCTGTCTTATTCTTCAAAACCCACTTGGTGCCAATCACATTGCAATACTTGGGTCGCTCCATAAGTGTCCAGACTTTATTTGTCTCAAAGTTGTTCAGCTCCTCATGCCTGATATTGATCTAGTCAGGGTCAGCCAATACCTCTTCCACCTTCTTTGGCTCTAATACAGACACAAAAGCATGGTGCTCACAGAAATTAGCCGTCCTTGACCTTATTTGCACACCTTAAGTCCCCAATCATTTGCTCAGCTTGGTGATCTTGAGCAATGGAGTGCTGGGTCCTGATTAACTAAGAAGACTGTCCAACTATCTTAACTGTCTCTCCATCCTGCTCACAAGCTATCTCTGCCTCTGACGCTGGTTTCAAGCTTAAGCTGTCTTGAGACACAGCTCCCTCTGAGTCTGCCACTAGCTCAGGAGTGAGAGCTGATGCAACTGTCTTAACCTTTCTTGCAGCTTCAACTAGCCTCATATCCTCAGTTTCTATCTGCTCAGCTGCCCTTACCAACTGCTCTCCACCAACATCATCCAAGTTTTTATGCTGTCGTTGACTACCGTTTGACTCATCAAACTTTACATTACACGATTCTTCAATCTGACCACTTGCTTCATTAAACACCCTGAAATACAACCCTCTGGCTGAGTACCCCAAGAAAACTCTAGTGTCCACTCTACTTTGGAACTTGCCTAAATGCTCCATTTTCTTCTTGATGTAGACCTTACATTCAAAGATTCTGAAGTAGGAGACATTGGGTCGTCTTCCCACAAGCAGCTCAAAGGGTATCTTCTTCAGGAGCTTGTGAAAGTATAAACTATTGGTATAGTGGCAGGCTATGTTGATTGTCTCAGCCCAAAACACCTCAGAAGTCCCAAACTCATTTAGCATTGTTCTTACCATCTCGATAAGTGTCTAGTTCCTCCTCTCAACTGTAACATCGTCATTTTTCGAAAATTTAAAATCATGACATTGCATTCTCATACATATTATTTTATGGATTAAAAATACCTTAAAAATGAGTATGTTACTTTAAAATGTATATATATATTTCTAGTTAACTAGAAAATGACTAAGTATCTTCTTAAAAATAATTTATTAATTGAAAATTTTGGTAAAAATATAAATTGTGTTGCTTATTAAATATAATTAATTGTTAAATTATTTTAAGTGGGTGAAAAATCCTAACTACATTTTTAAATAATATTTTAAGCCTGTTTTGCTCCTTTTCTTATGGAAAAAATTAGCAAAACTCCTCAAATCCGAGTGGGACCCACTTGACATCCACTCTATCACCTCTTTCTCTCTCCTCCCACCATCCCTTGCGCAGCCATATCTTCTAGCCCTTCCAATTCCTCTAATTAGTGCCCAAATGACCATTAAAGAGCACCCAAATCCATTTATTGGCCACCATCACTAGTGCTTGCGGTTTCTACTGCCGGTGGGTTACTAGTGACTCCCTAATTGCCCACTAACCGAAGCCAGGAAGCCCCTCCTACATAAACCCCATACCAAGCTCTTCCCTCCCTCTTTTGATCTTCTCTCCAAACCTGCTCGAGTAGTTTCTTCGATTCCTCCTAATCTGATGATGTGTGCACCTGACCAAACCCATTTTGGCGCTCGGTCTGGGGGATTAGCATCCAGGGGCTGAGAATTTGTCACCGGAGTTGTTTTGCTCGTTGCCGCTACCGAGGAGCTCGTCGTCGAATTCGTCACTGTCGTGCGGTAATATTCTGATTCCTCTCTCCAGTAGCATTCCTATGGCGTCTAGAATGTTTCCATGCCACCGAGCCACCGCTGCCATGAGCAGGCCGCACCGCCGCCGCTGAGCGCCGCCGACCTCCTCCGCCGCTCGCCGTCGCCGCCCCCTCGCCGGAGCGCCACCGCCGTCAACCTCCTAAGCCGCCCGCACACCCTCCCCTGCTCTGGCTACTGCCATAGGTTGAAGACGCAGTGATATGGGCCGGCCCACCCTATTTTTCCAATTTTCTGATTTTCCAAAAAAAGGCTGAAAATTTAAATAATTATTTAAAATTCTCTGTAGCTCGGAAAAATATGAAACTAATTTTCCTATGTTCATAAAAATGTTTAGCATTATACAGCCAAGTTTGGTGATGTTTCAATTCATATTAATTTCTGTATGATTTATTGAATAATCAAACTAGTAGCATTTTTAGTTATTAAAATATTAGTGCAAAAATTACCAAACCAATTTTGTTAGGTTCATAAAATTATGTAGTATTTTATGGTAAAATTTGGTACTATATATGTATAGAATGTTTTATCCATGATTTATTGTTTAATAAGGACTTGAGCAATTATTGTAATTAATGTTTGTTTGCAAAAGTTACAAAACTAATTTTATAATTATCTCTGAACAGATCTGTATCTTCTGTAAAATTTGCATGAGCACGTTCATCCATTTAGTTTTGGATTTCTCGCATTGTTGAATTTCTTTCCGTTATTGTCGTACGTTAGGATCGGGCGATGAGGAACGATTCGCCGACACAACGAGGGAGTGTGTCCACTGTGCTCAACAAGGCAAGTGTTGAACCTTGCTACCTACTATTTTATAATTCCTTTCTAGATGTCTTTCTTAAATATGCATGTATGTTAACAGTAAAATTGGCTATGTAACTAGAGTAGCTAATCCCAAATAATTATTTAGTTTATACTACAACATTTCTTGCTGCCATAGGACTAATATCTAGTCTTACATAATAGCCCTCCAATAAAATTAGGTTTTTCTCTCACTTGAATTGCTTAGAATTGCAGTGTCCCTATCTGCACCTATTTAAACTACTATGCCGATGAACTACGTGTGTTTTGAAAAGACAGCTGAACCTGTCGCCTTTTTAAATGGGTGTAGATGCTAGTGGGGAACTATCGGGATAAAGGTATTTTGCAAAACCTGATTGGGGTGGCTGGATGCAAGGTGGTGTGCATTATGCTGAGGCGAATGTTGCACAAGATCTGGGTCAAGTGTAGGACCCACCCCGATCGCTAAGGACCGATTCCTTGAGGTAGTCGAGCTAAGTACTACAGTGCGACCATTGAGTGCCTGTGTGGGCAGGTCCTGGCTTAGTAGCTTTTGGAATTCTAGTTCGGTGCCCATCCGGTGGGACTATCCTAAGGGCAATGGTCTTGGGTTGTACTATGCTGAGGCCAATGGTGCAACCTGTAGCCAATCGAGTGTGGTACTAAGCCGAGGCCAATGGTACCCACTGTTGTGCTATTGGGAACGGGGTTACCGAATTAGGAGGAAGACTGCCAAAGGCCTTATCAGGAAGATCCTTTGGCCCGGGAAATCCTGTCTCGTGGGTAAAGCGTGCAACCTCTGCAAAGTATAAAACTATCATGACAGCCATGCCCATGGTCAAGGGCGGACGACGGGGAGCTGCCTCTTTGGTAGTGTTCATTTCGATTTTCAAAATGTTTTTCAAAAGAGATTTGTTTTATTCTCCTCGCAGTGGGGAACTGTGAGTGATGAGGGTATACGTTCATGGCGGGGAACCAAGATCTA
Source organism: Raddia guianensis (assembly GCA_036346415.1). Classification (NCBI taxonomy): domain Eukaryota; kingdom Viridiplantae; phylum Streptophyta; class Magnoliopsida; order Poales; family Poaceae; genus Raddia; species Raddia guianensis. Next base: position 11,629,081 of record CM070543.1, read on the forward strand.
GCCACTTGGGAAATTTCCGACTGCGGCCGAAGGAAAGAAAAGAAATTGAAAACAAAATATTTGTTTAAATCACATTTTTCCTCATATTTCAAAATATAGAAAAACCTTTGAAAAGCTGGCTTTATGCAAAAATGACCCCTGCACACATTCCTTTAGAGCCTTAGTTGCATTTAGTCAGCCTCGCTTGTTGAGTATTCACGTACTTACCCTCGCCTTTAATGCGGGCTGCAAATAAACGAGCAGGTTGCCACCCTACTAAGGAGAACCCTAAGGAGGAGATGTTCGTCGATGAAGGATTCACGGCTGGGATTCGAGACGATGAGTTTTAGCTATCTAAGCGCTGCTCTCTACAGTATGCCTGTGGAGTTGGGACTTCTGCTCGTGTTTTATGTGTTTTTGTTTTAATAATGTGATTGAAGACTTTCGCTGCGATGTTATGTAAAGGTCGTAGTGCCTGAGACTTATTGTAATAACACCATGTTTGCGAGTACTATGATGTAACGGTTTTTCTGCGCTTATGGTTGTGACCCAAGAGCTATATGTTGTGTGTTCAAGCTACGTGACCCAAGGACTTCAACGGGTAAAGCATATTAGGGACTCGACTCCATTTTCGGGTCCCGACAGAGTTGGTATCAGAGCCTAGACTGTAGGATAGGCTTAGATAGTGGAACCAATTAAGGACAATATAATTGTTATCAACTTAATTTTAAAATTATGATTGTTATGGTTCTTACCTATTTCGTTGTACTACTTTCATCACTTACGTCATTCTGTCATTCATTTAAAAATGTTTACAAATCCTCTCTCAACTTCAACCTTGTAGATGTCGAAGGTGTACCACTCCTATGGAAGCCGTATGGGTGGTGTTGTCCGTCATTTGATCGAGATGACAGAGACCCTGGGGATGTACGAGACCCCGAATACACTTGCTTCGAGAAGGAGAACGGGGCTAGGGAGCTGGTTTGGGTGGCCGAGGTAGTCATCCGGCCCAGCAGCAAGGGAGCTGCACACGCACCGATGAGGATTGCAGCAAAGCGTCGAGACCGTGAGGCCGCCATGCAAGAGGCCGCCTTCTACGCTATGGTTCTCCTGGCAGGACGCTACGCCGCCCGACTTGCCGACACCCCGTTCCGTTGGGTTCCAATGAACGGAGGAGGGATAGCTCCAACTACTATGGGGGCAGTGATGGACATGATCCACTGGAGCACCACACTAGTGAGGTCCTCAACTACTTGGACGGAGGATACTGCACCCTCATAGGGGAAGTCAGTTACTACAAGTGGATGTTGGCCTAGGCTATGGGGAAGATCCACGAGTTGGAGATGAAGGGTCTGCCGCCACCATCAAAGGTTCCAGTGACCTACACCCCCCCTATTGCTGAGGTCGGAGACAAGAGGCCGGCTGCACGCTCCACCTCCCAGCGTCGAGTTCATACGCGTCGTGATGCACGTAGGCATTTCACTACGACCCCTTCCCCGAACTCCAATGTGACCCGCATCTTCAGCAGCAATGAGGAGGAGCGGATCCCTGAGGATGGCTATGTTGCCGACTCCGAGTAGTTGTCCTGGTCTCGAGTTGTAGCACCCCATAATAAGTTAAATAAGGCGTGCTTGTAATCTTAATAGTTGCATGGCTTTTGTAATGTGACTATTGTTTGGATGTTGAACCTTTTTAAGTGGTTTTAATGGATCTTCTTTTAAATCTTGTCGTTAATGGATGTTGCAATCTCCTTTTGAATCCCTTTCATTTACTTCCTCTCAACTTTTTTAAAAACCCTGTTCAGGTGGTGAACCCTGGAGGCAGAGGGCGTGTAGCATATTGGTTCCTAGATTGCCATGTAGCAGAATTATAGTGCCTATGAGGTCCTTGTCATGTGTTGTGCTCATTGTGCTTCCGAGGGTGATTGTTCGTAGTGTTCATGTTTTTAAGCCCAGAGTTATTAGCATTGTTGATGTTTCCCTTGCACTTGTTATGAAGGGAGTTTTGCCCTTTGTTAGACATTCAAGGACCTTTTCTTTTTCTTCCCCTTAGGCTTCTCAGGGATGAATCCCAAGCCGTCCTTCAGGGCCGGATTCCTTTGTTCCTGAAGTATCTGGTTAAGGACACGACTCCCCTCATAACACTTGCCAAGACCCTTGTGAAATTTCTTGAGCTTGACTTTGAGAGTAGCATTTTTTATGGCAAGTTCATCACGCTCAACGGCTAGTTCCCTAGTAGCTAGTGCAAATTTGCATGAGTCAGGAGTGCACTCTACACTAGTGGAACCACTAGAACTATAAGCAATCATGGCACACTAAGAACAAGAATCAACTAAATGAATAATAGTACTAGCACTAGAGCTAATCAATATACATTCAGAAGAAACATCTGTACTAGCATGTGCCATGGTGATAGCACGTGTGACAGAAGCAATAAATGATGCAATCATAGGAGGCACAATCAAAGCAGATGAAGCAATCAAATTATCAGTGGCATGAGCAATTGACAAAGCATCAATGGAAGCATTCTTTTCAGTAAGCAATTTGTTTTCTGCCGTAAGCTCAAGAATAGTAACAAGCAAGCCATCTACAGGTTCATTCATGCCTTTGTTTTCACATCAAGCAAGTCTACCCTCTTAGCTAAGCTGAGTTTCTCACCATTTAAGAGATCAAATTCTGTCTCAAGGGAGTCATGCTTAGCAGTGAGAGCATTCAGAGACTTCTGGAGAGTAGTGGTTCTCAAATGCTCCTTTTGGAGAACATCAAGTAACTTAGCCACATCCTCTCTAGTAGTCTCTTCGTCCAACTCAGAGAGAGTTTCAAAGTCAGAATCAGAAGACACCTCAGTAGATGGTCGAACCATCAAGCACTTGGAGGCTGAAGCAGATGGTGATGAAGCTCTTGGTGCAGAGGAAGTAGTGGAAGTAGACTCTTCTCCATCGGAAAACCACACTTGCTCTTGTGGTTCTGGGACGGCCACCAAGCATTTTGTGGTGAAAGCTGGAGGCGGAGGAGTCATCTCAACAATTGTCATGGTGGCTAGTCCTTCACCACTTGGCTCCTCATCCTTCTCAGAAGCGGCTGAGTCACTGAAACTATCATCGGAGACCCAAGTTCCAACGAATGCCAGCTTCTTTCCATTCTTAGGGAGGCCTTTAACCCTGTCTTCTTTCAGTTCTTTTACTTCCCATCCTTGTGCTTCGGCTTGTCATCATCACTGCCTTGCTTGCTCTTCTTCTTGCGCTTGATCTTGTCCTTGTGAGGGCACATGAAGGCAATGTGACCCTTCTCATGATACTCGTAGCATCGATAGCTAGAGTGTGGGTTCTTGGTTCGCCTCCTGAGGTCGAAGCACTTTTCAAACAGACCCATGATCTTCTCAAGTGCCTCAGGTGAGAAGAAGCTTCATCCTTCTTGATCCTTCGAGGAGGCAGGCTTGGACTTGTTTGGATTGTGTCCAGTAGCTTTGAGAGCAATTGTTTTGGTCTTGTCAGCTGATGGAGTGGCTAGGGGCTCGATGATGAGCATCTCATGAGCACGGAGTTTGCACAAGAGAGCACCGGGAGTCATCATCTCAAGTTCATTGCTGTGAGAGAGAACAGTGATGATGTCCCTGTACTTTTGTCTTGGGAGAATCCTCATCATCTTCCTTCACACATCAACATCAGGCATACAGAATCCGAGCCCCTTGATCTCATTGATTATGTAATTAAGGCGAGTGAAAGAGGATCCTAAGGCCTAGAGGGGGGTGAATAGGCAATTTTAATTTCTTTTTCAATTATTCTCAATTAAGCATCAAATTAAGAATGACCCAATCCTAGTTGCAATTATCAAGTAAGCGGAAGCAAAAAACAATTACAAGGCAACTAAGACATGGCATTCAATTTAACACAAGCGATGAAAGCAAAGTAAGTGCGGGAATTAAAAGAGAGAGAGAGACACGGTATTTGTTTGACCGAAGTTCGGAACCGCAACTCCTACTCTCCGTTGAAACTACCCCTTGCGCACAAGGACCGGCTCGCTCTCGAGCCTAACGCCTCACTTACTCCGGTGAGTCGTTCGCCACTCCGTGAGGTGGACTCAAATCACCCGTACACCGACTCGAGAGTAGCCACACGCCAAGGCCTACTCCCAAGCCCTCGCCTCCACGAAGGATGTCTTCAAAAGTAACAAGCCCAAAACGCCCCGATCATGCCGGATCAAAGGACTTCCATGAAGCTTGGTGTTGGGGTTTAACGATTTGTGGCTTTGGATGCTTTGTGGGTGGAGGAATGGCTCTAGAACACCTAATTGATGAGCTATGAATGTGGTAGGTGAAGTGGAGCAGCAAACCTCAAAATAGCCAGCCACTTGGTAGGTATTTATAGCTCCTAGAGCAAAACTAGCCGTTGTCCCTCGGAAGAGGACAAAAAGACTAGCCGTTAGCCTCTACCGGACGCCGTCCGACAGAGGCGACTGCTCACAAAAAGCGCTTTATCGGACGTCGTCCGGCCCCCACCGGACACGGTCCGACAGCAAAGGAAACTCACGCGCCAAGCCACCGGACGCTCGCCACTTTCGTCCAGACGCCGTCCGACAGCGGGAAACTCAGAATTTTGACCTTGATCGGACGCCGTCCGGTAACCGCCGGACGCCGTCCAAGCAGAGGCGGGTATGCGTGTGTTTTCTTTGGTCGGACGTCTGTCCATTGCACCTGCACGCCGTCCGACGAGAGAGGATTCTGGATAAAAGACTTGAAATAGTGTGTGGGAGAGTTTAGGGTATTTCTTCTCTCTAGAAATCTCACAAAGGGATATTTGGGTATTTTTAGAAGTGGTGGACTACGGAAACCGAGTTTTCGAGAATTCGCAAAGATCCGGCAAGATCCGAGATATTCAAACCCCTTTTGAAATTCGACGAAAAACAGAAAATAAATCCTAACTACTCCTAATCTATACGTGACCTCTTCTCTCGCCCGGTCACGCACTTGAAACCTTGGAGCTGCTCAGAAAATTATCGACGCTTCAAATTAGGGTTTTTGCAAAAATGCCGAGTCTTCGCTAGGGTTCGGAGAAGTCCAAAAACCCCTAGCACTTAATATTAAATAATTTAGACATCGATGCCACTAATAAAAATTAGGGCTCAACGATGCTCACAATCTCCCCCTTTGTGGCACTTGATGGCAACCCAAGAGAGAAAAAAATTTTTTGAGCTGCAAACAGGGTTAGTGCAATACAAATAGGCGAGCAAATTTAAAACTAGGATAACCACAACTCGACCACAAGGTTGTGCATATAAGAGAAGCTCCCCCAAAATCCATACATAAATTTGAAATTACAAACCAACAAGGTTCAAAAGACATAAAACGTACCAGAATAACAATCACAAATTAAACAGAGTATCGAGGCAATAATATTATACTGAAGGAACCTAAGGCCGAGAGGGGGGGTGAATCGGACTATTTCAAATTTTACTTTTGTTGCAGTTAGTCACTTAAGCAAGTTAAGGCACACAGCTAGCGCGTGGATTTCTACACAAGTCTAGTTAGCGGAAGCAATCGATGCACAAGTGTAGGAGGCACGAAGGCACTCCAGAGCGATGGATATCAAGATGCGATTAAGTAAATAAGACAGAGAGGCGCAAACCGAGTTGTTTACCGAAGTTCGGTGCTCAACACATGAACACCTACGTCTCCGTTTAGGAAACTTCTCACACAGAGAAGTCGGGACTCTCTCGTCCCTAGCCCTCAATCCACTTGATGGTAGCTCTTCACCAACACATGGTAGGCGAGCTCCAAACCTTCACACGAATCGGCACCCTTCACATGCGAAGGACCCGAAACACCGACTTCACAAGCGAAGCCGACCTCGAGCACACCGAGGATTTAGCACATCTCCGACGCACGGAGAAGAGCACCTTGGGAAGCAAGGTGGCCGCTGACGTGATGGCGGGCTTTGCACACCCCGACGAACGGAGAGGAAGCACCGTGGGAAGCACGATGACCTTCACGAAGAAGGGTTTGCTTGTGGTACGGTTGATGGAGCTTGGTGATGACGATGTCTCCCGGTAGCAAGAATCCCAAGAGCACAAGACCGGAGACACCACAACTCACTCAACCCTCATCCCACCATGGAGGATGGCAAGACAACCATGGGAGAGGGCACGAACCTTGGGGATGACGAGGAGGAGACTAGGGGATGATCTCTTCTTCTTCCTCACTCCTTCTCCCTCACTCTCTCACTCAATCTCTCAAGCACATGGAACCCTAGGTGGAGGGAAAAACCATGGGAGGAGCTCTTTCACTTGGGAAAGGTGGCTAGGATTGCAAATGAGCCTCTCTCAAGTCTCTCCCATGAAATCCCACCTATTTATAGTGCTAGGTTCAGGCTGGGCCAATGGACGGATAAGATTAACTTGGAACGAGATCAGACGGCTAGCAGTAAATCGACTTAGGCTGGAAGGGCTTATCGGACGCGTCCGACGGGTTTATCGGAAGTCGTCCGATACTCCTCACTGTGCAACTCCGGATCTGGAAAAACGATGCCCACCATGTGTTCGATCGCGAGCGCAGCCGGCATCGGACGCGTCCTGATGACCTGGTCATGACAGGGTGCACCTAGGTTCTTGTCTTGTCTTGTCTTGATCTTGTCTTGTCTTGTGTCTTGTCTTGTCTTATATCTTGTCTTGTGTCTTGTCTTGTCTTGTCTTGTGTCCTGTCTGTCTTGTCTTGCGTCTTGTCTTGTGTCTTGTCGTGATCTTGTCTTGTCTTGTCGTGATCTTATCTTGTCATGCCTTATCTTATCTTGTCTTATCGTGATCTTGTCTTGTCTTGTCGTGATCTTGTCGTGATCTTTGTCTTGTCTTGTCGTGATCTTGTCTTGTCTTGTCGTGATCTTGTCTGGTCTTGTCTTGCCTGTCTTGTCTTGTCTTGTCTTGTCCTGTTTTGTCTTATCTTGTCTTGTCTGTCTTGTCATGTCTTGTCTTGGTCTTGTCTTGGTCTTGTCTTGTCTGACTTGTCTTGTCTTGTCTTGTCTTGTCTGACTTGTCTTGTCTTATCTAATCTTGTCTTGTCTTGTCCTGTCTTGTCTTTGTCTTGTCTATCTTGTCATGTCTTGTCTTATCTTGGTCTTGTCTTGTCTTATCTTGTCTTGTCTTAGATGCAGCAGGCTTGAGCAGGAACGAAGACTCACACAAAGAGTATAAAAGAGAAACTATGAAACACAAGAGCCTTAATCTTGAAGTCCCTGTTGTCATCAATTACCAAAATCAAATAAGCCCCTCGGGAGCTTGCTCTTACAAATACCATGAGTAAGGATTGGCCCTACAGGCCGGCATGAACATAGCACCCATGTCTTTGTCTGGTGACTTGAACTCGCAAATTCATCATTTAAATCGTCTGCGCCTGCCGGATCTGTCATCTCTCCGCTGGTGGTGGTGCTAGCTCTTCTTTCACCTCGGTGTGAAAAGTTCTCATTTCGTCTGTGACCCCTCATCTCACCTATCAAAGAGTCATACCAAGGAGGAGGGCGGCCCAGAATAACCCTTTGGTTGGCGGCAGGCAATTTGCATTGGAGCGGCAGGAGGCTGGAGCTGGAGGAGAGCATCATCGCCAGACGATCAATTTGGGCTTGCTCCCAAGTGAGTTCAAGAAATTCTTCATCGGCGCTTTTTGATCCTGTTGTCCCAACCCCGACTTCATCATCGTCTGTGGCGAGTCACCGAAAGCAATAGGCCAATATAGGGAGCTAGAGGTAGTGCCCTATTGACCTCTCTGAAGATGGCGTCATCGAATTCTCCCATGAGGGTGGCTCCAATATTGATGGTCCGCACTGTCGGAAGAAATAACATGAACCATTTGCAAATAGGAAGGATTACATCGCGATTGCCACCTCGAACAAACAAAGTACTTGAAGAATAAGATTGATCAAAGCGGGGCTCTGTCGCAATTGATTTGCCTTATCAATCTGATTTCTTCATCATCAAGATCGAGATACATAAATCGACTTCATCCAAGGAGGATATTTGCCCTCGAGGTCATCTTCATAGGCCATCTCATTTAAGTCGGTTCAGTCGGGGTGCCCAATACAAAGTTCATGGCCGCCTTTGTGATGCCTGAATCGTCCATCGGTGAGTGATAGTAATTAGCTTCTGTCTCATCTTCGGCGACTAGAAGTGTAGCAAAGAACTCACAGACCCTTTCTTTGCTCCAAGTCAACTTCTTGTTTTAAATCAATTCTGCCAGGCCTGGATTAGAGCTGAAAATGGTGTGAACCTCAGGCCCTGCCACTGCTGATATCTCCATCCAATCAACACAATGGGGGTCTCTTAGACCACCCTTGGGGGCAGAAAAACATATGTATAGCTGTTTCTGAAACTTGGTGTAAAACCTGAAGTCTTTAGTGTCTCTCGCCGATGAGGGAGCCACTTTGCATATGTGACGGACCTCTTCTTTCTCAAAGTCTCCATAGACAATTTCAGAACCTGATAATCCACGGGGTCGTCCTCAGCGACCACAGTCTCTGTGACGTCCTCATCAATTGGGTCCTCAGCATACGTGTCATCATCAGCGTCCTCGGCGGTTGCGAACGAAGACCCCGCAACCCGAGTCCAATGGAATCCTTGATCATGCTGCTGCTGCTGATGCTCTTTAGCGATTCTTGGACGAGGAGGAGCGGCACTGCTAGCTGTCTCATCGACATAATCAGGATCACCCCGGCTGCCATTGTCATGACGACCACTGAGGGTCCTGCTCAGAGCCTTCCCAAACTTTTTCAAAGAACGCGACATCTCGAATCACTCCTCTGACAATGTCCACTGACCGAACAATCTCACTGCTAAGATCCACTGACCAAATGCCAACCACACAAGCCAACCACACCACGAGCCAACCCTGAACAAGAGCGCGGGAAAAACCTATTCAAAACCTAGAACTCGGTAATCAAAGGAATTTGCCGGGAAAAAGACGGGAAGCCGTTATCGAGCCCTAGAAGGGAAGGAGGAAGCCGCCGTGCTGTGAAGAGAAATCCCTAGGCCCTTCCGGTAGAGAAAGGAGGAGCTCGGCGGAGATGAAAAACGACGAGCAGGGCCGTCCACCTTCAATCCCCGCGGTGGGAATCGAGGAGGAGGACGAGGGGAGGCTGCCGGTGGTGGTGGATGTCGCCGGAGGTTGCCGAAGGGCCTCCCCCGGTGAGGAGAAGGGGCAGGGGCGGCACCGGTTAGAAGAGAGGAGAGAGATGGAATGAGGAAAGAGGGAGGCGGAGAGGTAAGTTTAAGGGCGGTTCTGCACGGTTGGGCCCTGTCGGACAGCGTCCGACGGTTATCGGACGGCGTCCGATGAAGAAGGTTAACAGCGCAACAAACAATTCTGGCGACGATGGGCCCCACCAATACAAGAATTTTTAATAAAAATAGTATTTTGAAGAGATATTCTCCATCTTTGCTCAAAATTCAAAAGAAGATTCAAATGAGAGCAATTTTGAAGTAATTTTTCAATTTTTAATTTTGAAGGGATAAGATTCTAAATTGACAAATGAAACCATTTCAAATTCAAAAAACCCAAATTTTGATCTTTGAGACCAAGAAAATGTGTGAACCCAAACTTTGCCTTGATTTCTCATATGGGCATGAAAATCGAGCATAGGGATTCACTTTAGAGTTTAAGCACATGTTTTTGAATTTTGGCTCCTTTTCAAATATTTTCAACAATTTTGATGCCATATGATTTTCAAGAGAACAAATATGCATATGGAGCAAATTTTTCAACGGGGATAAGATTTTTCAAATTGAGAGGTTTGAAATGGTAAGAGGAGAAGGATAGTCTATTAATTTCAAATTTGTTTTGGCTTGAAATATAGGACAAGAATGTGCTAACCCAAAATCAAATTTATCTTTTCACCACTAGAGAGAGTTTTGAGATCATGAGTTGAAATTAAACTCCCCCTAAATGTGACAAGGGTCAAAAGCAAATGGAAAAATCCAAATAAGACCCAAAAATCACAAAAACCAATCAACACGCATTTGATCTATCTAGTATGTTGAGTTCATTCCTTAATTTGCAAAACCGTGCCTCATCTAAGGGTTTGGTGAAAATATCCGCCGATTGGCCTTCCGTTCGCACGTAGACGAGCACAATGTCACCCTTTGCAACATGGTCACGAATAAAGTGATGTCGGATGTCGATGTGCTTTGTACGGGAATGTTGGACCGGATTGTTGGCTATTTTCACCGCACTTTCATTATCGCATAGAAGTGGCACTTTTTCAAATTTTAGCCCAAAATCACTAAGCATCTGTGTCATGTACAAGAGTTGAGCACAACAACTCCCCGCCGCTACATATTCCGCTTCCGCGGTAGATAGCGCCACGGAGTTTTGCTTCCTCGAAGTCCATGACACGAGTGAGCGTCCTAGCAAGTGACAACCCCCCGAGGTGATTTTGCGATCAATTTTGCAACCGGCATAATCCGAGTCGGAATAGCCAAGAAGCTCAACACGCGCTCCCTTGGGGTACCAAAGACCTAGGCTAGTAGTGATTTTTTGATATCTCAAAATGCGTTTTACGGCAATAAGATGCACTTCTTTAGGGAAAGCTTGAAAGCGAGCACACATGCACACACTAAACATAATGTCGGGTCTAGAAGCGGTGAGATAGAGTAGCGAACCGATCATGGAGCGATAAAGCTTTTGGTCCACGGGCTTTCCATCTTCATTTAGGTCAAGATGCCCATTTGTGGCCATTGGTGTTTTGATCGATTTGCAATCATCCATAGAAAACCGCTTGAGGAGGTCCTTTATGTATTTCTCTTGACAAATGAAGGTCTCTTCCCGAAGTTGCTTGATTTGAAATCCAAGGAAGAAAGTGAGCTCTCCAATCATTGACATTTCGAATTCCTTGGACATCATTTCTCCAAAGTCCTTGTATTTAGATTTGTTAGTGCATCCAAATATAATATCATCCACATATATTTGACAAATAAATAAGTCATTTTCAATTGGCTTTAGAAACAATGTGGAATCAATCGCACCGGTTTTAAATCCCTTTTCTAAGAGGAAGTCCCTAAGACGCTCATACCATGCTCTAGGAGCTTGCTTGAGACCGTATAGCGCCTTAGTGAGCTTATTGACATGGTTTGGGTGTTTGAGGTTTTCAAAACCGGGCGGTTGCTCGACATAAACGAGTTCATCAATAAAACCATTTAGAAAAGCACTCTTAACATCCATTTGAAAGAGAGTTATGTTATAGAGAGAAGCGAATGCCAAGAATAACCGTAGAGCTTCAAGTCAAGCAACGGGGGCGTAGGTTTCTCCATAGTCAAGTCCTTCGATTTATGTGAAACCTTGCGCCACCAATCTTGCTTTGTTTCGCACCACTTCACCATTCTCATCTTGTTTGTTGCAGAAGACCTATTTGGTTCCAATGACATTGTGGTCCTTCGGTCTTTCCACAAGCTCCCAAACTTCATTGCGGGTGAAGTTGTTTAGTTCTTCATGCATGGCGTTCACCCAATCCGTATCCGCCAATGCCTCATCAATAGTCCTATGCTCAACAATAGACACAAAGGCGTGATGCTCACAATAATTAGCGGTATGAGAACGGGTTCTTACGCCTTGATTGAGATTGCCAATGACTTGATCTAGGGGATGATCCTTGGAGAGAGAGCGGTGTTGTTGGACGGGTACTTGTAGATCAACGTCTCCCCCTTGAGCTTGATCAACTTCAAAGTTTGCATCTCCGTCCACCGCTTGTTCTTGAGTTGTTGGAGAGGTGTCTTGAGCTTGATTATCGATGGAGGTGGTGGGAGAGACGACTTCATCTTTTGGCACCTCCGGCGAGGGTCGAATTTCCCCCAACTCCATGGCTTCATGTGGTAGCTCATTACCTACATTTCTTGTCAAATCTTGCTCATTTTGTGAGCCATTAGTTTCATCAAACTTGACATCATAGGCTTCCTCAACTAGCCCGGTAGAGTTATTAAAAACTCGAAAAGCTTTGGAGCGAGAAGAGTAGTCTAACATTATACCAACATCACACCTCTTTTGGAACTTACCCAAATGAGTCCTTTTCTTATAGATGTATACCTTGCAACCGAAAACTCGAAAGTAAGAGATGTTGGGCCTTCGTCCCACTAGTAGTTCATATGAGGTCTTGTGAAGGAGTCGGTGGAGGTAGAGACGGTTGATGGCATGGCACGCCGTGTTGATGGCTTCCGTCCAAAAGGCATGCGGCATGTTTTACTCGTCAAGCATTGATCTTGCCATCTCTATCAAAGTACGGTTCTTCCTCTCCACCACTCCATTTTGTTGGGGAGTGTATGCCGCCGAGAATTCGTGCTTAACACCTAACTCATCACAAAATTCCTGAACATTTGTATTAGTAAACTCGGTGCCATTATCACTCCTCACCTTTTTGATAAAAGAGTCAAATTCCTTTTGAGCTTTCAAAGCAAATCTTTTAAACACATCACCGGCAAGTGATTTATTTGCAAGGAAAAATACCCAAGTGAAGCGAGAGAAATCATCGACAATCACATGACAATAAGAATTACCGCCTATGCTCGCATAGGTGGTTGGGCCAAATAAATCCATATGCAAAAATTCAAGTGGTCGGGATGTAGACATGAATGTCTTAGTCGGATGAGAATTAGCCACTTGCTTGCCGGCTTGGCATGAGCTACATAAATGATTTTTCTCGAATTTGACATCCTTCACTCCAACAACCAAGTTGTCTTTAAAAACCTTTTTCAAAGTGCCCATTCCAACATGTCCAAGACGTCTATGCCACAACCAACCAAAAGTGGTTTGAGCAATAAGACAAGTCTTGATTTGAGAAGTTTCACGGTTTGAAAAATCAACCAAATACAAATTTTGAAACCGGGTGCCTTCAAATGCAGCACTTTGATCCTTGGTGGAAACAACACGAACTCCGTTGACCGAAAAGAAGCAATCAAAGCCTAAATCGCACACTTGAGCAACAGAGAGGAGATTAAAGTTGCAAGCTTCCACCAAGAGCACATTAGAAATGGATAGGTCATTAGATATAGCAATTTTACCTATACCCTTTACCTTTCGCTTGGAGTTATCCCCAAATGTGATCTTGTGTTCGGGGTCCTTCTCCTCTTCTAGTGAGGTGAACATACTTGAGCTACCGGTCATGTGTTGGGTGCAACCGCTATCAAATATCCAATGCCGGCCACCGCTCTTGTAGTTCACCTACACACACAAATCTCACAAGCGACCCACACATCATAGCTAAGTGCCTCTAAGTAACATTGCATCCTAATTCTCCAATAATTGTAATTTGTTCCATCAAAGATAGGAGCTTTTCCAATTTCTATCCTAGGCCCCTCTTGAGCCATCTCCTAGCGGTGAAGCTAAAACCGGAGAACCCGGCTCTGATACCACTTGAAAGAGGATCCTAAGGCCTAGAGGGCGGTGAATAGGCAATTTTAATTTCTTTTTCAATTATTCTCAATTAAGCATCAAATTAAGAATGACCCAATCCTAGTTGCAATTATCAAGTAAGCGGAAGCAAAAAACAATTACAAGGCAACTAAGACATGGCATTCAATTTAACACAAGCGATGCAAGCAAAGTAAGTGCGGAAATTAAAAGAGAGAGAGACACGGTATTTGTTTGACCGAAGTTCGGAGCCGCAACTCCTACTCTCCGTTGAAGCTACCCATTGCACACAAGGACCGGCTCGCTCTCGAGCCTAACGCCTCACTTACTCCCGGTAGTCGTTCCGCCAATCCGGCGAGGTGGACTCCGTCACCCGTACACCGACTCGAGAGTAGCCACACGCCAAGGCCTACTCCCAAGCCCTCGCCTCCACGAAGGATGTCTTCAAAAGTAATAAGCCCGAAACGCCTCGATCATGCCGGATCGAAGGACTTCCATGCAGCTCGTTGCTGGGGTTTAATGATTTGTGGCTTTGGATGCTTTGTGGGTGGAGGAATGGCTCTAGAACACCTAATTGATGAGCTATGAATGTGGTAGGTGAAGTGGGCAAACAAACCTCAAAATAGTCGACCACTTGGTAGGTATTTATAGCCCTAGAGCAAAACTAGCCGTTGCCCTCGGAAGAGGACAAAAGACTAGCCGTTAGCCTCTACGGACGCCGTCAAGCAGAGGCGATCGCCACAAAGCGCTTTATCGGACGCCGTCCGGCCCTCACGGACGCCGTCCGACAAAGAAAAAAACTCACGCGTAAGCCACGGACGCTTCGCCACTTTCGCCAGACGCCGTTCGACAATGAAACTCAAAATTTTGACCTTGATCGGACGTCGTCCGTAATCGCCGGACGCCGTCCGAGCAAGTCTGATCATGCGCGTGTTTCTTTGGTCGGACGCTGTCCATTGCGCCTGACGCCGTCTGACGAGAGAGGATTCTGGATAAAAGACTTGAAATAGTGTGTGGGAGAGTTTAGGTATTTCTTCTCTCTAGAAATCTCACAAAGGGATATTTGGGTATTTTTAGAAGTGGTGGACTACTGAAACCGAAGTTTTGAGAATTCATAAAGATCAAGCAAGATCCGAGATATTCAAACCCCTTTTGAAATCCGACGAAAAACATAAAATAAATCCTAACTACTCCTAATCTATATGTGACCTCTTCTCTCGCCCGGTCACGCACTTGAAACCTTGGAGCAGCTCAGAAAATTATCGACGCTTCAAAGTAGGGTTTTTGCAAAAACGCCGAGTCTTCGCTAGGGTTCCGAGAAGTCCAAAAACCCCTAGCACTTAATATTAAATAATTTAGACATCAATGCCACTAATAAAAATTAGGGCTCAACGATGCTCACAGCGAGTATACATAGCATTTGCGTTTTCGCAAGAAAGCATCTCAAATTTATCAAATTGCTCCTTCCACTACTAATCTACCCTTTTTGGACAGCAGTAGTGCCCTTATGGATCTCAACAAGAGAATCCCAAATAGCCTTGCCAGAAGTGAGATTTCTAACCCTCTCGAACACATCCCTACTCAAACCCGTTAATATAGCATTCATGGCCTTAGCATCATTAGCCATAAGTGTCTTCTATGCTGGTGTGAGTGGTGCATTCTCATCACGTGTGATGGTGATGTCATTCTCAACAGCATCCCAAATGTCAGCGCCAATGGAAATAAGATAGATTTTCATGAGCTTCTTTCAGAAGTTAAAGTGCAAACCAATGAAGGTTGGGATCCTATTGGCACCTACACTATCCCCTTCGACCATCTCTAATGCGCTGAAGTAGAACTACAGAACTTGGCTCTCATACCAATTGAAGGAACCTAAGGCCGAGAGGGGGGTGAATCGGACTATTTTAATTTTTACTTTTGTTATACTTGGTCACTTAGACAAGTTAAGGCACACAACTATCGCATGGATTCCTATACAAGTCTAGTAGGCGGAAGCAATGAAATCACAAGTGTAGAAGGCACGAAGGCACTCGCAGGCAGTGAATATCAAGATGCGGTAAGTAAATAAGACAGAGAGGCGCAAACCAATCTTTTTACCGTGTTCGGTGCAAGCACCTATTCATGTTGAGGAAGCTTCCGGTCAAGGAAGCCAGGACTCTATCATCCTTAGCCCACAATCCACTCGATGGTAGCTCTTCACCAACACATGGTAGGCGAGCTCCAAACCTTCACACGAATCGGCAGCCTCCACACGCGAAGGACCCTGAAACACCGACTTCACACACGAAGCCGACCTCGAGCACACCGAGGATTAGCACATCTCCAACGCAAATAGAGAAGAGCACCTTGGGAAGCAAGGTGGCCGCCGACACGATGGCGGGCTTTGAACACTCCGATGGACAGAGAGGAAGCACCGTAGGAAGCACGGTGACCTTCACGGAGAAGGGTTTGCTTATGGTATGCTTGACGGAGCTTGGCGGTGACGACGTCTCCCGGTGGCAAGAATCCCAAGAGTACAAGACCGGAGACACCGCAAATCACTTAACCCTCATCCCACCATGGAGGATGGCAAGACAAACATGGGAGAAGGCACGGACCTTGGGGCGACGAGGAGGAGACTAGGGGGTGCTCTTCTTCTTGCTCACTCCTTCTCCCTCAATATCTCTCTCAATATCTCATGTGCTCATGGTGGATTTGGATTTTGGGAGTGAAGAACACCATGGGAGGAGCTCTATAGGGTGGCTAGGGCAAGGGGTGGCTGCTAAATGAGGCTCTCTCAAGTTTTCCCGTGCTAGTGGCTCCTATTTATAGGTACAAGGCGAAAACCCTAAGAATGGACGGCACAGATTGAATTTTCCGTGTTGCAGTCAGACCCAGTCCGATGGTTGTCGGACCCAGCCCAACAGTCTCTGGACCTAGTCCTATGAAGTGTTTCACTTTGGGAGTGGCCTGGTCGGACCCAGTCCAACGGTGGTCGGGCCCAGTCTGACAGAAGGGTTGCATTTTGGGACTTAGTCGCTAGGAGTCGATGGCTTGGTCCTCGGTCCGATGGTGGTCGGATCCGGTCCGATGATAGGGTTGCATTTTGGGGCAGTTAGCCGCTCACACGCTCATCCGTCGGACTGGATCCGACGGCTGTCGGACCCGGTCCGACGGGGCTAGTCTTTGAAGCCCACTTCATTTTTGGTTATCCCGTTCTCCCTTGATGTCTCACCTAGGGTTTGTGCCAAGTTTTTCAACTTGAGAACTTAGCGGGAATATTTGAGAACATAGGCGGGAAGTTTCGTGC
The DNA here is from genome assembly GCA_036346415.1 of Raddia guianensis. Taxonomy (NCBI): domain Eukaryota; kingdom Viridiplantae; phylum Streptophyta; class Magnoliopsida; order Poales; family Poaceae; genus Raddia; species Raddia guianensis. Next base: position 11,645,723 of record CM070543.1, read on the forward strand.
CCATAGGAAATATCTGGCTTTGAGACTTAGCGGCTATGAAACTTCGGACAGCTGGCTACCCCCTGGAATCCCCTATACCTATCCCAAACTCTCTCAAAGACGAATGAGGATAAAAGACCAGAGATGTGCTATGTGGGACCCTACAGCCAGAGATACGACGATCGCCAAGCATGATGGTTGTAGGCAACACACACATAAGAAATTAAAAGAACTAGGAAATAAATGTCCTTAATCTTGGCGTGATCTAGTTCTACAGCCCAGTTGACATCAATTAACAAAATCAAATATGCCCCTAGGGAGCTTGCTCTTACAGCCTTCCTAAAAAATGGGTTTCTTGCAACATTGAAAGGTAGACCTATAAATAACAAATGAAATTAAACTACATGAGCATCTAAAATTTTGTAGAAAAACGCATAAACTACATAAGCATCTAAATTTCAGCAAACCTTCAGTGTAGAACATCCTAGCAATCAAGTTTGGTACAAATATCTAGATTTAAATTTGATCCAATAGGCAAAACATCTTTCCTCTTCTTTGCATCCACACCCTCCGGTGGCAGTGGAATGTCCCTAGGCAAGCTCCTAGAAGCGACCGTCTTAGCTCTAGCCATTTCTTCACAAAGTTGTGCAATCACGTATACTGTGACCTTTGGATAAGCACTCATGACGTAGCCTGAAATCCTTAGTAGGCGTGCCTTGATTCTTGAGTAGGTCCTATTGAAGTTACGATCACAAAGTCTACACCTAAACTTTGCATTCCCCTCGCTATCTTTATCGGTTTTCTCTAGCAATTCAACATACCTCCATAGAGATTTCTTCTCATCATCATTTGTTGGAATAACATGAGAACTACCCAAGATTTTTGTTGAAGATGATCCTCCAGATGTGCCTTTGGTGTTGAACTTGAACCAATAGAGGGAGTAGAACTCCCTGTCCCTGTCCAGATTGACCCAGTCCTATCCATTAAACTGCATTGCAACAAAGGGAGTAGACCAACTCCATCACCATCTATGCCACTAGATTAATACTTCATAGAGCATTCCAAATTGCAAAAAAAGGACTAAAGGGAGTAGTGGTAGTACTATACTAGTAGTTGGCCATTGCCTCATTGGGAGTCGATCTAGAACTTGAGCCGTTGAGTAGTGGCTACCAGGGCTGGCAAACGGTGATTGCCGGCGGCAATCACGATGAGCTTTTGGTGACAACGGTGGCCATTGAGATGAGGTCGTGATGAAAGTGGCCTAGCTAGCCAGCTACTGTGGGCGGGGACAGTAGCGATCGTGAGAGGCCGGGCACTGAGTGCGAGTAGAAACAATGGCAACGGCGATGACGGCTAGGTTACTGCCCATGCGGGGAAGGGAATGTTAGGACAGACTACGGTGACGGGGAAGGCTACCATGGTGGGGACTTGCGGACGGGGACAATGGCTGACGACGACGTCTTCATTAGGGTGTGGGGATTTTCAAATGGGGGCCTAGGGGCGCCGGTGAGAGTGAGAGTGAGAGTAGTGAGTGAGTGAGTGTGTGTGTGTGTGAGAGAGAGAGAGCGAGAGTTATTTGCTTCAGAGGTATCCCACAAGTATTGGAGAAGTATCTCACAGGTATCTAGTTTTTCTTTTAATTATTTGAAAATCTGAAAATTATACATCTCCGACACTACAACGAATTCAACTTATTGCAATGAAAATTTTTGTTGCATTAAGCCCAAAATTGTGGCAATATGTTCATATTGCAACAAAACAATAATTGTTGTAAAAATCTTCGTGGTAATAAGAAGTTGCAACGATATAAAAATCATGGCAATAAATTTCTTTATTGCAACATTATGGTTGTTGAAATAGCTTATCGCCACTATTTTGAAACGTTGTTATAACTTATTGCAAGTTTGAAACATATATTACTTCATAACAATATCATAATGTAACAAAATGGAATTCGCGGCAAAAACTTATTGCAACTATCAATAAGGCACATAGAAAAAGAAATACGTAGATTATAGGATTCGAACCCACAACCTCTTGACTTAAAGAAATCTCACCTAACCAGCTCACCTCGCATGACTACTTGTCTAAAATATATCATGTTTTCATTTTGACTTCTTTCATGAACATATTGCAACGAAATAAATATTGTAATATGCCCAATATTGTTGCAATATGTATATATTGCAATGAAATCAAAATCGTTACAACCCATTGCAATAATCAACTACCTGTAATCGTTACAATAGGTGAAAAAATATTGCAACAATATAATTTTGTTATGATAGAAGTTAGTTATTGCAACAGTTTATTTTTGTTGCAATAGTAGCTAGTTAATGCAACAATTTTATTTTCATTGCAATACATTGAATTTATTGCAACAAAAATAATAAATAATGCAACAATTCATGATTTTTTCTATATAGGAAACTTATTACCTCAAAAAAAATATTATGTGGCAATAGCATTGGCTATAGTAACGAAATTTATTTTGTTATAATCACTGTATGGCAATAGGTATAATCCTTTGTAGTGGGATACATATCCCAGTGTTTTGGACACGTATTTGTATCAGGTACGTGTCCCGATATGGGTACGCGGGTTTTTCAAAGTGTCCAAGTATCATAGAGGGAGGCGACAGTGGGGACAGAAAGGAGCCAGATGTGGCGGTGTGGCATGTTCAAGGAGCGCGGGTGCAGTTGGATCAAGCTCAACGGCGGCATCCACTAGCTAGTTTATGGGAGAGAAGAGAGGGAGAAAGGAGGAGGGGCAGTTGTGGGAGGAGACGTATATGGAGGAGGAGGGCGGGCTGCTAGGGAGGCAGGGTAAAAGAGAGACACCAGTGAGATGAGAGAGAGACGGTGCATAAAAAGGACAGTCGTTGACACATGGGTCCCACTACATTTATTTTTATTTGTGATATTTTTGTAATTGGAGTAACACGCAATGGGCCATGTGGATAAAATAGCATGTGTGTCTTGTTCACGTGGAAAAAAACACCCTGAGAAACCAACGCGGGGTTAAGTGCACCGGTTTAGAAACAATGTAGTGAGGGCTAAATACATGGTTTTTGTGTTCTGGGTGTTATGTGGGTCGGACTTAATAATTCAAGATGTAACGTAGGTTTTTTCCTTAGCTAAAATGCCATAATAGAAGTTCAGACAAATCCAAAAATATGAAAAAAAATTTATGTGTCAATAAGTACAGTTTAACATATTTTGTATAATTTTTTTATTTAGCCCATATCAAGCGTTATTAAGCGTTATTTGATGGCGTGAAAAAAGTAGTAGAGCCCACACCGTGAGGCCTCGTGGGTTTTGCCGCCTAACTTGTTTCCCAGGACTAAAGACTGCGGGGAGAGAGGGTACTACGTTGACGTGTAGCTCTTGGCTTCCATTCTTTTTGCGTGGTGGTGTGCGTAGGTTAGAACAATGCTAGAGGCACATGACGATATACCAAAGCTAAGAGCATCCTCAGCAGGGAATGCATCACAGCTGGCATTGTACTGTAGCACGCGAAAAAAATAAAATTCAGCAAACTGCGGTAGATGGTTGGAATGAGGAAGCAAAGCTGATGCAAGGTCTTATACAGGATCTGATGTCCATGCTCTAAAGCTAGAGGCAATCGTGCTGGCGCATATACATGGGCCGGGTATCTTTGACAAATAACGAATATATTGATCCATATTTTCGATTACCAAGGTGTCATTGACACAAAGTGTTTGTCAATGGTCATAAGCTATGTAATTTTGGATTTTTTAAAAAAGAATATATATTTGTTAAAAATCAAAGTTCCTTTTACACGAAGATCCCTATTCCAATATAAGGTAGCAATCACATAAAAAAGGATCAATGTGCTAAAAATCCACCGTAATCAGCTTTGATCTTGCTCTTGTAGTCATCGCAAAGATCCTTTGCACGATTCCTGCGCTACCATCCTCCTTGCCTTCTCCAACCTCCTCCACCTAAGGATGTGGATTCGAAAATATCAAAATTGAGGATAGCATACATAGGCTCACAAATCCGGCTCAAGGAAAAACAACATCAAAACGACACTACCGCCAATGAAGAAGGCGAAGCCGATGGAGCCATACAGAAAACCATTGTCACCTCTTCGAAGCTGACAACGTAAAAAGCATCGAGGACACTAACAAAAGGGAGATTTGTATATCAAAATTAAAGATAGAATGTAAAGGCTCGTAGGTCTGGCTTGAGGAAAAACAACATCAAAGCAACACCGCCGCCAATGTAAAGGACGAGGCCAATGAAGCCACACAGAAGACCATTGTCACCTCTTCGAGTCTGACAACGTATAAGCCATCGTGGGCGCTAAGAAAAGGGAGATATGATCACCTTCCCAACACAAGAGCCCTACCTTTTCTAGTTCCAGTGTTCCTGAACCATAGGTCCTTCTGCAACCCCAAGAACAAAGTAGCATGGCACAATCGTCTACACACCTAGATCCCACATAGAAGCTGGAGCTCAGATTCGAAATTCATTTGCAAACCCTAGCTACATCCTATTGCTACTAATATTGTACAACTATTGATGCCGCTTCGCCATCGACCTTCCCCCTCTAGCATACCGGAGGCTGTCAGGGATGAAGAGGATGGTCGGATTGATGCTTGCAACATAATCACCCTGAAGTCGCTTCAATGGCTATTGTAGATGAGAAAGGTAGTATTATTGTTGTGTAGTTTTATATTTATTGTAGGCAAATATGATATTCAATTTATGGTGCACCTATATAGATATTATCGTCTACACACATAGAAATTGAAATGTGTTTTCAATATTTAGTTATTAAGCCGTGTAAAAAATATGAATTTTCTTCGCAGGTTAAAATAGGTCAGAGCCAGCCCAAGGGTCTGTGGAAACTGTGCGACCGCACAAAACCTTCAAACTAAGAAGACCAAAATCCATATCATAAGTATAATATAATATGTCTTTTGGTCCATCTCTTGTAGCCCAGACGCACATTATTAAGTTAGGATGTTTCAATCTCTCACCATTTCAAACTTAGTTTTAGTTTTGTACCATTTTGAATGTTATTGAACTTTGTGTCGATTATAACGTTACAACATTGTGTTTTTATTTCTATTTTATTTTTCCAAATTTCACGCTAGGGCCTTAAAATGCTAGAACCGGCCTTGAAACAGATGTTGCGTGGGATGACTTACGTGATGTTATAAATTCAAAACAATTATCTCTATTAATTAAAGCATAACCATTAGCGATAAACAAATTTTCGTGATGACAAGTTTTTTCAGTCAGGCAAACACAAAGCTTAACAACCCATTAGCCTGTGACAAAAATAAGCTCTTGTTTGTTGGCATAGCTGATGACTGAAGTTGATCAACATTTAAAATAAAGTATGTCCCGATAAAATATGAGTTCTTGTGTAACATCTTCTATGGTACCAAACCAGCTAGTTATATGGACTCCAACTCAACTTTTTTCTTATGTGGATGATAGAAGAAGATAAGAGAGATAAGAGCATCTCCAATGATGCCAATCAGCTAGCAATAAGAACGCCAAATAAGCTTAATTTTTGCTTAAGTTGATAAGAGAAGTAGAGGACTAGATGGGTCGGGTCGGGCATCACGTCGACCCTTGGACTTGACCCATCCCTCAGCGAGGATCCAATGGCTCTGCCTCGCAGAGGCCCAACTCACCCCGACTAGAGGAGGCCGGAGGGCGTCGCCGCATCGTCACCATGTGGGAGAGGCGGCAACCACCACCGCGGATGACATAGGGGAGGGAGGAGGCTGAAAGGCGTCACCGCACCATCCTTGTAGGTGAGGAAGGGGCCACCATCCACTGAACCAACCTAAGAGACTCTGGATCCCGCCTGCCACCGTGCTACCGTAGGGGAGGATCCCAGCCACCATGTGTTGTCGTAGGAAGTTGGGAGTGACGGCTAGGGTTTGTGGGGGAGGGAGGCACAGGGTGACCGGGGGGGTTGGGAAAGGTGGGTAGGGTGGACTTTCGGGCCATAGGATTTTAATCAAACGGATGGAGATATGTTGGGTTCGATCGGGCCAGGGCAACAGTCGACCCGGACCCGACCTGACCTAAACCCGAGTCGGGACCCGACGTGTCGGGTCTAGATCTATACCTCTAGAGAGAATGAGGTATATAGGTATGTATATATTAGATGGGTTAGATTCACATATTCCCATAGCAAACAGAGCGTAGGCAACCATTTCCACCCAAGCGGGCCTGATTTGGTCAGCAGCAAGCGAAGGTATGGAGGCATTTGCACAAGGCTCATTGACCTAAGTGGTAAATTCGGCTAGTCACTGAGGCAACCCACTCAACGAATGGGCCTTGCGCAAATGCCTCCGCGCCTTGGCTTGCTGCTGGTGGAATCAGGTCCAATTAGGTTAAAATGGTTGTCTAGTCTCTTTGCTGTGGGGATATGTATATCTGACCCATCTAATATATACATATCTAAATACCTCGTGTGTGTACTTTTTTTGCAAAAAAAAAAATGGGCATTCATCTTAATACCCATAAATAATGCCAAGTCTGTCCTTGCATTCACTCTATTACACATGAACCCAAATTAATTTTAGAGAATATTATAGCTACTCCAATGAAGAGATTTTCTATTTATATTTATAGATGACATGTTCACTTCTTATAGTTAGTGATTTACTCTAACATTGGAGATGCTCTAACAATTGAAATACTAAAACCAATGCATTTTTAGGTAACAATACACAAACACTTGCTTCAACATAAAATATCTAGTCTCCCTGCACATCTCCAACTAGGGGTGAAAACGGGTTAGATCACATCGGATAATGGTTGAACCATATCCATATTTGTTTTATTTTTCAATTTTTTTGCGGTCGTGGATACCACTTGAAACATTTAAACATTACGGCCCAAAATCAATTACAACCTATAAATGACTTAATTAATTAAAATATTATTACAATTTACATTACTCACTAGTCTATGGGCCGGTGAGTTATCTGTTCCATCTTATATTTGCCTATTGGGCCTTTAATATTGAGCTGGTGTTTTAGAGATCCGAACAAGGATCCGAATATGCACATTTTGGAATATCTGGATACAGATTCATCAAATATTACCTGAACCGGATCCAGAAAAAACTATTTGGATCCAATAGATTTCGAATCCGTATTCATAAATATTCGATTTGATAAGTTCCAAAATCGGATCCGATCGATCCGGACCGTGAAGATCCAGATATGTTTTCATCCTACCACCAACAAACATTTACACCTCTCATCAACATCATGCTCCATATCAGCATAGACAACACGCCAAAAGTACAACAAGCTTGCACTTCACTCTATGCGGACGTGTCCATGGCTCCATGTGGCCCAAGAAATTTATACCTCATCCCTGTTTTCCAGAAAGCAAATGTTTTTTTTCTAAAAAGGAAAAAGCCAAAACTGCCATCCTCGTCCTTGAAAACGCAGTCTAATCCAGCCATGATCTATGAAGTCACATTGTGATGGTGTCCCACTGCTCCAGATCACAGCTCAATTCAAAAGCCAGAAACTTTAATCACATTTTGACATCTCCACCATAGTTAAAGACTTTCTTTTATGGCCAAACCGCAGCTCTGGTCGGCGGCTTCCCTCGCCTTCCACTCGCTTTCCTGTGGGCGACCTCCGCCTCATGTTTGCTTCCGTCCATCTTTATAAGACCAGCGATTTGGTGCCCCCGATTCGCCACGAAACCGCGGCGAGAAGGACAGACCGAGAGAGACCCGTCCCGGATAGCCTCGCTCTGTTTCTTGCTTCTGAGGCGGAGGCGATCTTGCTGCTGTTGATTTGGTTTCGCCATGGCCACCAGCGTCGCCGTGGAGAGCCTGAACCCCAAGGTGAGGCCTCCCATGTTCCCTTGCCTATCTCTGTTTCTGGATTTTATTGCGGGGAGAAGAAAAGGCTGGACTTTGATGGGGTTGTTTTGTTGTGGTCTATGAGTGAATTAAGTCTGTAGGGTTCTTAATTTGGCGCTTGGTTGCGGTGAAATTTCCATTCACGAATTGCTTTTTAATTCATCCGCGTCTTGTTCTTTCCTGTTTTCGATGTGTAGAGTATAGTGGATTATATGTTAGTTCCTTTTTGTTTTGGAAAGGCCGGGGGGAGACTAGGAATCACGCTGAAGAGAGTATGAATGTATGATAATTCTGTTTCGATGGAGCTGCACTTGCTATGCTTGATCCTTATCCTTGTGCTCTGAATCTGTTTAATTTAAGATTTAGAGGCGAGGAATTTTTTTAGGAGTATCTTGTCTGCTAAAAATATTTCCAATTAATAAATTAAGATGGTCATGAACTGATAATGTGGTCAGCAACTGTAATTATTCAAAAATTGATTGGAAATGGAGTTCTTTTACGCAGACGCTGTCAGTTTTCTTGACTGGCCCAGAGGTAGATCTCACATCTCAGCACTATTAGAGCTGCTGACATGTATTTTTTTCTTTTTTTGAAATGTGCTGACTTAGTTTTTGGTGTGATCGAATGGTGGCATGGTGCGATGTCAGTTTCCTCCTTTTTCCCCTTGAAAAGAGTATGAAAATCTGTTTGGCATGTTGCTCCACTTTCTGTTACAAAATGTGACATATTGATGCTCAAGCACCATATTGCTGTTCTGTTCTCCTCTTGTGAGAGAAGAAATGCTGATCAATCGGCAGTGGCAATTTTTCTCGTGAAGATTATGACATTTTCAAGTTGATGACAATGAATATAAGATGCTAGAGTATTCTAATAGCTGCACAACTAAGCACCATTTTACTCATACGGTAAATTAATCTCCTTGTTAGATAATGGGCACATGTGCTGGCAAAATTGTATTGTACTTGTTAAATTAGATCGTGGGGCATGAATGTCTGCTAGTTGTTTCTTGATTACATTTTTATCTGATCTTGATTTTGCTTTTCATTGTCTGAAAATCAGTTTGGAAGCTCAGTTCGGATTCTTTCTTATTTGGAAAAAATGAGAATGTTCTGTTATTCTAATATGTTTATTGTAATTTTTGTGTTCGTTTTATGCACTTCATTTCCTTATTTGTGTTTTCTGCTTTTCATTGTCTTCAAAATCTGTGACTTTTACTCTCAATCCGAAGTAGCCTAAATGTTGCACTATTGTTTCTGCTTGCTGTGTTCTGTAATTCATTAGCTCTATCAACAGCGCAGCCATACGACAAAATGATGCGTGTTTATGTTCTACCAAATGAAGTTCTTACTACAGTTACATGATCATTTAACGTTATAGCACTTCATCCACATTTCTGTGATAGTTCTTGGAACGACTGATTTCTTTTTTGTGCATGACTTGATCAATAATGAGCCTATGTGCATTTGCATTTTCTGTTACATAGCTAATGCTGATACTATTGTTGCAGGTCTTAAAATGTGAGTATGCAGTGCGTGGAGAGATTGTTATCCATGCTCAGGTATTTAAAGTGGCCACCAAGTATTGTTTTAGTAAGTTTAAAATCTGATATATCCAGAATTTAGTCCGTTCATGTTCTTGAATAATTAATAACCTAGTCTAGTAGAAGTTAAAGTTGGATGCTTTTTTACTCTTAAATTTTGCCATGTATGTTTGTTTTGATTATTTTTTTGATATGCACGTTTGTTTTTAGTGGATTTGCAATAGATAGTTACCTGCAATTTCAAAAGTAACAAGTGGTTCATTGAAATTGAGGATAAAGTAAATTTTATTTTTAAGAGATTTTGGTATTACAAGTCATACAGTTTGAAGCAGTTATATAGATATTCTTCAATCAGTCTTATCCTACCTAGTATAATGTCTATCGCTATCTTGTTCAGTATGTTTCTGTAATTCACTATAAGCTTCTTTTGAAAACCTTTTTTGCAATTCCTGCAAGTTCGTATTCTGCCATCAGGTATCTTATTAGAAATTGATTAATTATGTCTATTTTGTTTCCAGCGTTTGCAGCAACAGCTACAGACTCAACCAGGATCTCTTCCGTTCGATGAGGTGCATAACTTTAGATTACAGGTTGCTGTAAGAGGTAGCTTTATCTTTTTGACAAAATCTATGTTCATTCCTTTTTTCCACCTCACAGATCCTCTATTGCAACATTGGGAATCCTCAGTCTCTTGGTCAGCAACCTGTTACATTCTTCAGGGAGGTAAGAAATTAATGAAAGTAATTTACCTTCTTTTTTTTATATTAACATTTAATATTGTCTTGCAGGTTCTTGCTCTGTGTGACCATCCATACTTGTTGGAAAGGGAGGAAACCAAGTCATTGTTCAGGTGAATATAAGAATATTAACATCTTATAATTCATTTGCATGAAAAAAACTACATAAACCTGTGATGAACTACTCGGTAATCGATTGAACTGGAAGAAGTTCATTCAGAACAGGGAAGAACAAAGCAGAGAAGAGGCAGAGGAAATCAGGATAGGGAATAGTTTCTTCATCTTTTTCGACAAGGCACGATGGCCTACAGCGATCAGTCTTTATACAGCTGCCGCACCACCCTTCCTGGGCCGGACTTACACCCACACGGCCCGACAACGGCCCACCTTACATGACATGCCCAACGTGCTCATTCCCTTCTCCCTTCCCCGCATTCCCATCGTCCCCGTCATCCATGACAGTCGCCCCCCCTTGAAATGGAGCATGTCCTCAAGCGACTGCAGCTGGAAAACGATGTTTAACAACTTGATAATCTTCCCATGTTGCTGACGAATGCGGTAGAGATTTCCATTTAATCAACACTTGCAAATGTGCAGTATTCCCTTTTTTAACCAATCTCCTGTCCAGCACCGCTTCCGGTTCAGTGTCAAGCACATCCAGAAATAGATTATCCGGTAACGCACTGGAGACCGGGGTGAAATTTAGAGTGAATGGCTTGAGCTGCGATACATGGAACACCGGATGCACTTGGCTGTCAGTTGGTAGCTTGAGGTGGTACGCTGACAGACCAACTTTCTCGAGAATCTCATAAGGGCCAAAGTATTTGAAAGCCAATTTTGGGCATGGACGGTTGACCACTGAAGATTGAGCATACGGTTGCAATTTAAGGAAAACCCATTCTCCTTGTTGAAATTGCCTCTCAGATCTTTTAGCATCGGCATAGTGTTTCATCCTAGACTGAGCTCTGTTTAGCTGCTGTTTCAGTAAGTCCACAAACTGAGATCTCTGAGTAAGCATGGTCTGAATGTCTACATTCGCCGTGGCAGCCAAATCAGGCGTAATGCCATAATGGGGTTCAATTCCATATAATGCTTTGAATGGAGAAACTTGCAAGGCTGTGTGGAAGTTGGTATTATACCAAAATTCTGCTAAAGGAAGCCATGTAGACCACTTAGTAGGTGTTTGATGACAAGCACAACGCAGATACATTTCCAAACACTGGTTGACACGCTCTGTCTGCCCATCGGACTGAGGATGGTAAGCTGTCCCCATGTTGAGTTGAACGTCAAACAAACGAAAAAGCTCCTTCCAAAAGTTACTGGTGAACACTTTATCTCTATCCGACACTATAGAGCGTGGCATACCATGCAACTTCACAATATTCTGAAGAAAGAGTTTAGCAACCTGTACTGCTGTAAACGGATGTTTCAGAGGGAAAAAATGGCTGTACTTGGTAAATCTGTCAACCACTACCAATATGACAGAAAATCCATCCGACTTAGGCAATCCTTCCACAAAATCCATGGATATATCATGCCAAGCATTTTCAGGTATTGGTAATGGAGTCAATAGTCCTGGCAGCTTACAATGCTCATGCTTGGATTGTTGACACACTTGGCATTGCTTGACAAACTCCTCTACTGCAGTCTTGAGCCCATCCCAAGCGAACAATTTCTTAATGCGTTGATAAGTAGCTTGAGCCCCGGAATGTCCCCCAATTGGTGTAGAATGAAAAGCATGAATGATTTTGTGCTGTAGACCTATATTAGCTCCAATCCAAATAGTACCTTGTTTCTTGATCACTCCATCGATTAGTGTAAACTCATCAAAAACACCTCCTCCCAATGCCAACTTTTGTAAAAGTGATTGGGCTCTGGAATCGACTGCATAAGAGTTTAAAACCTCTTGTAACCAAACCGGCTGACCACAAGACACAACCCATAATGAGAAAAAATGACCCACTCTGGATAAGGCATCAACAACTTTATTTTCAGAACCCTTTTTATACTGAAATTTGAACTGAAGTCCCACAAGCTTTGTCATTGCCTTCCTTTGCAATTCTGATGATAGAGATTGATCCTCCAAATGACATAAACTCTTATGGTCAGTTCTAATCAGGAATGGGTTTCTAACCAGATATTGTCTCCACTTATCAATAGCCATCATAATAGCTAAAAACTCCTTTTCATAAATAGACAACTTTTGATTATTTGTGCTTAAGGCCTTGCTGTAAAAAGCCACAGGATGTCCCTCCTGTAATAAAACAGCTCCTATGCCCACATCACAAGCATCAGTCTCAATGACAAAAGACTTGGAGAAATCAGGTAATGCCAACACAGGGGTAGTAGTCATAGCTACTTTGAGATTTTGAAAAGCTGTTTGAGCTTCAGGAGTCCATTGAAAAGCTCTCTTTTGCAGCAGCTTTGTGAGTGGCTTGGCTAATACTCCATAGTGATTAACAAACTTTCTATAGTAACCAGTAAGTCCCAAAAAGCCTCTGAGTTCAGTAACATTGGACGGCACAGGCCAGTGCTCCATGACCCTTGTTTTGTCTGGATCAGTAGACACTCCTGCTGCAGAAACAATGTGCCCCAAATAATCCAATTGAGTTGCCGCAAAAGAACATTTAGACCTTTTGGCATAAAGTTTATGTGTCCTCAGGATGGATAAAATGATCTCCAAGTGCTTGAGATGAGTATTCAGATCAAAACTGTATACTAGTATATCATCCATAAAGACCAACATGAACTTCCTAATATATGGAGCAAAGATCGAATTCATCACACATTGAAAAGTAGCCGGGGCATTAGTGAGGCCAAATGGCATAACCCTGAATTGAAACAGCCCATGATGGGTTTTGAAGGCTGTCTTAGCTTCATCTTCCTCTATCATCCTAATTTGATGATAGCTGGCTCTCAGGTCCAGTTTAGAGAAAATTTTTGGTCCGGCCAGCTCATCCAGTAATTCATCAACCACAGGCATGGGAAATTTGCTCTTTACAGTCTGAGCATTGAGCTTCCTATAGTCGACACAAAAATGCCAACTACCATCCTTCTTCTTCACAAGTAAAACATGGGAAGAAAAAGGGCTCATGCTTGGCAAAATCGTGCCTGCCAACAACATCTCCTTGACTTGGTTCTCAATTTCATTCTTCTGCAAGGGAGAGTATCTGTAGGGCTTGCTATTCACAGGTTGTGTATTAGGATACAAGTGAATAGCATGGTCAAACTCCCTATGAGGAGGTAATTCCTTGGGCTCATCAAACACATCTTTATACTGAAGGAGCAAGTGTGCCATTTCAGCAGGTATGTCATCCTGAACAGCACCTGATTGAGGAACTTGCTCCACCACAGCCAAAGCCCAAATGTCATTTCCTGCTTTTCATTTAAGCAATTGATCAACAGAGGCTTCTTCCATTTCATAGTGATCTTTTTTAACTCCTTGCAATTTAATGCTCTGCCCTTTATCCACTATTTCAAGCCACTGCTCGTCCCAATTACATTTCATAGTACCCCATTTGCTCAACCAATCCATTCCTAATATAGCATCATAACCCCCCAATTCCATGATTTTCATATCTTGATGAAATGTCTTCCCTTGAATCCACCAATGCAGCCCAGCTACTTGAGAGTCACAGATTATAATATCACCATTTGCTACTTTCACAAAGAGGGATGGAATGGACTGTATTGGTAACTGCAATTGATGTACCAATTTCTTATCCACAAAACTATGGGAGCTGCCTGAGTCAACCAAAATCAACATGATCTTATTATTGACCAAAGCCCGAAGCCTGATGGTATTAACAGGGCTGCTGCCTGCCAGAGCATTTAGTGAGATATGAGCATCTTCCTCTTCACTCTGATTTTCTTTCTCCACCAACAGATCGAGTACTTCATCAGCTATGATCTCCACTGGTTGTATTGCTTTAAGTTGTCCCACATTAGTCATCTTGCATTGGTGTTGAGGAGAATAAGGCTCACCACACTTGTAACACAGGTTGTTGGACCTTCTATAGTCTTTTAACTGTTTTGCCTTCCACATATCCCCTTTATCCAACTTGAGAACAGTGGTGTTCTTCTGAACATTGTCTGTGATTGCTTGCCCTCCTGCAATGTTTTTGTGAGCCACCCCTTTCACAAAATTCTTCCTGGACCTCTCAAATATACTTTCCTGAACTGCAGCCAGGGCTGCTGCCTTGCTCACTGTATCTGGCAATTGCATCTCCACTGCTGCCTTAAGCTCTTCCTTTAATCCCAAAATAAATTGGGTGACCAACATCAGCCCCCCTACAGAATCATCATACAGCTTCAACGGATACACTAACATCTCAAATTTCTTTTTGTACTCCTCTACCGATCCAAGTTGCCTCAGCAGCAATAGTTCCCTCAGTTTATCTCTATGCTCATTGCCATCAAATTCCATGACAATAGCTTCCTTGAATTGCTGCCAATCATGCATCGGATGACTAATTTTGAACGACTAATACCAATGGGCTGCGCTCTCCATCAAATAGATGGTTGCTGCTGCCACCTTAAAACCATCCGATATCTGATACATAGCGAAGAAGGTTTCACACTTGTCAGCGTATTTTTCTGCCGCTAGACGAGAAGAATCAGAGATCCGACACGGGGGGTTGCACTGCTGCGCCTCGAACCGCCCTCGAGCTCCCAAGAACAGTAAGAACACACGCGATGTACCCAGGTTCGGGCCCCCGAGGTGGGTAATAGCCCTACTCCTGCTGAGCTCCAGCTCTATGTGGGTGTATTGCCAAGAAAATGAGGTGGGAGGAAGAAGGAAGCCTTGGAACCCCCTCCCCGTGGTGGCTTGGCCCCTTATATAACATGGGAGAGCCCGAACCACGGGGGAGAGAAACAGGGGACGTCTAGCCTATTACATGTTCACTGTACTGGCAGGTATACAATAAATGCCGTGCTGTCGTAGCCGCCTGCTACGCACGTCCTGCTGCCTTGTCGCGTCCCATCGGTGGCAGGTGGGGCCCAGAGTCCCGCCGACCCTACCAACTGCTCACGTGGTCACCGATACGGCGCGGGGCCTGATCGCCCGCCAGCCCGCCGATCTGCCACGCGTCCTGGTCGCCGATCTGCTTTGTATCCTTGTCGCCGAGCTGCTCGCCCGGCGCGCCGCGTGTCCTGGCCGAGGCGGTGCTCGCCCGCATATTGGAGCCTGGTCGCCCGCCTGGCACGTGGAGGGTTCGCCCGCGTCTTTGGGTCGTCGCCTCTCACGACACGTAGAGGCTCGCCGGTCTCCGGCGCAGGGTCTAGCCGCCCCACTTTGCCGAGACGCCTCGGGGCCCAGTTCCGAGCGATGGGGCCCGCGTGCCCGCCAGTCCACTCGGAACCAGACCCGGTCTTCTCGATCCTTCTGGATGACGCCGTCTTTTACCCCCTTTCGGAGGAGGTGGAGAGGACACCCCGGTACCTTATGTACCGACAACACTTGTCTATCCAAATACGAACATCATTCCCATCAAACCTTGGAAAATCCATCTTCGGTACCCATCCCCTATGATGACCCCCTTCTGCTGCACGAGAATTCTCAACCACTTCAACTGGGGTAGGGGGAGGAAAAGTCACCTGAGGACTTGCTGGTCTCTGAGTACCTCTCATCCCTGTGGTCGTCTTGTTCAGCAACTCTCTCGATCTTGATGATGATCCTGCCCATCCCAAGTTTGGTATGGTCGTGGCGGAGGTGGCGGATTCCTGACCACCTTCACCATTTGCTCTTGATCCCCTTGGATTTTCCCAAGAGAATCCATGGACAGGTTCACTTTGACTTGCACCTGCTCCAGCGTCTCCCCCTGCTCCTCGAGTTCTGATCTACCGCCGCCAATTGATTCCTCAACTCTTCCTTCATAGACGCCGCCACCTGCGACATCAACTCAGTCCTCATCGTCGCCAACTCCTCCCGTAACAACTCGCCCAATCGCGTCTCCATGCTTGCCATGGCCTCAACCACCTGGCGCACTTGCACCGATTGCCTTGAGGGAGCCGTGTTCCTTCCTACCTTTGCCAATCGAACCGAGGGCTTAGGAATTTACGGCCGTCGCCGAAGCAACAGCCAACCTTTCTGCCGGAATTTTACCGATCAAAGCTACGGTATGCGGAAGTAGTACGGATCGAGCAAAGCTCTGATACCAAATGTGATGAACTACTCGGTAATCGATTGAACTGGAAGAAGTTCATTCAGAACAGGGAAGAACAAAGCAGAGAAGAGGCAGAGGAAATCAGGATAGGGAATAGTTTCTTCATCTTTTTCGACAAGGCACGATAGCCTACAGCGATCAGTCTTTATACAGCTGCCGCACCACCCTTCCTGGGCCGGACTTACACCCACACGGCCAGACAACGGCCCACCTTACATGACATGCTCAACGTGCTCATTCCCTTCTCCCTTCCCCGCATTCCCATCGTCCCCGTCATCCATGACAAAACCCTAGTTGCTATCATGCTAATTTTCCTTGTTAGGGTATCTAATCAACTTGAAAATTTCCGAAATTCAGAGTTTTTTTCCTAAATTTAATATATCACCCTACTAATTTCAGTTCCAAACCTGAATGTTGCTGACAAAAAAAAGTAAAAATTACTGTGAGGAATTTTTTTTTTATGCATTGGGATCCAAATTGATTTTGATTTGGAGGATTTAGACAACAGTGGGACATTTTAGAACTGACTCTAATTTCTTTGGGTAAAATTTAACTAGCTAATTTGATGGCCAATCATTACCATGATATCACGTAGGCTAGATATATCCCCCAACTTTAAATGTAGCCAAGATTTCCCCTGATATTATTTTCAACCTGCAAAGTAGTGTTCATCATGATTTAAATGGTTTGCACCTTTTAGTTTCTTTAATAAAAAACATCGTAAATAATGTATTGTCTTACTGAAATGTGATAATCTTGTGAGTATCTGATGCATTGTTGTTGCAGTGCTGATGCTATTTCGCGGGCAAAGCAGATTCTTGCCATCATTCCTGGAAGAGCAACAGGAGCATACAGCCACAGCCAGGTAAGCATCTACCAACACATTTTCTTACTCAGCATAAGAGAAACGAAGATATTGGCTTCATTTTGTTTTATCTTTTTCCTAGGGTATCAAAGGTTTGCGTGATGCAATTGCTGCTGGGATCGCATCACGTGATGGATTCCCTGCTAATGCAGATGACATCTTCCTTACAGATGGAGCAAGTCCTGGGGTATGAACTATGAACTTTTTACCTTGTCTTTCAGTTTTCCTGGACCTCTTTTGAATAAAAATCATGTAATTCAAGTCTGACTATCATGTTATTCTTTCCTTTGTAGGTGCACATGATGATGCAATTACTGATAAGGAATGAGAAAGATGGCATTCTTTGCCCAATTCCACAGTACCCCTTGTACTCTGCATCCATAGCTCTACATGGTGGAGCTCTGGTATGTACTTTTTTGCCAAACAAAGCGAGTTCCACATAGTAGCATACAGACATTTCATGTAGTATATTTTCTTTTCTCAAAAACGTAGTAGCATACTGCATTTCATGCAGCACCAAACCCTAAATTGAAAGCATTTTATTTCAGGTCCCGTATTATCTTGATGAATCAACAGGCTGGGGTTTGGAAATCTCTGACGTAAAGAAGCAACTTGAAGATGCTCGGTCAAAAGGCATTGATGTTAGGGCTTTGGTAGTTATAAATCCAGGAAATCCAACTGGGCAGGTTTGCTCTCATTGTTTCTCGTCTTTGATTTAAAGAATATCTTGGCTGGATGCACATCGCTGTTCACACTATATTCTTGATATAAAAACATAATGCATGCATTCTTGTATCTTCTAAGTTAGAAAATGTATTTTTTTTCATGAAATAACTTTTTAAAAGAAAGAATGTGTTTGCTTGCTCTGCATCATGTACAAAAATTCTGTTGTTGACTGCTTGATGCAGATGGCTAAAAAAATTCATATTAAAATGGTCCATTTATAGGTTCTCGCAGAGGAAAACCAATATGACATAGTGAAGTTCTGCAAGACTGAAGGCCTTGTTCTTCTGGCTGATGAGGTGGGTGGTATTCTCTATCAGAACACTACATCAAAGTATCAAACGGAGGTTCTTAACTCTATTTCTGAGTCATCTGCAACATTGATGTGGTTTATATATTGGTAGGTATACCAAGAGAACATCTATGTTGATGATAAGAAATTTCACTCTTTCAAGAAGATAGTGAGATCCATGGGATACGGAGAGGAGGATCTTCCGCTAGTATCATTTCAATCTGTTTCTAAAGGTACATACAACAGTTCACTTCCTAATTTCTCTACTAACTGCACCATTGTCTAACCAAATATGGTTTTCTTGTTGCCACCAGGATATTATGGAGAGTGTGGAAAAAGAGGAGGTTACATGGAGATTACTGGCTTCAGTGCTCCAGTAAGAGAGCAGATCTACAAAATTGCGTCAGTGAATTTATGTTCCAATATTACTGGCCAAATTCTTGCCAGCCTCATCATGAATCCACCAAAGGTTAATAATATGACATCCTTTAAATTTCCAGCCAAAAGGAACTTCAAAATTATCTAGTTAAAATATCATTTGTATTCTGCAGGCTGGTGATGAATCATACACTTCCTACAAGGCAGAGAAAGATGGAATCCTCATATCTTTAGCTCGTCGTGCAAAGGTGTGCCAGGCTCCATTTCACGTGGTTCTAAGTCACTTTAGAATATTAAGTAGTTGTTTATCTGGATCACAGGCATTGGAGGATGCATTCCACAAGCTTGAGGGAATTACATGCAACAAGGCTGAAGGAGCGATGTACCTCTTCCCTCGGATCCGTTTGCCACAAAAGGCAATCGAGGCTGCTAAGGCTGCTAAGAAAGCACCAGATGCTTTCTATGCTCTTCGTCTCCTCGAGTCAACTGGAATTGTTGTTGTCCCGGGATCTGGATTTGGCCAGGTGAGCCATTTCAATCTTGATATGAAGATCATAAATTACTTCTGTCCGTGTAGCTGCTGACGGCTGAGATTGTTTTTTAATAGTTCGAACATTTTTGAAACATGTAGCAATGGTAAGATTGCTCTCCTGTAGCAATTGTTTCTTAAAAGCTAAAACATGCTTCCATGTTGTGTTTGTGCAAGAAATATCTTAAAATAAGCACGCCTGATCACAAGTATTAGGAATGAGAAATCCTCTCTCTCTATTGATGGGTATTCTCTACATGGCACATCTGATTTTTGCACTTTTACGAAATACCATGCTTCCAATGCTGCCTTTGTTATGAACCTGCTAGTATTTTAGAACTTCCTTTGTAATTTTAGATTTCGGTTCATTAATAATCAAAAGTTAGTTCTTTCTTTAAGTTTCTGAACAATATACCCTATCCCTACTTTTTTAGGGAACTACCTGTACTTTTTTTTCCCAGTTAGCCATGACCCATGGTACTGATACATTCTTTTTTTTTTTCCTATACTCAAAAGGTTCCTGGCACATGGCACTTCAGATGCACTATCTTGCCACAGGAGGAGAAGATCCCGGCAATCATCACTCGCCTCAAGGCGTTCCATGCGGCGTTCATGGCAGAATACCGCGACTAAATGCTGTACCATCTGAAAGATTTCATGAATTTTCCCTGGGCCTTATCTTGTAGACCGAAAAAAATAAAGCAAGCCATACCTGTGTGTGCTGATTTCTGAATGGAGAAACAGAGAGTAGATTGATGCCTTTGATGGCAATTGAGGGAAATTTTGTTATCCTTTCCGGTGGTGTTTGAAATCTCAGGTTCAATATAGAGGCAGCTATAATTTTCAGCAATGGAATTGGCAAAAATGCATGACAATATGACATTGACAGCTTTTTGAGTTGGGACCTGAGGGTGTCTGCGTTTTTGGCTACATCGAGCAAATATCCTTTTCTTATAAAACAAATGGGTAGGCATTTTGTTATTTCATTAATGTGAGAACAGACCATATAAATCGAGTCTGGTGAGCCGAGGACATCTTGCATTACTATTTCCGAATAAAAACATTGGAAAGAATTGTCTTAACTAGAGAACTCCCTCGATCAGCTACCATGGGTTAGAAGAAGTAGGCCAAATGGAAAATTTTCATATTCCTCTCTTTCTAGATATTCATGTAGATGAATAGAAACTTGAAGGAGGGTGTTGGTATTGGTAATAGGACCACCAAGCTTGAAGGATTCTGTCCCATCAGAATGACGGTGATGATATAGCACTAACAAGTTTGAAGGTTTCAGTTTGGTGGAACGATGCTGGCATAGGAGGGATGAAGCACCTCTTGTGCCGCTAAGTTGAGGGGGCAAAGAAGTTGGTGCCGGCATGCGGCCATCCTTTCTTAGACAACATATATGTCGTGTTAAGCCTGCCATGCCTTAGAATCCAAACGAAAAGGTTGAAATTTTTTTATTGGGCCCTCATAATGTTGCTAACCAGCTCATAGGGAGAGGCTACACAACAATTGAAGTTTGTTGGACGAATGAGACCCTAGTCATTGAAGGTGGTTGCCTTCCAAGTGATATCATCCCTGGGAGTGTCGTATACAGGTACCTTCTAGAGAATAACCTACAAACTGAGGTACTCCTAAAGCTGAGTGGGGGTTTGAAGGTATCGTACCAAGCGGATATAGTGGTAGTAGTTGATCAACCACTGAACTACAATTTCCTCTAGTAATTCTTAATAGGTTTAGGGTAGGAGACCTCGGGAGCAAAACCATGCAACTAATTGTCATGTAAAAAGTTTGTTGTCCTTCCATTCCTAATGGTGATTGTCCTAGTTGCTCGAAAGAGATATTTGTCTTGTTGTCGCACGGGATCTCCATCCAGTGCCAAATTTTTTTTGTTGAGCTCTTCCATTCGTGCCAAAGCCATCTCAAGCGAAGGGCTCTACTAAATATCTAGGGAGATCTGAAACCCCTAGCCCACCTAGGCATTTTAGGGCGGCAAACCATGTGCCCATTGACCAGAGAGCGACCTCCATGTGCATTTTCATCTCCTCTCCAAAGGAAGGATTTCCTGATTTGGTCTATCTTCTTGATGAGCCATTTCGGCGGCTAAGAGACCAACATGAAGTACATTGGGAGCACAGAAAGAACTGAGCTGATAAGGTGATAAGGAAGGGGTGCCCTGATTTGGGCAGGAGCTTCCATTTCCGCTTGGGGAATCGGGCACATACTTTGTCAATAATGAGGGAGGTAGTGAATTCTTCTTACATTATAAGTGTGCAGGTGTATTCCAAGAGATCGACATGGAAAATCAACCCTTTCACCTGGGAAGGGGTTTAGGATGTCCTCAAGATCTAGAGTGGCACAATTAATAGGGTAAATTGTGCGCTTGTTGATGTTGGTATGAAATCCAGATGCCTCATTAAAGGTTTTCAAGATTTGTATACCAGAGAGCAACTCTCCCTAATCAAGTTAAGGAAGATGACCACATTATATGTGGAGTGAGGATCTCATTCTAAGGATGTGGAACTAGGGCCTTGTTCTTTTCAGCGTATCGTTGTGTTGGCGTATTAATGTAGCAAATTTAAGAGCCCTCGAAAAGAGGTCTAAAGATTATAAAAAGATAAATTGAGAATCCTCGAACAAGGCCTAGATCTATGAGTGGATGACCTTTTATGGCACCAATTGGAGGAGTTGGATTGAGTCTATGCGATGATGAAAAGCATGGGAGAGATGGGATCTTCTTGGAAAACCCCCTTTTTATGTTGAATCAGGGGGAGGGGGCGTGCATCTGTTAAGGAGAATGAAGGAGGAGCTAAGTTTCAGTTATGCCACCGTTGGCCAAGGCCCTCTTCCAAGACCTCCAAGAGATAGTCGCAGTGCACTGTGTTGAAGGCTTTGGTCATGTTCCATTTGAGGAACAAGGCTAGGATATTATTACGGTTGAGATTCTTAATCATGTTTTGAATGTAAATGAAGTTGTCTTGGATAGAGCGTGTTCTGTGAATGCACTCTAATCGCAAAGACACTAGTTCTGCCAAGTGGAGGGCTAAGTTTGTTGGAAAGGAGCTTGGTGATGATCTTGTCGATGTTGTGGATGGGGCTTTTGGACCTATAATCCAAAAGATGGAGCCACTTTTTTTATAATAAGACGATGTTGTCCAACTTGAGGATATTACAGGCTAACAATCCTTAATTGTAGAAATGTAGGATTGCGTGGATGAGGTCAAACTTAATGATCTCCCAACATTTGTGGTAGAATAGGCTGGGAAAGCCATATGGACCTGAAATTTTGTTAGTGGGCAAGTAGAATACCACTTGCTTAATCTCCTCCTCTTCAAAAGTCAATTCTAGTGCTAAAAGATCTATGGGCGTGTAACCTAGTTTGTCCTAGGTGAGGGTGACGCTACGGGTAAAGGAGGAGCCCTTTGGTACCAGGTGAAGACCGATCACACTCCACTTTTTCCATGTGGGACACCGTGAGTCTAGAGGTATTGTTGTGGGAGGGAATGAAGTTCTTGCATCACCTGGTATTGGCCGAGATGTGGAAGAACTTGGTGTTTGCATCGCCCTGTATGATCCACTATACGCAAGCCCATTGAAGGATGTGTTTGTGTTCTAAGGCCACGGGCCCTTGGTAGTGCTCTTTGAGTTGATGCCGTAGGTCTTCTTCTAGGCGGGAAAGGAAGGACTTGTTGTGCCTTAGAGTCAAAGGAGCATGAAGTGGATGATGACTAGTTGTAGCTTCACATTTCCAATCATATTTTTGGCCTTGGGTGCAAGGGCTTTAGTCGTCCATGAGATCTTGACATGGAGTTTCTTGTAAGAGCTTTGAGAGTTGACTTCCAAGTGCCAAGCCCTTCTACTGATTGCTAAGTCCTTTCAAGGTCATCAAACGAAAGCAACAAGGGTATGATACCCTCAAGTCAGAAGTAGGGGGCATGATCCGACGGTAGGGAGTCAAGGGCTTGTAGAAAGGCTGCGGGGAATGCGAGGTCACAACCTATGAGGCAAAAGATCTTGTCGATTCTCATGAGGATGGGGTTCCTACACTTGTTGCTCGAGGTGAAGTAGACACCCTATGAGGAGGAGCTCCTTAAGGTCTAAGTAGTTGTGGGTGGATTAGAAGGCATTCATGAGCGTTTGGGGGAGGATGTTATTGCTCTTATCAACAACCTTGCAGACCATGTTGAAGTGGCCAATGATGAACCAAGGCAGGCTATCATTCGTTGGTTGATGGTGGCGATCTTCCCCAAAAAGGTTAGCTCGTCCACACTAGATTGAGATCCATAGATCTATCGAAATGTGCTAGAATTGGTTGTCTCTTCAAGATTGCATGTAGGCAAATTAAGTACCTCTGAAATCTTTCGCACACTTTTTTACTAACTGCCCATGTTGATTACATAAAAAATTTATTGTGGAACTGGTATAGAACATGAGATGATGTGAGAACCATTGGCAATGGGTTGTTGGGATTGCGGCAAAATCTAAAGATATATATTTTTTTTGAGAAAGCGAACTATTTTTTATAGCAGTTGTTGAGACCCATATGGAGGGTACCCTGATGTTGTGATGAATATATGTGACGATGCATGAATTTGGTGAGATTTTGAAGTACTTTGATAGTGCATTTGGTGAAACGGGCACAAACTTTAACCCATGAATTTATGTCTGACTGAACCATGTCAAGTGGGAATCGAATGGTATCCAGTGAAGATGTGCTATACTAACACGTGTACATCATTGCACACTGATGTTTGTTTTGCACATGGTTTTCAATGTTGAACATGTTTTGTGGAGTTAACCTTGCAGGAGAAGGTAAGTTAGAGGTTTGGACTCATCTTGATGCAGTTGCCGATGGGTACACGCCGTTCTGCAGAGGCAAACAGGAGGTTCGGGCGTCCGGGGACATATAGGCAATTAGATTCGGTACCTGGCGGTCACATGAGATGGTGTGGATGAGAAGCTTCACTGCGGCAAGGATCTGAGATAACTGGAGGTTGGGACATCAGCTACTTGGTGGCGAAGTTGGACTGACTAGTGGGCCCAGGCGTGGGCTGGCGACCAGGAAGTTGCGAGGATGCTTCTCGGGGAGTATGACATAAATATTCATTGGCTAGAGCAGGTTGGCTTGTGTGTACATAGGGCTGGAACAAAAGCTCGTTTTCTGATTTTTTGGCTCGGTTTAAAATTTCATCCGATTTAATTTTGGATTGTTCCAACATTAAAATTAGTTGATTTTAGACAACCTTGAAATGCACTTTGGCTCGGCTCCGGCTCGGCTCGTGGGCTCGGTTGTAAATTTACTCTCAAAAAACAACTAAAATCATACAGAATCAATCTGCATCAATTTTGGAAGAGGCTCGGGAAAAAGCTCGGTTCCACCCCTATGTGTACATTGTAAACCACTCATCCTCAGATTGAGTGGAGATGAGCCATAGGGTTAGGGGACACACCCTTGAGACTATATAAGGAGGGGTAGGGGAGCCCTCATGTTATCTCTTGAGCTGAAAATTTTAGAATTAGAGAGTGAGTTGGGAGAGAAGGGTGGCATCCAGAGAGATGCTTGTGACCGCCAGGAGCGGCATGTAATCTTCCCAACATTCTATGCAATGAAATCACCTTTCTCCAAATGTTCTTTGTGTTGATTTGCTTTTCGTTTTGCTATTCACAAGTTACCTTTTGGAGCTGATTTCAAGTGATTTCTTGCATGTTCTTGCCTCCGATCTTGCACTCTAGGATAGGGCTATCCCCGGGCGTCGTGTTCCACCATTTGGGGTCCTTGGATATGCGGTATTGATCCAATTCCCTCATATTGTACCAAGTGCTTGAGGAAATATTCACAAGGAGTGAAGTTCATCTTTAGCCTTGTTCTTGTTCTTGTTGTTCATGATGCATTGAGGTTGCTAATATGAATTGAGATACCATTTGCAACGGCAGGAGAGGCTTCAGATCAAGTTTTTGATTAGTTGCTATTCTATCTAGAAACTTAGCCATATCCAACAGTTAGTGTAAGATTTTTAGAGAAACCTAACAAATTCATTTTTGAATGGTTCCACTAGGAGAAGGTGTGTGACTCACACACACACACACACACACACACACACACACACACACACACACACACATATATATATGAAAGGAAACGCGGGCGCTACGCTAGCACGGAATCAAAATTCTACCGCCGAGACCCAGGACCCCCTGCAAGTAATTGACCATAGATCGAGTTACCTTACGACGCGCAGTGCAGAGGAAGATGAGTCGATGAAGCCGGTTCAATCGATCTGCGCGTAGTTGTACGGAAGTAGTCGTTCATGGCGATCCAATCGTCTCCTCCTCGCTGGTCCTCAACGTCCGACGAGGTGCCCCTGGCCGATCCCCATGCCGTGGAGGTCGTCGACGAGCTCCGCGTGCTCGCCGAGATTCGCGATCTTCTCGTGCAGCCTGTCTTCAAACGGACGCCCCAGCTTCGTACGGAGTCTGTTTTCGATGATCTTGGACACTATGGACAAGCCCACGACGAGAGCTTTCCAACGCATCCAGTCCCATCGCCAAATTACTTCTGGATCAACAGGAATCTGCGAAACAAGGTCGCGGCCGGAAACTGGACGCGAACAGATCACGTCGTCTTCTTCGGTTCGTCTTGCGGTAGATCAAGCCAGTGCCCCAAGTGTTGCGCCTCTACCGGAATACACACATCCGGTGATCGGAATCCGCCCACGGCGACGTGCTAGCGCCGGGCGCAGGCGAGGGAGAGAGGTGACGGCTAGGGTTTGGTGGAGAGGGAAAACCTAATTTCCTCTGGGTGTCCTCAAGCCTCCCCACCGCCTCCTTTATATAGTCCCACCGTGGGCCCTCTACATTAGAGGCCCTAACCCGGTCCATGGCCCATGTCTCACATGGTCCATGTAGCCCACGTCATACGTGGTCCCACATATCATTGAGCTCACATCCGATGTGGCCTATGATTGTCAATTGGGCATATAATTCCTTCAATCTCCCACTTGCACAATAGACAATTATGCAACTCATGACTCCAACCCCTTAAGTGTGTGACTCAATAGGTTCGTATATAGACAGCAGTGACCCAGAAACAAATTTCTAGTCACAGATCGGCAGCGGCCTCTAGAAAAACGTACCGACCCCTGAATACACGCGAAGATCAAATCTAATGAACCAAATAGCGTTAAAGTGCTGATCCCTTTGCCACACGATACCAGCCAAGCTCAAGGTAAGAAACGTGTCACCCTTATGATAGCTCGGCCATTCACTCGATCAAGTACTGGATTTCGTATGATTAACTCTTTAATCATGGTATGGCCATACACTTTTCCAAATCCAATACCTCGAGGGGCCCAGAGATATCTCTCCTGTTATAAAGGAGGGGTAAATCCCACCTTGACCACTCACACCACATGTCCATGTTTCATGGCATACCCGAAAGCTACCTTTATAACCCCCTGTTACGGAGAGCGTTTGATAGCCCCAAAGTATACAACTACGCATGCTGAGACTCAATGGCGATCTCTGGTCAAAGGATCCCACAGTCACTATGTGAGAATACAACTGATGACACCAAAGACTATAACAAATCTTGCAGCATCTCATTGCGGGTCTATCCAACCACCCATGTTCTCCAACATGTGTCACATTATTGATTTGATATCCCCATATCTATGATCCGGGAACATGATCATCAATCAATACATGTGCTGATCTTTGAATCATAATTGTTCAAGTTATGATATAAGATCAGGGACTTCTTTAGAATAACATCATATAATAAAAGAGTTCCGCGAACAAGTCTTACTTGTTGATCTATACCGATGATGTTACTCAAGGAACTAGGATAACAATTATCCATCATAAACATAGAAGTAATACAGTCATCTACAAGACTGCCTAGTCGGCTTATTACTTATATTTTATCCACGTGCATCAGAGCTTATCGACCGGATATCCAATATCCGATACTCATGTGCGCCTTTCATAAAGGTCGTGGTAATATTTGTCTAAACTGAAATAGTTTCAGCTTTTGAACCCCCATTAAATAATGGTTTGGAAGTAGTGCGCGATGTAACCATTACAAACTACCATTCCCAAAGTGCACATTCTTTATACTTCACAAGTATTTTAGAATGCTTCTCATCATCCAATGACTTTCACTTGGATTAGATTGATATCTACTTATAGATGACATTCACCTTAATGCATAGGGGATAAAACCCTTCTTTTTGGCAATTTATCAAGTTCGTTGAGTATCAAATACTGAATCTTGCTCTCCAATGTGACATACATGGGAACAAATCCCGGCTGGCCCATTCAACACTATGTCAACACACAGGTCTAATCCAATTAGCCTTTCTGATCTATCCCTGTAGACCCTTATGCCAAAATTTCAAATCTGTCCTAAAGTCTTTCGTGAAGAACAATTTCTTAATCAAGACATGGCAGATTCACAGAATATTATTTCTGATCAACTATATGTCATATATATTTAAGATCAAGAAAAATCAGTGCTCTCCCACTTGCGCTTGATGAACTAGCCAAACAATTTGACTACTCATCAAAACAAATATTTATCTCTGAAATGTTCGTTTAAAAACTAACATGCCCTATCACTTTATAAATCATCAAAACTTGAGGCTGTGTCAAAACACATTTTCACTTAGGTCTCATCCAGAGAGATCCGTTTTGATATTCATATAGCATATCGAATATGCAGCAGTAGCTAGGTGAATCTAGACAGCACCAAGTGGACCAATCAAATTCAAAACTTAGTTGTCACACATAGCTTGTCTTAAATTCATCCCTCAGAGTATAGGCCCATCACGCTTCATCATAATCTTAAGCTCATCATAGTCAGACAACATTTGTCATCACTATCACATAGGTGACTAATTTAGCTTTAGGACCAATGCAGGGTTGGTTATTTCATAAAACATACAACAACTTATATATAATACGAAAATTTAGTAGAAACCGAAACACTTTCAAATGATCCCCAAATTACTCCGAGACATATCGTGCTCCCACTAAATATTTAGGAAGAAACAATTTCTCCGAAATAAAACCAATCCGAGCAACAAACACTTTGCAGCTCATACCCTTCTTTATATGCAAACATTTTGCAGTTCATAAAGAAACATTTATCTTAGTCGAGCGTGAACTTATCAGACATCAGACGTCTTACACATGCCGCACGTTCCAAACATCGATAAAACAGCACGGAACACCTTCCGATCCATATTATATATGGTTGTTTCCTTATGTCTAGATGGAACCTTTAAATGAGCACAAACATTTCTAAAGTGTACCATAACATGGATAATGAAATATAATGACATCACAAGTCGTTAGGATTAAAAACACACATCCATTCACTAATGGAGCATGCCTATAAGCCAAATCAATCTCCCACTCAAAAGAAGTGAAATATTGAATTTGCTTATGTTCGGAATATAATAACAATTATTAAATTCTAACTATGTTCCTTTGGATGGGGCCTTTAAGAACGTCAACGTCAAACGTGACAACTTTTATGCCCTTGCCATTAATTCAAAATCATATCGTGTGGGGTCAGGGTAGTACCAATCTTTGACTTCATAAGTCTAGATTAGTACTCAGGTCCAACTTGACCTTTCTCTTTCACTCATGACTCGGCCTCCTTCATAAGTTGACCAGTCTTTCGAACCATCATCACATGATAAAGCTAATCTTAATGCTCTCTTATTCTAACATGCATCATACTCATCTCGGTCAGTGATTTCTCCAAGCAATTCATCAATATGAAGAGCAACCGAAAATCACATCAATAGCTAACCATTAGCTAAAGGGAAAACCATATTTTCCAATGCCCAAACAATTAATCATATTGACTACATGATGGCTGACCGAATTCTTATGCTAACTTGCACGCAAACAATGACTTAGGAATCAAATCCTTAGCCCTTTATTTGGTTCTCAAACATGCCCACCAAATCCACAATCATATTGCAGACATCCATGATTTCATCTCGCTACAATAGCTCAGATTTCATGATGACAAGAAAGAGATAATAAGCACAAAGAAAATCATTATAGTGCTTCTAGTAAACACTTCAACTACAGATTGCATTTTAAGCTGGTTCGTCAAGGTACTACTTTTAGAACAAATATTCCATAATAACTAGAGAACAATTCTCAAAAACAATATCAATCACCATAGATATATCAAGATTCACTAATCAAAGATATAACTAAAAATAAAGCATCAGGTATATCAACAAATATTAAACTATGTTTATGTGCGTACCTCCTTTAACAATTTAACGAAGATACTCCCACTCAAGTCACATTCCCTCTGATGATTTGAAATAGGACAAGATCCATAGTCGGTCAAAGATCTAGTGCGCGGAGGCGACTCCTAGAACTAAGTGACATAGGTAGGCAACACCTTGCCAATCACATCGTATATGACTCTTATTTGTTGGGTGGCATACGCCAATGCACAGCACCAACACACCTGCCCCGAAGCCCAAAACCGTTTTGATAGCTTCGTCAAGTAAAACCAACACTATGCAGTGAAGTCCGACTTCACCCATTGATTAAGGAAATTAATGGTACCCTGCTGTATGCTGAAACTACCAATTAACGTACAAGACCTTAATGGGTGCAGCTGTTGGAAAAGGGCAAACTCTTAATTTTTTTCGAGGGAAATCTATTCTATTAAGAATAGCAGGGCAGGAAAACCATCACAGAAAATCTAGTATTAAGCTGTGCACCGATATGGCCCAAGACGCGGTGATCATTATCACCATGCGCCCATTCCTGTCCACCGGGCCATCTACTTGATTTTACTCAAGTATAACAAATTAATATATAAGCCTCAGTGAGATCCCACACATGCATCATATACACGAGGATCAAACTATGTGCATACACATGTATAGAATCAAATTCTATCAAATAGTATGAAATTATAACAATTATAAAAGGCTCATAAATAATTTGTGTAGTAAAAACAATTTTCTTATAGTGAATCATATTCATAGATTTTGCCTATGAAAAATTCCAACAGATTAATCACATTAGCTGCTCCGGACCAATCATATTGACCCAATGAATTTTCCATTAAGCAAGTCAGCCTACTAACTGATTAGCAAGTGGGGTTTGAAGCATGAATCCTATTCACCAACTCACCCATGAAAATTCGATTGTATTAATCATATTAACACAATGCAAGTCTACTCGTTAGCCCATGCCAAGCAGTCCGGAAAAATATCATACCGTGAATCAAACATTCACACGGTCGCGCCTCATCTAGCATGAGGCACAGTCAACAAAATTTTTCCTAAGCCGAATACTAATATTCAGCGAGACCGACCATAGCATATTACAAAATATTGTAAAGGCTATAATGCAAAGAAATCATATTTCAACCGCACGTAATAGCACAATTACAAAATCTTCTGAGGATTGGGATGAACAATATGCACAGAATCAAATATTGGTCATAAGTTTCACGAAAATTCCATCGAGTTAATCATATTAACTTAATGAAAATTTCTTAACCTGATCTAGGACTAAACTCGTTACATCCTTGGGCCAACAATATTTTATAGAATCAATCGCTATTGACCCCTTCCCACTAACCAATCAAATTGACCATGGGTAAAATAATTAGGCCTAGGTTGAATTGTGCTCGAGTCCTTTTTGCCATGCACCAAATGCTTAGTATATAAATCATATTCACATACCTTGACACTACGTGCAACTAATGAGGCCAGGCAAATCATATTAGCCAACCAGTTAGCTAGCAAGAAAACAAGGGCACGGTGCATGCATGTATGCAAGACTTGTAAGCATGGGCATTAAGCTAGAACACACAGGAAGCAACTAGGTGCACGCCCAGACTCTTCATCCATAGCATCAACAGAGTCAAATTAGACTAATCATATTAGCCTAATCTCCATCCTTACATTAGGTTAATCAAATTAACTTCTTTAGGCGACATCTATTGCAGCTAACCGATCAACCCAAATCAAATTTGGAGCCCATCTAGCCAGCAACAAATGCATACGGTCATCTAGCTAGCATCCCAGACATGCATACCATGGCTCATTGCAGGTGCAGTCTAGCTGCAGCCGTGCAAAGCATGATCAGTAGGCATGTGTTGATCACATCAACTGCTGCTATAACACATGCACGGGGTTGATCTCGTACCCTACCTTTTGGCTAATCTTGTGATCATATCAACGAAAAACAAAAGGGCAAGACAAGTAATAGTACGGTTGATCTTTGAACAGTACTACAAGTAATAGTACTGTTCATTGATTACATTAATCAAATTAAACCTCTGATGGCAGCGCGTGTTGATCTCATCAACGAACAAAAAACTCAGCCATGTTGATATTATCAATTCAATGCCTAATTCCATTAGATTGAAATAGTAATTACTAACAGATCAGATCTATTAGTACTACGGATTCATCTACTGAATTCCAAGGCAAGTAATTAATCTCATCACTTAAACCCCAACCGATCCAATCGGCTAGACCGAGAACGGTGGTAGATCATATATCCAGCACCCCACATATCACATATGTGACCAAAACCGATCTAGATCAAGAACTAAACAGGATGGCTCTGATACCACTGAAGGAAAACGTGGGCGCTACGCTAGCACAGAATCAAAATTCTACCGTCGAGACCCAGGACCCCCTGCAAGTAATTGACCATAGATCGAGTTACCTTACGACGCGCAGTGCAGAGGAAGACGAGTCGATGAAGCCGGTTCAATCGATCTGCGCGTAGTTGTACGGAAGTAGTCGTTTATGGCGATCCAATCGTCTCCTCCTCGCTGGTCCTCAACGTCCGACGAGGTGCCCCCTGGCCGATCCCCATGCCGTGGAGGTCGTCGACGAGCTCCGCGTGCTCGCCGAGATTCGCGATCTCCTCGTGCAGCCTGTCTTCAAACGGACGCCCCAGCTTCGTACGGAGTCTGTTTTCGATGATCTTGGACACTACGGACAAGCCCACGACGAGAGCTTTCCAACGCATCCAGTCCCATCGCCAAATTCCTTCTGGATCAACGGAAATCTGCAAAACAAGGTCGCGGCCAGAAACTGGACGCGAACAGATCACGTCGTCTTCTTCGGTTCGTCTTGCGGTAGATCAAGCCAGCGCCCCAAGTGTTGCGCCTCTACCGGAATACACACATCCGGTGATCGGAATCCGCCCACGGCGACGTGCTAGCGCCGGGCGCAGGCGAGGGAGAGAGGTGACGGCTAGGGTTTGGTGGAGAGGGAAAACCTAATTTCCTCTGGGTGTCCTCAAGCCTCCCCACCGCCTCCTTTATATAGTCTCACTGTGGGCCCTCTACATTAGAGGCCCTAACCCGGTCCATGCCCCATGTCTCACATGGTCCATGTAGCCCGCGTCATACGTGGTCCCACATATCATTGAGCTCACATCCGATATGGCCTATGATTATCAATTGGGCATATAATTCCTTCCATCTCCCACTTGCACAATAGAATTTCCTAAGTAAATAAACAGAACTATTACATTTTTACAGCGGATTTCCTAAGTAATCTAGTGAATTTGCTAAGTAATCCACTAAGTAATCCGGTGAATTAGCTTCCGGTGAGGTCTGTGGCAGACGACGACGAGATGGGACGTCGCGGCCGGCGTTGAGGAAGCCGGGGCGGCGCGGATCCACGCCGCACCGATCTGGGAGGCGGCGGGCAGCACGCCGCGGAGCTGTGGCGGCGCCGAGGAGGCCGGAATCTAGGCGGCACCGCACGAGCGCGAGGAGGACCGGCGCGTGCGGGTCGGCGCTGGACGCCAGAGGAGACGGGCGGCGCGGCGGCAGAAGCGACGCCGGCGCGAGGAAGATGGGCGGTGCGTTGAGGCGCCGAAGCGCGAGGAAGATGGGCGGCTCGGCGTGTGGCGGCGAGACGGGACAAGGACGGGCGGCGCGCGCGCGGGCGCGAGGAGGCCAGGTTGCGGCGGGCGGCGGCAGACGCGGAGGAGGCTGGCGTGTCGGGCGGCGCGCGCAGAGGCGCGAGGCAGGCGCGGGCGCGGCGGCGGCGACGGGCGCGAGGAGGAGGCGGCGTCGAGCATGCGGCGCGGCGGCGGGCGAGGGAGCCCTTTCGGCGGGCGGCGCGGGCGGGACGGAGGGGGAGGCTCACGCCCTCCTCCGGCAAGCCGGGCGAGGGCGCTGGTGAGGAGGCGGCGGCGGGAGGCGGACGGCGGCCGGATTGGATCTGGGGAGAGGAGAGAGAAAATGGGAGGAGAACGTGGGGACGCGGTATTTAAACTACCAGATCCATTTTTTGAAAGTAATTAAATGCTAGGAACCTGGTTTGGGCTAACTGGCTAGCCCCAAACCGACCCAGGTGTAGGGCTATATCTAGGGGGAGATTAGGATCTCTCTCTCTCTATATATATATATATATATATATGAGAAAATTTTGGATTCCACTGGTTGCACTATTTGCGAGCCATGAGGTAAACATCAAGTCCCAAATTTTCTATTCAAAAATCTGACAAATTGTGTTGCAAGATTTTTCCTGACTTTTCTGTAAGACTTACTAATCACAAATTTTGCTGAGAGTTGCTATGCATGCAAATATGTGGAGAAAAATTCTCATGATTTTTGAATGCCCCAAAGGGGACCAAACACCCCTGTGTCTAGAGGACAAATTTCTGGAAGAGTTTTGTGTTGCTTGTGTAACAGTTCTTGGTGCCTGAATTTTTATATTTTCTTTGTGTAAAATCTGAGTTTGAAATTTGAAAGGCAGCATCATGACTCACCCACCTAGGTATAGAAAAAGATTCAAAATTTTTGGAGGCTTCTAAGGGAAATAACTAGCCTCTTGAATTGAGACAAAATTGAAGGAATCTGCTGTTACTTTTCGAAAAGTAGCTTTAGCTGTTTTGGCTTAATCTTTTTTTTCCTAAAGCATCATTGTGGTTTGAATTTTATCTTGACTGGTTAAGAACGTGGAAAGAGGTCACGAGGACCTTAATCTCATCCATTTAGTCCCATGAACAACACCTCTTTGATGTTTATATGGTGAGATTCTTGCGGTTTGATCTTCACATGGTTAGGCTTGCTGTGAAAGGAGCTTAATCTGTCAAAAAAGGGTCAAAAATCAAGGCGTTTATTCAACCCCTTCTAATCGCCTAGCTCGGTCTTTCAGCAGTATTATTAAACTCCTATACTCCAAACAATGGTAGATCCTCTAGTGGCGCAAGAAAATTCAACCGAGAACAGAATGTTCTGACTATAAAGGCCTTATTTGTTTGAGCAAAAAGTTGATGAAGGTTTAATCTGAAAAGTTGTGTCCCCTCAAAAGACATCTGGAGTTCAAAAAATTATGAAAAAAATTATTTGATGAACTCTAAGTAAAACTTTTTAAAATCCCAAAAAATAATTACAAAGTATTACATCATTTGACTTATACAAAAATTACAAAATTTAATTTAATTTAATTTAAGCTGAAGTCCAAAATCAATCTCGATTGGGAGAAGAAATCACCGCATCCCTCTGTTATCTCTAAGGAAGAACAGGACCTAAGTAAAAAAGAAAAATGAAATTTCAACCGCTGCCACAGTACTGTGCTTGCAGGACTTGCATGTTGTATCTCTGATCATGGATCAACACAGTTGTGGTACCAAGATAATTACGACATTACCGTTTTACCTTGTTACCGTCGCTATGGTACAGTTGTGGCACATGGACACTGTTTGCAACTTTGCATAGCGTGCCGTGAAATGATCGCAAACTGCGATCCGTGCAGTTTTTCCGCCGGCATTTTGTGCAACAACTTGCAGGAGCATGCGTCATGCGAGTATGTGGCACCCCACTGACACGGTCCGTCCCTTTCCCCTGCATTCTCCGGTGACTGCAGTTCAGAGCTTCGCCTCGCCTCGCCGCGCCCGCGCTCCGCCATGTCGATTCTCCACTGGCTTTCTCGCGCGCGTCACCCGCTCGCCCGCTCACTCGCATCGCTTTCTGTTTGATCGGCGGCGCCCTATCCAAGGGAGAGGGAGCGAGCGTCGCCTGCCTCTGCCTCTGCCTCTGCTCTCACCGTTGACTCCCTCAACCCAAAGGTGGGATCTTTGCTGGCTCCCGGCACCGTTCGCATGCGTCGACGATTCGTCTCCCCCCAAATGCTGATGGTTTGTAACCCGCCGTCTCCGCATTTCCAGGTGCTGGCGCTCGCGGATCACCTCGGGGAAAGCATTGTCCGCCGCGCGCAGGTAATCTGAGGCTGGTTAATCTGTTCCCCATATGGCCCAAATGTCCAAGAAACAGGGGATGGTAGAGCCGTGGAGTTGATTGTTATAACATTTTTTTCCTTTTTCTTTTGAACCTGTTATACCCTTTTTTGTATTCTGCTGATCCAACAAATGCGCGCACAATCGAAATGCTTGTTGAATTGCATGCGAAATGTGGAGCCAAGTTTTTATTGTCCTTGCAGATGGCCCCTTTGACATTCATTCCCTCTGACTTATTGTTTGCAAATTGGTTCTGGCAAGCAGGTTCATCTGTGACTCCCTTTTCTTGTAGGGCATTATAAAAATTATTTGTCCAATTAAGTTTTGTGATAGTAGATCAAGAGTTTTGCGCACAAGAAACAGCGTTACGTAAATCTTTTTCTTGTAGAGGAGCTTAACGCGCTCTACACTAGTGTGACCCTGTCAGGCCAGGCTGGCAAGCCTAATTGGCTCGTTTCTGTAACCTCTTTCCTACTTGCTTCATCACTACAGCCGTGGATTGAGTGAAAGCCATGCAAAGAAAATTCATGTCATATCATCACTACAAGAATTTCATTTATTGAATTGTTTCTTTTTCACTCTAGCCGCCAGCTTGATATTCAGATCATACAATGACTATAAGAGTTTATTATAGTGGATCGTTTATTTCTCACCAAAATATTTCGTCTGTTAGCAAATATCTTTGTGAGCTTTTCTGATTATTAGAAGTTTAGTACAAATTGGTCTTGCTAAAGAATACAAAATTAACTAAATTTTCCTTGGTTTCCAGCGCATTCAAGAAGAGCTACAAACAAACCCAGGTTCGCACCCTTTTAATGAGGTGTGTTTGTGTTAATGCCATCTATCCACTATACATCTTATGACATTAGATGGTAGTGTTTGTGTTTCCTGTTTTTACTGCGTTTTGATTTTACCATTTCCTTCACTAGATAATTTATTGCTCACTCAGCAATCCACAGTCCCTGGGGCAACAGCCAAATAAGTTTTTCCGGGAGGTGGGTGATTATTCCCTAGGATTGTACTAACCGTTTCTCATTCTTCATGCTCTGACTCGTACTTATGTTACAGGTTCTTGCCTTGTGTGATTACCCCTATCTTCTAGACCAGAGTTTAACTAGTTCCATATTCAGGTATGCATCACCATGGTATTTATTTGGAAGACAGTCAGAGACTCAGAGAAGTGTGCGCTTGTGTGATTACTAATTGCTGATGTTGCAGCTCTAATGCAATAGCAAGGGCACGGGAGATTCTAGACCTCATTCCTGGGAGAGCAACCGGAGGATACAGTCATTGTCAGGCAAGACCGCAAGATTATCATACTTGATTATCTGTTGATAAATACGGAAATGAGCATTCTTTCAAAACATGACAGTGCTGGTTGATAGGGTACTGAAGGATTGCGTGATGCAATAGCCTCTGGAGTAGCTTCTCGCGACGGTTTCCCATGTTATGCAGACGACATTTTCCTGACAGATGGAGCTTCCCCACCGGTACTATTTCATCCATCATACACAGATCACTTCCTCAATGCACCATCATATGCAGAATACTTATGATAATTTGCGATATGTGTTCAACTTATTATTGTTATTCAAAAAATTTGTGGAGTTTGGTTTGGAGTAAGCAACAGACCACTGCTATGAGCCTCAGATAGGCCTTGATAAGATATGCCTGCAGCGGTAAGAAAAAATATTGTAATGGTAGGTTGGAAAATTTTTATTTTTAACAACAAATGAGTAGAATGTCAAACCTGGCTCTTTGCTCTGATTACCTTCTTCCTTTTGCATTTTATTCGATGTTGTTTATTTTGCACTTTAGTCTTCGACACTAACATAGGACTGGCAAAAGAGGCCGTGAGAGTGGGAACATCTTACTGATTGCCTAACATGAAAATTCTACCTATCTTGGCATGTCTTCTGGTAAGATTTTAGAAAATGGAGATCATTGTGCTGCTCAATTTCCAAACAGGTGCACATGATGATGCATCTACTGATACGGAATGAAATGGATGGCATCCTTTGCCCAGTTCCATCACACTCTCTGTACACAAATTCTCTGGTTCTTCGTGGTGCAACTCTTGTATGTACTGCATTTACCACATAGAAATAATCAACATTAACTAGTAATTCACATTTTCTGCTCTTTTGATTAAAAAATAATTTTTTTTTTCTTTCTAAGGTACCATACTACCTTGATGAATCTGGAGGTTGGGCACTGAGCATCTCAGATCTGAAGAAGCAGCTTGATCATGCCCGACTAAAGGGCATCACTGTGAGGGGACTTGTGGTGGTAAATCCAGGCAACCCTACTGGACAGGTGTGTTTAGCGGTCAAATTTAAATGTGCTAAAATATTTTGACCAATGGCAGGTTTCCAGCGATATTTTTTCCATGAATATACCTAAATATTTCACATTTGAACACATCTTCATCTAAATATTTGCTTGTGCTATTTTTTTTTAGATTTTAATCTTTTATTAGTCCAAATGTGCTTTGAGTTGTGCATAGGTTCTTGAGGAAGAAAACCAGCGAGCTTTAGTGGAATTCTGCAGGAATGAAGACCTTGTTCTTTTAGCAGACGAGGTGAGGGCGTTTCATCTTTCGTAATCGGAATTAATTCAAATTTTTCTGCCGTTCGTACATTTACCGATTGTATCCTTCCTTAAATTTGTTTGATAGGTTTACCAAGAAAATATTTACACATACAAAAAGAAATTTAACTCTTTCAAGAAGATAACACGGTCCATGGGGTATGGCGAAGGAGACATATTTTTAATATCATTCCATTCAGTTTCTAATGGTATGACAATTACCTCCTTTTCATCCATTTTCCTCAAGATATCTGCAATTCTCATGTTACTTTCTCACCTAAAAAAAAGGAACAAAGAAAAATGTTGTTACATGCACTTTTGAGTTAGATTTCTTTTAACATTGAACTTTAAAATTCATGAATAAAATGCAAACACAAGAAAGTATTGGTTAAGTGAATACAATAATTTGTATGTAAGGAGGACGTTTGTTTCAGCCAATTACTCTATTGTGAATAGAGAACCTAACTTCATCTAGCTGGTGTTAATTCACATATTTTTCGAGCTAAAGAGCAAGCGCTCTGTCATTCATTAAGTAGGAGAGAACTGTACTGTACAAAGGAGAAGAGAAACAGATAAGAGGAGAGAAGAGGGGGGGGGGGAGCGCCAGCACCGCCAATAACACGCGAGATGCATGGCTACACACAACACTGCCAACAACAGAACAGGCAACCCAACACGACAAGACCGCGGTCGCCACTGCCGAACGAGATGCATAGATGAAGACTCCCGCCACCACTGCACGGGATGCGCGCACGAGA
This sequence comes from Raddia guianensis, assembly GCA_036346415.1. Taxonomy (NCBI): domain Eukaryota; kingdom Viridiplantae; phylum Streptophyta; class Magnoliopsida; order Poales; family Poaceae; genus Raddia; species Raddia guianensis. The sequence continues at coordinate 11,684,424 of CM070543.1, forward strand.
ACCGCCACCGCCGGGTGCGATGCACGGAAGAAGACCACCGCTACCACTAGTCAGGATGCGAGACCACAACGGGCCGCCAAAGGACGCTTGCTCCACAAGACAAACAAAAGGAAGACGTAGCCGCCACCACCAAGCGAGGCCACCCAAGACACCATCTCCGTTGAGTAAATCCTACCGAATCCTCGAAGATGATGCCTTCAACAAGGGAACGACTCCGGGCGCGTTGCCATCGCCTAGTCATAAGGATTGGGTTTGCACCCCGAGGCTTCAACTGGAAGGGGGACACACACAACGATACCTCCAGCGAGGGGAGCGGTACCAAAACGGTGTCTCCATCACCAACCCGAACGGGCAGGGTTTTCAATGGGCTTGCCTTCCCGAGCCACTCAAAGAAGAGGCAAGTGCGCAGGCGATGATGAGCCACCAACCGAAACGCCAAACCAAGCCCCCCATGTGCCCACGCCGGACACCAAGGGCACCACGACAGCACCGAGGCACCGAGCATTGACACTGAACGGTGCCCCAAACCTACAAACCGACCCATCCACCAATGTCGACCAATGCCACTCAAGGAAAAGCAAGGGGCGAGGAGGGGGGCCAGGTCGGTTCCATAAGTCCGGCAAAGGGAGGGATGAAGAGGCGACAACATGGGGAAGGGTCGCTCCTCAACCGGACCGCCAAACCTCCCCCCGGCCAAAGGAGAGCCAGTAGGGGAGAGGAGGAGAGGGGGCACATGGCCGAGGCCGTTGCTCTACAAGAAGAAAAAGGAGAGGCTTCCGAGGAGCAGAGGGCCCACCGCCGACGCATTGGGAGGAGGAAGAGGTCACCGACAGCAACGCTGCGCTGGGGAGAGGATCGAGGGTGCCGACCGCCGCCGCCGCACCCTTCCGAGCCGCGTCCCGTACCAGGGAGGAGCGTCGAGCGTCTTCACCGCCGCGAAGAGGCATGGGTGGCACCCGTGCAACCGGATCCGGCGGAAGGAGCTGTCCAGATCCGACCATGACTGTGCACCCTTTGGGGAGTCGACGGGTGAGGAGAGTCATGCCCCCACGCCGCCGCCCAGGCGCACCCGCGTCACCCTGCAAGCGCCTGGCCGTCTATGTGCGTCGCTCGTCGCCAGGCTGCCACCTCCAGGAGCTGTGCGGCCCTACGGCCATCGGATCCGGCCACCGCGCCGCTGTCCCCGACCGAAGTAGCCGTTGCCAAGCCGCCGCCCATGCACGAATAGGAGGATGGGAGGTGGAATAAAGGGAGGAGGGTGAAGGAGGCGAAGGGGGAGGGCGGGGCCGCCTCTTCCTTGACCAGTCATTGGTGGCGGCGATCGGCTAGGGTTTCAGCAAGGAGGCCTTCGGCGGGGGCGGTTGGGTCGCCGCCCGTGTGGCCCAGCATGACGACGCGGGGGGCCACAAATTCTATTTTCCACAGAGTGTTTCATGCCACAAATTTATCAAATGATCCATACATATTGACCTTTTATAATATTATCTAGGTACTTCGAACCTTTTTCCTTGAATAATGAGTGTCAACGGGTGTAATCCTGGGGGTACTTGTCGGTAATAGAATTTATGCGGGTTGTGTAAGATCTTAAGCCAGATGGTAACAAGATAGGGAAACTTTTTGGACAGGTTCAGGCCCTCGATGATGAGGTAAAACCCTAATCCTGTGTTCTTGGGATTATATGAAGATCTTGATTACAATGGAGGTATCGAGATCGTATGCTGTAGGGGAAGATTAGATGAGATGATCTACGTCCCCTGCCCCTCCCTTTATATGATGTAGGGGGACAAGGTTACACTATCATATCAAGTTTGTTATGCCGGATCCTATCTATAGATTGTCCAGCACGTATACGCACCAGTATTTACAAATACAAATCTCCTAATCAAAAGGGATCAAACTCTATCCTCAGAACTATCCTTGGCATCCAAGTTAGATATAGTCCGAGTGGTATTCCTCCTCTCCCAGCCGGCTTAGGCCGCCGATGTTTGCTACTTTATGGGCCTTCTATGAAGATACCCGAGGTCCATTCTGCCCACAGTAGCCCCCGAGTGCTTTGCAATCGAGTCAGATATCCCGCCGACTGGTTCGTTTGATCAATCCTGTAATCTGAAAGGAGATTGTATAGAATTCAAGAGTCTTAATGTTAGAATTTGAGAGCAACGCCCTACTCGGTAATACCGATATTTTATTAGGCATGCCACTCTGCTCTTAATGGTGTATTCCATTGGTTTGCTTGCTCGGCACCCATTTTCATGTTGTGAAAACAGTAATTAGCCCATCATGGGACGTACCATAAGCCGTGTAATTTCGGTACCCGTGTTGCAGTATACCGTGTTTAGCACATTGGAGGGTATGCAGCATCAAACGCCTGTTCCTGTCTTGTAGAATTCGGCACTTGGCCCAGCATGGGGTGCGTTTTCAACCGAGTGGTACCTGTCCTGACCGGAGAGGGGATCAGCGGCGACCCACTTAAGAGCATACCGTTTGGATAAAGTTTGGCCGAGAGGTATTTTGTATCTGGGTTGCGGTATACAACTATATTAATCATGCCATTTATCTAAGTACTTGTTTCTATTTGACTTTTTGTGTAACGCCTTTTCGCGACTAGTCTAGCCCCCCGGGTGCAGAGAATTGGCTCATGGCTTTCTCCCCAGACACGTGCTGAGTGGCTAAATGTCGTCATTTATGGATTAAGGACCACTACTTAGAATCTTTTGGAACTCGAATTTGACAATTGCATATAAGGAGAACACAACTTTATTAAGAAGATAGGGTGCGGTGAAGCCACATACTAGTTAGTGTAGCCCCCGACTTACTGCTTAGCTGTGTATGAATAAGTAGCAAGTCAAACAAGCCCTTATTTCAAAATTTTAAACTTGAATACAAAGTTTAAGAATAAAAACGACGCAACTGTTCGATATTCTAAGTGTTACGGATGACCGATCCATCTTCGCGCTTAGCCGATAAGCCCTTGGGCGAGTTACTTCATCAATCAAATAGGGACCTTCCCAGCTTGGCGAGAATTTATGCTCATGCTTCTGATTCCTTCGGAGGATCAGATCTCCTTTAGAGAATGCACGGTACGGCCCCGTACGTTGCGTTGATGATAGCGACGCAGGCCCTGCATGTACTTAGCCGACTGGATCATTGTTGCCTTCCTTGTCTTCTCTAGACGATCAAGGTTTTCTAATCTCCCCTCCTCCGACTGGTTGTCTTCATATCTTTGAACTCGTGGAGACTTAAATTTTAACTAGTACAATGTCCGTGCTCTGCCACGGAACTAAAGGGGGAGAAAGGAAAACATAAATCATAACAAAATAAAAATTATAAAGGTGGTTTAGCAAGCAATGTGCATGTCCACCTATCTAGCAAAAATGCCCGTGCATTGCAACGGGAGAAATAAAAATCACACACATAAAATCGCTGATCTCTACATACAGGATCTCAAATGATACATCATGCTTACAATGAAACTCACCACAAACACAACTTGCAATAATGTTTGTACATATAAAGATGAAAAAAATGAGGATTTCACGTAAAGAAAACTAAATAAAACAAATTGAATCCAACTACATTGATGAACAGATCAGAGTAAACGGAACAAAGATAAATGTTAATTTGCACAAGTCAAATATCTAGTCTTTTCAAAACACCATGTCTTTTTACATAAACTAAGCTTCTCAAAATGCCATGCATTTTAGGAAAAAAAACTTAGACCATCTGATCTTTTCTTCGTAATGTCAGATTTCAACCATAGAACATGCTGCAAAAATAAACATGCCAACCTAAGGTTAGCCTCCTTAAAAATATGGCTAACACAAAAATTTGGAAAGGGGCTTGACAATGAAGTCTAAATATTGACATGCATATCACCTCCTATACAAAAATCCGATCTCTCGCACCATTGACCAAGATAGCCGATCCTGCCTTCTCATCCCCAAGTTGTGCCGCTGGCCCCTCCCTCCCCTGCCGCTGTGAGTGGGCCAGTGTGATATGGAGGAGATGTGGCATCTTCAAGCCATGACAACATTACATATCAATAGCATGAATTTTCCTCCAGGTTACAGCTTCAATTCACTAGTGAACAGAAGTCGTCCAAAATTCATTAGTGTACACAATTCATCCGAGATCATAGCTGCATCCTTTCTTTCTTGAATTTAATACCAGAGATGTACAAAACTTCTTTGTGCTCCACATTGTCACTTCCAGCATGTAATCATACAAAAAAATAACAATATGAACATGAATCATAACGGATTAGATACTTGGATACATTTTTATATGCTATATGGATCAATAAACCAACGATGGTCGCTGCAAGGCTAATTGCAAAGGCCGCACAACCAAGGCCACTCTGGAGGATTGAGAGGATGAACTTTAGCTTATCATAAACTGGTACCAACATGTACATTCATTATACCTGATATTAGTCATCCTCGTCAAACACTTTGTGCTTCTGAAAATCATAGGTTATAAGAGTGTAGACCATGGTATTAGATAATTTGATCCCCATCCTACAATAAAAAATGTATTTAAAAATGTATTTAAAGAACATAAATAGAGCTGTCAAAGCATGCTTATAGTGGCCACTAATCTAAAAGAGAAACAAATACTTTCAATTTATCATGGTAGTGGTGCAAATTTGGGCAAAAGTAGTTAAACAACATAGCTAATCGAACTAACAAGAAAAATTTAGAAATATATGTGCCACATCCATGCACCATGCTTGAGGTTAGGAAAAAGTTTAGAAACTACATGGACATCTTTACTCACCCATCATAGGCGTAACCACTAGAAATATATATGACCTCTCGCCTAACTCTTTAAGGTAATATGCTCGTGCATTGCAATGGGGGCAAAAAATTCACGAGGTAAAAGAATTTACTCTAAAATCATATGTACCATTTCTCAAGTATTCGAGGCGATATACAAGGTTTGTCAGTAACTTTTCCCATCTCTCATTGTTTTTCATCGCACCAAAGCATGAAAGCCGAGGATCTCCATTATGCATATATAAGTTTTAGTAATTCTTCTCAGAGAGGATAATACCTGTTGTTGCATGCAATCAACATCATGCATAAGTTTTTTGTTCTTTAATGAGGTTCATAACCCTTTCCCTAACCAGAGTATATATCCAGTTATTACTAAACATCATACAACTTGACTAACGAATATACCATTTTTGGGAACATATCGGCTTCAAGGGTTGACATTTCCATTTGTTACATATTTTCCTCCATTCGCTTGGTGGAATACAGGTGGCAACATACCCCCCATTTCCAACTAGCAGACATTCAAACCAGCAGCCAGGGTCTAGAGGAAGCATCCACAGCAATAGTAAAAGCGAAATAGAATCACTGGATGCCCTTCCCATAAATGTGCAACAATACTTATGGAGAGGCATCTATAGATTTAAAACTATAGCCCTCGATTACTCGCCACAAAACAGAGCAACCGTATGTTCTTCATAAAATACTGGATCTGTACAATAAAACAAACACACCAATAATTGATTGCTTACATGATAAAAAAGAACCCTATAAGCATTCAGGTCAAGGTATAAAGGCCTCCCCTCATTGCTGCAATAGTCCAATGCTTCAGCAATGTGGTATGCAACTCTTAGACGATAGCCCATTCAATGGTCTGGTTTTCTCGCAAAACCGCAAAATTAGTGTCACAAAATGAACTGAACTGCAGTTTTGCATGCCTAGATTGTCCAAATTAAATTATTGTTGAGGTTTTTTAAAGTTTTTAGTGACCATGGTCACCACCAATGATAAAATCCAAACTTTACCCACGCGCCTTAGTCTTCAGGTTTTTTTTTGAACATAATACACAATAGAAAATACAAAAACCCGCTAATAGGAGAATTTCATAAGCTATCAAGCGCAACAGTTTTAAGGGTTTGCCATCCAAGAACCCCTATAATAAGCACATAAAAATCTACTAAGTGCATTGGTCATAACCACATCAGATTCTCTGTGACATCAAATTCCTCTTCTAGGGATCCATTAGTTCAAAACAAGATCTGTGACTTCTGAACGCGAAGCAGCGACATAGAAAAATTACTGCACGTGCTCAACGCAGCTTGTGTCCTAATAGATTCCAATACATTCAACGAAAGTGCCAACAACAACCGAACAGAAAGAATACATGACAAAGCACCTCCTCCTCCTCCTCCTCTCCACGCAGCACCGCCGCCAAAATTTGGGCGAATCAAGCAAAATCCCCAAAATCTCCCCACAATTTTGTCACAGGGGGGGGGAGGAAGGCAGCAAGGGAAGGCAGAGAGAGGGAAGGGCAAGGAGGGAGAGAGGGAGCATGGGAGGTGGGAGGTGGAGGAGAGATGGAGCAGGCGGGGCATGCTTGGCGGCCTGGTGAGTGAGGGAGACGGAGGAGGCCGCGGCAATGGGGAGGAGGTCATGGTGGCCGGGGGTGGCGTGGGGAGGACAAAGGGGGGAGGAGCGGCGCTGGGATGTGAAGGAGGAGGGGCTGGCAAGTGGAGAGGATGTCATGCCGAGGAGGTTATGTGGGGGCGGGCGGTGGGCACAAATGAGATTGTGGGAGGCGGAGCAATGAAAGGTGGGAAACCCTAAAGGCAAGGGGTGAGAATGGAATCGGGGTGGAGATCCAATGGTGCGCAGAGACCAGTCCCGGTTGGATGGTCTGGATTGAAAGTTCGAACTACGACCACCACAACCACAAGGTGCTTTATAATAGTAGAGATAGAGATTTAGTCGGGAGGACCGCCTTAGAGCCATACACCAGGAAGAAGGGTGTCTGCCCTATCGCTCGACTCGAGGTCGTTCCGAGCCCTCAGAGTACCGATGGCAACTCCTTAACCCAATGTGTAGCATATGGCTTGAACCGATCGAATATCCTTGCCTTGAGTCCTTGTAAGATCATACCATTGGCGCGTTCCACCTTTTCGTTGCTTCCAGGGTGCGTCACCAACACGTAGAAAATCTTGATGCCCGACTCTTCGCCCCAATCTTGAAATTCGCTGCTTTTAAACTAGACGCCATTGTCGGTGATAATCTGGTTAGGCATGCCAAAGCGAACCACAATGTGTTGTAAGAACTTGCATGCCGTGGCTGCCGTTATATCAATGACCGGCTTGGCTTCAATTCACTTTGTAAACTTGTCGATGGAAGAGATGAGTAAAACCACCTTGTGCCCTTTTGAGGGGACCGACCATGTCGAGGTTTCAGACGGCGAAGGGCTAGGTGATTGGTATGGTTTTCATATCCTAAGTCGGCATGTGAACCCGCCGTGCAAAAAATTGACAACCCTCATATTTGCGCACTATATCTTGCACATATGTCATGGCAGTTGTCCAAAAGAACCCTTAACGATAGGCTTTACCCACAAAGGATCTTGTTGCCACGTGATGGCCGCAACCTCCCGAATGGATATCGTAAGCAGATCTTTGCCTTCTTGTTCAAATATGCACCGTCTTAGTACTTCGGAACTGCTTTTGCCAAAAAGATCGTCCCCGACTATCTTATAATTTTTGCTTCGATGTGTTATGCACTCGACCAGGCTTCGATCTTCTGGTAGCTCGTACTTGAGGATATAATCCAAGTGTGGTTGTGTCCATCCATGATTGTTGGATAGGACTTCCACTTCTGCTTGATCTTCCTGTTCACCCTGCGAAGCTGGCTGTTTGATAGAAGGCTAATGCAATTCTTCAACGAAGATATTAGTCGGCACTTGTGCCCGACTAGATCCCATCCGCGCGAGCTCATCTACTATTTCTTTGTCACAGCAGAGCACATATGTTATCTCCAAACCGTCAAACTTGTCTTCCAACTTCCTAACTTGCTGACAATATGCAGCCATGCTGTCGCCGATACAAGACCACTCTTTTTGTACTTAATTGACCACGAGCTGAGAGTCCCCACGAACCATTAACTCTCGGATGCTGAGCGATATGGTGATGCAAAGCCCATGGATGAGTGCCTCGTACTCAGCGACGTTGTTGCTGAATGGAAACAGGATCTGAAGGACGTATCTTAGCTTCTTGCCTGTTGGAGATATGAGCAGAATCCTAGCCCCCGTGCCGCTAAACAAAAGTGAACCGTCAAAGTACATTGTACAGTACTCAGGATTCTCATTGGCTGCTGATATTTGGGACTCCGTCCACTCAACGACGAGATCAGCAAATGCTTGAGATTTGATGGCTAATCGAGGCTTGAACTTTATTTCAAAGGCTACAAGCTCGATTCTCCCGGTGGCTTCCTAATTGTGTAGTATGTTTCCAATTGGAAAAGATGTAAACACTGAAATCTCGTGATCTTGAAATTAATGGTTGAGCTTTCGTGACGTGATGAGCACAATATGCAAAAGTTTCTGGACATGTGGATATTGTATTTTGGAGTCGCCCAATACTTCGTTGACGAAGTGAACCAGGCTCTAGACCTTCTGAGAAAAATTTTCATCTTCCCGTTTCACAACCAACGCCCTACTGACTACATAAGTCGTGGCGCTGATATAAAGGAGAAGAGGTTCCTGGGGCATGGGCGGGACCAACACTGGATATGTGGTAAGGAACCTTATTATATCTTCGAAGGCCACTTGTGCTTCCGTTGTGCACTGGAAATTATCCTGCCTCCGAAGGAGCTTGGAAAAGGGCATGCCGCGTTCCCCGAGTTTGGAGACGAACCGGCTAAGTGCTGTGATGCATCCAATGAGCTTCTACACATCTTTCTAATTGGTCGGGGTTTCATCTTCACGATTGCACTAATTTTCTCTAGGTTAGCATCAATGTCTCGGTGTGATATAATGAAGCCGAGCAATTTCCCCGATGGGACCCCGAAATCGCACTTCTTGGGATTGGTGTGTGTGTATGTAGGGGGGGGGGGTTAGGCCAATTGCACTCCACGTTCACAACCATGTCGTCCCCTTTGTGCTTATAATCCTTCGGCTTGACAGGTTCATCATTTGGGCTCTTCTTGGATCCTCCATCATGACCACCTCAATGGTTGAGAATGGCATCTTCGGCGTTGGCTTCCTGGTCCGCCATAGTAAACATTTCTTTGAGTGTCCTCGAGGGGTCCCGGGTTATCTGCCTGATCAATTCTTTGAATTTACATCCCGCAAAAAAAGCATCGATGACAGTTTGCTCCGAAACTTCTCAAATATCGTTCTTCTTCTTCATGAAGTGCATGATAAATTCGCGGAGAGTCTCACTCTTCTTGCGATGTAATTGGCCTATTTCCTACCTCTCATCGTCGAACTTGTCGATGCCTTTGAAGTTGATTCCGTCTGGCCAGACCACTCGGTGGAGATCTGGGCTGAATGCCTTCCAAGGGGCGTGGTTGATGACGCTAGCCTTGACGAGGACGCCAGTAATGATGATCTTGCCGACTGGCGGTGCTCTTGACGTGGTCGTCGTCGTGTCGACTGTGATGGCTGCGGGATGGTCGCTCGCTGTCGGCGCGCTCCCTCCTTCGTGCTTCTATATCGTGGCGGAGATCATGGCCCATCGATCGATGGGACCTTTTAGTAGCGGATGCTTGCACCTTGCTCCAATTACGAGCAGACCGGCTATTTGCCGTCACGGGTGTTGTTGGAGCCCGGTGCGCGTCGTTTTGCCGGATTGCGACCATCTCAACCATGGGCGTTTTCCCGGGGCAAGGTTTGAATGAGTGGGCTGCCTTCTAGGTGTTGTGGGACCATGGTTTCTAGGAGAGTCTTCGAGGCAACGATGTTGGCTTAAGGGGTCGTGTAGATTTCATGCTCCCTTAGCTTTACCACCCGCAATTCGTTCTAGACGTCGCAGCCCCGGATTCGAACCTGGTGCATTTGTTCTTGGTCTTCTCTGTGGCGCTGCTCGACTTCAGCCGCCTCAGTGGCGGCCGCTTCGTCCCTAGCGTGCTAAGAAGTTGTGTGAAGGTAACCGGCACCAAGCACAAAAACCTGGTTGTAGTTTCAGACCTCCATGCTGCCTTCTGACACGGAATCCGATTGGGAGAAGCTGATCTACTCGCTTTATCCGAGAGGTTGGCTACCATTGATGACACCCACGAACTGAGTCAGGGTTGGCTGGATTGCTCCAGTATGCCTTTGGGATTGATTCTCAACTTGGTCACCTCCTGGCCCGAGATCAGGGAAGATCTGCGCAAAGGTAGCCGTAGAGTCCCTGAACCCAAAGGAAAATCCGAGTTGAGATGTGGAGACTCCCCCAGATTGGATCTCGTCCGAGTCCGGGGAGGTGTTGGTGCCGAGTTCTACTCTACCCGTACCAGAAGTCAGTGCGGGGTAGAATCGCTGGTTCATTGAGTTGGAGAAAGTGGCCGCAGAATTCACCAGTCCGAATGGAAATAAGGATGGTAAAGCGTTGGTACCTTCTCTAGATTGGGTCTCTCCTGGATCGGAAAGACGAAAGTTGCCGATGCCGTCGGTGATGAAATCCAGGGCTCCGAAGTGTAACGCTTGTCCTGGCATGAAGACGGTTCTCTGTGGTTTTGAAGATGCCATCAACTTGGTGTTGATCTTGACGCTCCACTACCTGGCGCACCAACTGTCGACGGGTGTAACCTTGGGGAACTTGTCGGTAATAGAATTTATGCGGGTTGTGTAAGATATAAAGCCAGATGGTAACACAAGACAAGGAAACTTTTTAGACAGGTTCAGGCCCTCGATGATGAGGTAACACCCTAATCATGTGTTCTTGGGATTATATGAAGATCTCAATTACAATGGAGGTCTCGAGATCGTTTGCTGTGAGAAAGATTAGATGAGATGATCTACGATCCCTACCCCTCCCTTTATATGATGCAGGGGGATAAGGTTACATGATCATATCCAGTTTGTTATACTGGATCCTATCTCCAGAGTGTCCGGCACGTATACGCACCAGTATTTACCTATAGAAATCTCCTAATCAAACGGGATCAAACTCTATCCTCAGAATTATCCTTGGCATCCAAGTTAAATATAGTTCGAGTGGTATTCCTCCTCTCCCAGCCGGCTCGGGCCACCCCTGTTTGCTACTTTATGGGCCTTCTGTGAAGATTCCCAAGGCCCATGTTGTCCATAATGAGCGTCTGGCATAATTTCTCATATTGTCCCCGATCAAATCATCTCTCTTTTTTTAGATAAAGGAAAAAATCCAGCCTCTACATTCAAAGATGTATACGGCTTATATATGTCACACAAATACTATCGACTGATGGTTAACTAGGTGTTACCGTCGGCAATGAATTTGTACGAGGGGACACTAATCAAGAACTAAACTAGATGGTAGCACAAGACCGGGTTATACAGGTTCGGGCCCTCAGCACCGAGGTAATACCCTACTTCCTGTGCTCTGGGATTATGATTGATCAAGATGCGGGATGCAAGATGACCAGGGTGATTACAGCGTATGCTCTATGATCTTGAGATCTATTGTGTTGAACTATCTGCCTATGGCCTCTACCCCCTCCCTTTATATAGTGTAGGGGGAGATAGAGTTACACGGTAGCATGTAATATATGGTACCTAATCTTGTTATGCCGTTATATGGCATGCATCTGTTGATCTCCTAATTACATGGAGATAAATTATATCCTCGAAAACTTCCTTGGAGCTCAAGGCGTGCATAGCCCGAGTGGTCTTTATCCTCAATCGGCCGACTTGGATCGTCCCCCATCTGCTTCCTTATGGGCCTTCTAGAGGACACCCGGGGCCCATATAGTCCACAAATACGTTATTATAGCCGCAACGGACCGCAAAAAATAAATGACACAAAAGATAAAGGACATATTCAACTCATAAGAATCCTATTATTAAAACGCCAGCCATGGTGAAAGAAGACCATCGTAGCAACCACCTTCATAGACTAACATATATGTTGTAAAGCCTTCTTGTCATTATCCTTTTGCAACAATGGCCATTGTCACAGCCAGTATGCACTCGTGAAGAAAACCTCCTAGTATAAATCGTCTGTTCCAACTTCCTAGTAGAGGTTGAAGCATCATGCTTCCTAGTAGTTTCTTTATCAATGAACACAACATTTCATTAAAAGCCCCATCTTTACCATTAGGGTACTATGGAGAATGTGGCAGAAGGGGAGGTTACATGGAGGTTATTGGCTTCAATTCTGATGTTAGGAAACAAGTGTACAAAGTGGCATCCCTAAGCTCATGCTCCAACATTCCCGGCCAGATCCTCATGAGCCTAGTCATGAACCCACTAAAGGTCAGTAGATGTATGCCCTTACATATCTAGATTTGTAACATACAGCTTAACAAACCTCCTTTTCTTGTCAGGCTGGTGATGAGTTGCACAGCTCTTATCAGGCAGAAAGAGATGACATTCTATCATCTTTGTCTCACTGTGCAGAGGTTTCGTTTGTATTTTCTGTTCATTGACTTCATTGCTAATTCGATGATACGACAGTGATAAGAAAATGTAAATCCAAAATAAGTGCGATAACATTAATTCTAATATCACGTTACTGGTTATAGGCCATGGCGTACACATTCAACAGCCTGGAAGGGGTGACTTGCAGCAAGCCTGAAGGGGCAATGTTCTTATTCCCATCTGTTCGACTGCCTCGAAAGGCAATTGCAACTGCTCAAGCAATGGACACAAAACCAGATGTGTTCTATGCTCTACGCCTCCTTGAAAACACCGGGATTGTTGTTGTACCTGGTTCTGTGTTTGGACAAGTGAGTAACTTATGTTTATCAACTTTATCTCTGAGACACTTCGTGACAGCTGGCTAAAAAGGAAATAAAAAAGAGAACTTATTTTTACTGCAGGATAAAATAGGAATATAGGACTTGATCTGTTTACTTTCTAAATTATTAGCTAGTCTATAGAGATAATATATGTATAAGTTTTGAGTGCATGTCCTTGTAAAATTTTCCTTTCCCTTTCTGCTGATATTCTAATAATATGCTCCTTTTTTTGCTCATGCTCTGAAGGTACCTGGCACTTGGCATTTCAGATGCACAATCCTGCAACAGAAAGACAAGATTCCACTGATCGTCTCCCGGTTTAAGGCGTTTCACGAAGCTTTCATGGAAGAATTTCGTGATTAAAAAATCGCTAACGTTTTTCAATGTAGCACAACTTTAAGAGTCCCGGACAAAACATGAGTTATTTATCTGAAAAGTACCGAGGATTTCTGAAGAATTGATCTATCTTCATCATAATATTCCCCAATCCCTTTGCTCGGAGCACTGGTGCGGAGATAGATTCTTTCTAGGTAGTGTTGAGGAGAATTCAACCACTGCCACATTGTTGTGAATACTGCATCTGATCACAACGAATGGTACGATTGCAGTACCAAGACAATAATGTCTGAAATGCTTTCATCGAAAAGAGGCATCCAAGACAACTTCATGTTTGTTAAAGATGCTTTCATCGAAAAGAGATATTCAACATAACTTCATGTTTGTTTAAGGCAAGGTCATAACTTTTCACAAGTCAGGCACACCAATACTATTTCCCAATCTGGACATAGTCAAGGCCTTCAATTCTGTAACCTTGGACAATCTTCATGCCCATGGCTTTGGCCCAAGATGGCCCAAATGGATCTCCTAGGTACTTGTCACTTTCTCCTCGAGAGTCATTTTCAATGGTTCCATCGGGAGGATCATTACAGAGGACGGCAAGGGGATCCTCTCTCACCTATTCTCTTCAACTTAGCCATCGAGTCATCGCATAGGCTCCTTGGCCACCGAGATTGGGATTCTTTCCCCCATCCAGGGAGGATGGTGCTAACATGCACACCTCCTCATATGCTGATGATATAGCAATTTTTATAGCCCTAGTCCACAATGAGATTGATAACCATGTACAAGAACTCAAGATCTTTGGCATGTCACCGGCCTTAATATATACTAACTTCTCCAAGAGTGCTTGGCTAGCAAGGGGGCGGCAGCACTACAATTCCAGCGACTGCGTTCCGACGAGGTGGTGGTGCGCCCGAGGGGGAAGAGAGGAAGATGAGGGGGAACTCTAAGCGTCGCCACCGTGGCTTAGACAGTACAAGGTGCGTCTACCCCACCAGGGGAGAACGTTAAAGAGTTTTTAGGGTTTTGAAACTGGAGACAAAATGGTTGAATAGGAATGAAATCGAACCTCCTCAAGTGAGGGCTCCTTTATTTATAGGGGGAGCAAGGCATAGGGTTTTCACCAAGATGCGGAAAGACCTCTTTGACCCTGGTCCTGAACCGTCGATGATAAATCGACGGTCCTTTACAATGGCATCGGTTGCAATTATATGAAAGACCTAATCTACCCCGCCAACCGTAAACTATATTAGCCTTAATGGGCCCCCTAGGGATACACGGCTCAACATTGGGCCAGCAGGGATGTGGCCCTCTTAGAACGGTGTGTACTCTGGCTTCACTTTCTTGATGGGCCTTCTAGGCGCCAGGGAGAAGGATGCCATCTTCGGGTGATAATAAAGGGGTCTTCGGGCATCTCTTGACTTCCGTTCAATAGGGTCGTCGCTAGAACGTCCCATCTTCGGTCTTTGCTCTCCTCACCTTCGTGGCTTCTTTGAAGGTGCTTCTGGCCTTTGGGATCCTGCTTGGCATCTTTGGGATTCACGCCAAGATTTTTTGAAAAATGGGGGGGGGGGGATCTTCCTACAATAGAAGTCCCTGGTGGCCTCTCCTCGCCTCGGAGCGGTGATCGGCCACTTCCTAGCGACTCTCCCCCTTCGCCGTGCCGAGGTGGGAATGTTGAAGGTACTTGTGGATCTTGCAATAGACTTGACAATTTTTTTGATATTAAATGAAGTTACCTTCAGGCTCGAGATCAATAATTATGGTCGTGGGTGCACAGTTTTGGAAAGATGTGATGGTTGAGGTGACTGAGAATAGATTTCTCGGGACATGCACTTAGTTGGAACAGTTGATCCCAGCCACTGCTGAGTCCACGTGTCACCCATCAGCACCCGCGTCCCTTAGAATTTCCTTATCCAAGAATAGTTTTATTCTTACCGTAGGGCACCTCGATCCGTGCCGTCAAAGGTGACACGCGTCACGCATCCGGTGAATGAACCTGCCCATAAATACCGGGGAGGGGGGGGGGTTGGGTGTTTTTCTTCCCCCTCACTTTTCATTCTCGCACCCAAATCTCTGCCTCCGTGGTGAGGTTGCGGTCTTCGAATGGGCCGTCCGGAGCCATGGTGGGTGTCCTTCAACGTGCGTCTTCGCCCACATCCACAAGGCCCGCCGGCAGGGAAAGAGACAGGGGATCCCCTTCGGGAGCGTCACCTTCGTCATCAAGAAGGGAAAGGAAGATTGCTTCCCTCCCATGGTGACCAAGAAGAAATGGGAGGGGTCTTCAGGTCTTTCGTGGAAATTGTTTTGGTTCTATCAGCGAGTGGACAAAATGGATCGAGGATTGGCCTACCACCGAGGGGAAGTGGGAACTGTTGGTGTCGACGGGTGTTTAACTGGGGGTTATCGTCGACAATGAATTTAAACGGGGTTATATGCTAGATCTCAAGCTTCAAGGTAACACAAGGTAGGGGTTATCTAGGTTTAGGCCCTCACGGTGGAGGTAATACCCTAATCTTGCGTTCTTGGAATTATGATGGTGGTGATCTGATGATCAATCTTATGCCTCTACGGCCCTTACCCCTCCCTTTATATAGTGCGGGGGGATAATGTTACATAGTCTTTGAAAGTGCATCTAGGCCCCAAGTAGGTTTTGATGATTTGTGATCAATAATTATAGAACTAATGCTTTTACTGTAAGATATACATAGGTTAATACAGGTTAAAAGTGGCAGAGTACCCTCGACGTTTTATAGTTGAAGATGGCATCAAGACTCTATTTATTCGCAAAATTGTAAATATTTATTTCTTAAGTCTAGACATGCCGTACTATAAAGGGGTATGCGGCGGAGAAGCATATAAAGGTTCCTAAGTGCTCAAAGTAGGTATCTCGAAGTTCGTGTGAATTTATCACTCAAAATACCCTCTATACAGAACCTACCCCATCGGAACATCCGACGTGGGTCGGAGCATCTGACGGTGGGACATAATCAGCATGCTACCAGCGCAATCCAAAAAGCACTCCGTCGGAACATGCGATGTAGGTCGGAACATCCGACGCTGGATACACTGCAGCAACGACCATATTTCGAGATCATCTATTTAAAGCTCTCCTCCACCACCTGTCAAATGTTACACACTCTGGTTGATTTGGATTTTAAATCCTTTACTCTATTATTCATCAGGTCTCAGGAACACAAGCCTTTCTCTCTCTTGTTCATCATGTGAGACCTAGATCTAGAGAGAACTTGGATCCAAAAAGCCCAAGGAACCAGAGAATCTCACTGTTGATGAGAAAAGGGACTTCTTTCACAACTATCAAGCCGTAAATGTTTTATTTGGTGCATTGAGCCCAAATGAATTTAACCGGGTGGATGAACTTGAAGAAGTCAAAGTAATTTGGGATACTCTTATGGTTGTTCATGAAAGTACATCAAGTGTGAGGGAGACCAAGATTGAACTCATCAATGGCAAGTTAGGAAGGTTCATCCTAAAAGAAGGAGATTACAATACTATGTTTGATCGGCTCATGGTTATAGTGAATGAGGCCAAGGGACTTGGATTTAAGTCAATAACTGATCATGAGGTGGTCAAGATACTACTTAGAGCTATCACTCTAACCAATAGACACCTAGTTCAAATGATCTGAGAAAGACACAACTATCACACATTTACTCTGCATGAACTACTTGGAAGAATCCTGAGTGATGAGTTGATGGACAGAGAGGCTTCGGACATTAAAGAAATGGCTCAATCCAACAAAAAGAAGAGCATAGCTTTGAAGACAAGTAAAGAGTCAAAGCCAAAAGATGATAGCTCAAGCAACGATGATGATGAAGGACAAATAAACATGGAACATATGACATTCTTTGTGAGGAGGTTCAATAAATTCCTCAAAAAGAATGGTTATAACAGCAAAGGCAAGAAAGATTCCAAAAAATCCAAATCATCAAGGCACTTAAAGAGAAGTTGTTCTGAATGTGGAGAAACTGGGCACTTTATTTGCTGATTATCCATACAAGAAAGATAAGGATAAGGAAGAAAAGAAAAAAGAAAAGAATTATAAGAAGGATAAGGAGAAGAGCAAGAAAATTAAGAAGAGCTCTAGAGGTGAAGCTCATATTAGTGAGGAGTGGGAATCAGATCCTGGCTCAGAATCCGACTCTAAGTCCGAAGATGAGAGCATTGCATGCATTGGAATGGCTATTCCAAAACCGGCTCCATCACTATTTGGTGAATTGACTGATGACGATGACAACACTTCACTGTGCTTCATGGTTAATTCTTCTAAATCAAACTCTTATCATCAAACTCTTCTAAATCCATAGTTAATTCTTATACTAATGATATTGATGATGTGAGCAATGCTAGCTTGGTCAAAATGATGAATAAGGTTGATATGGTTAAGTTAACTGAGCTTATGGAGAAGGTTCAGCAATAGACGAACATCTTGAGAAAGGAGAAGACTTGGTTATCTTGAAAAGGAGAGAAACCTCCAACTTGAGAAAGACCTTGTATAAAAAAAGAAGAGAGTTGAGGAGATGGCCAAGATATTTTCTGAGGTCAAATACAAGGCAAGCTCTCTTGAGATTAACAATGCTTCATTTAAAGAAGAATTCATTTGTGCAAAGAAAGCACATGAGACTCTTATGGTGACGTTTGATGATCTTTGGAATAGCACCTCTAATCTTTCTATTGCAACTTGTGACTCATCTCCCTCCACTAGCAATGGTTGTGCAAAATGTCATAAGATTGATGTGAATGCTTGTATGACAAACTTTGCCACTATGCATTATCTTGTATGTGAGAATGAAAAGTTGAAAGGTCTTCTTGAAGATGGAATTCAAAGATCTTACAAGCCGAGTAAGGGACTTGATGAGATTCTAGATAGAAGAAGAGGTAACTACCAGAAGGCCAGACTTGGCTATATTCCTCATAAAGGCAAGATGGCTCATATTGTGGTGGCTCTAGTAACCAAACCAATTTACTTTTTGAGAGAGTAAAGGTCTAAGGCTCACGTTTCTCACTCTACCTTTAATGCATCTTATGTTCTTAAGAAGAATGATTCTGGTAAAGTACTTGCTTATCATGTTGACCCTAATCGTAAGAATACATCTTTGGTGAGATTCATTTGGGTCCCAAAGGCTCTCATGACTAATCTTAAAGGACCCAATTAAGTTTGGATATTTAAGACCAAAGCTTAAACATTGTAGGAATATCTCTTCGGTGGCCCTAGTTGCGTACTTGATAGCGGATACACTCATCATATGACCGGAGAGAAGACAATATCCTGTCAAATTAATTGCTATAATCAATCAAGTGAGAGTATTACTTTTGGAGATGTTGGTAAGGGTGACGTACTCGGTCTTGGTAAGATTGCTATTTCTGAATATCTTTACCTTACAAATGTTTTACTTGTGGATTCTTTAAAATACAATCTATTATCGATGTTATAATTTTGTGCAACCGGTTATGATTGAATTTTTACTTGTGATGGTGTGAATGTCGTTCGGAGGAGTGATGGTTTAATAACCTTTAAGAGTCATCGAAAGAGAAAACTCTGTCTAATGGATTTCTCTACGGATAGGCCGAACCCTGGGATATGCCTAATGGCTAAATCTAGCATGGGTTGGCTTTCGCATCGCCGACTAGCCCATGTTGATATGTGAAACCTTCACAAACACTCGGAGGGCAGTCACATCATTGGACTAACAAATATGAAGTATGAGAAAGATATGTCATGTAGCGCAAGTCAAGCGGGAAAATAAGTTGGAGCATCCCATCCCTCCAAGAACGTGATGATTACAACAAGACCTCTACAATTGTTACGTATGGATCTTTTTGGACCTATTACATACATAAGTATAAGAGATAACAAATATGGTCTCGTTATTGTTGATGATTTTTCACGCTTCACGTGTGTGTTCTTTTTGCATGATAAGTCTGAAGCAAAAGAAATTCATGAGAAGAGCCCAAAACGAGTATGAATTGAAGATCAAGAAGATAAGAAGTGATAATCGCAAGAAATTCAAATACACAGATGTTGAAGAATATGTTGATGAGAAAGACACCAAGCATGAATTCTACTCACCTTAACAAAATGGAGTGGTTGAGAGGAATAATAGAATTCTTATCGAGATGGTAAGAACTATGTTAAACGAGTACAAGATTTGAGACATATATTGGGCAGAAGCCGTGAACACCGCTTGTCACGCTACCAACCGACTTTATCTACATAAGTTATTGAAGAAAACTTCATATAAGCTACTTACCGGTAAAAAGCCGAATATTTCTTACTTTAGAGTTTTTGACAGTAAGTGTTTTATCCTAAATAAGAAGTCTAGAAACTCTAAGTTTACTCCTAAGGTTGATGAAGATTTTCTGCTTGGTTATGGATGAAAAGCTTACGCTTATCGAGTTTTCAACAACACCACCGGTGTGGTTGAAATCTCGCATGACGTAACGTTTGATGAGACTAACGGCTCTCAAGTAGAGAAAGTTGATCAACATGCGCTAGATAAAGAAGAACCACTATGTTAGGCTATTAAGAAAATGGGTGTTGAAGAAAAGGATCAACCTTCTTTATCAACTTAAGTCGAACCTCCAACAACTATTCAAGAAGATGACAATGTTTAACCCAAAGAGAAATCAAGTGAAAGTAATGACGAAGACCCCTCGCCACTACCAAACACACATCCTCAGTACGTTAAAGTGTTCAACGAGATCATCCCGTCGAAAACATTATTAGTGGCATCAACAAGGGAGTAACTATTAGATCTCATTTTTTAATTTTTTATGCATTTTACTCGTTTGTCTCATCTCTTCAGCCACTTAATATCGATGAAGCTATCAAGGATTCCGACTAGATTATGGCAATACAAGAGGAGCTAAATAACTTCACTAGAAATGAAGTGTGGGTGTTGGTGGAAAGACCGAAGCAAAATATTATATGTATAAAATGGGTCTTCCGCAACAAACAAGATGAGCATGGAATAGTCACAAGAAACAAGGCATAGTTGGTTGCACAAGGCTTCACGCAAATCGAAGGTTTGGATTGTGATGAAACTTGAGCTCTCGTAGCAAGAGTAGATACTATTAGAATTTTAATTGCTTTTGCTACTCACCATGATTTTAAGTTGTGGCAAATGGATGTAAAGAGCGCTTTTCTTAACGGTCCACTTTCCAAGCTTGTCTACGTTGAGCAATCATCGGGTTTCAAAAATTCAAAATTTTCAAATCACGTCTATAAATTCAATAAGGCACTTTAGGGATTGAAGCAAGCACCATGTGCATGGTATGAGTGTCTAAAGTAGTTTTTGATAAGGAAAAGCTTCGGAATGGGTAAATCTGATCCTACATTCTTTACTAAGTTAGTAGATGGTGACATCTTTGTATGTCATGCTTATATTGATGATATTATTTTTGGATCTACTAATGAGCGTTTTTGCGAGTAGCTCAGTCGTTTAATGACTAAACACTTTAAGATGTCAATGATGGGAGAGCTCAAGTTCTTCCTTAGACTCCAAGTGAAACAAATGAAGGAAAGAACTTTCATTAGCCAATCAAAGTATATGAAAGACGTGCTTAAAAAGTTCGAGATAAGCGACACCAAGCCAATCAAGACCCCTATGCCAACAAATGGACATCTTGATTTAAATGTTAATGGTAAGGACGTCGACCAAAAGGTATATCATTCTATTGTTGGCTATTTCCTTTATCTTTGTGCATCTAAGCTTGATATTATGCTTAGTGTGTGCATGTGTGCAAGATTTCAAACCACACCTAAAGATTGCTACTTAGTGACAGCCAAGAGAATCTTAAGATATTATTTGATACACACTCCCAACTTTAGCCTTTGGTATCCTGAAGGGTCAAACTTTGACCTAATCGGCTATTCGGATGTGCATTATGCCGGTTGTAAAGTGGATAGGAAGAGTACCTCTGGTACTTGCCAATTCCTTGGAAGGTCATTCGTTTCATGGGCGTCCAAGAAACAACATTCTGTTGCCCTATCCATAGTCGAAACTGAATATATTGCTGCAGGACATTGTTGTGCCCAATTACTTTGGATGAGGCAAACGTTGAGAGATTATGGCCTTAACCTCAACCACATCCCAGTTTTGTGTGACGATGAGAGCGCAATAAAAATAGCCAACAATCCCATCCAACACTCCCGAACAAAACATATCGATATTTGCCACCACTTTCTAAGAGACCACTCAAACAAAGGTGATATCGATATTACCCATGTGAGAACCGAAAACCAACTAGCCGATATCTTTACCAAGCCTCTTGATGAGAGAAAATTCTACGAGTTGCGGAGTGAATTAAATATTCTTAACTCTCGGAATGTTGTTTGACTTGTTTGCTCACATTGTTTGGTGATTGCAAAGTTCATTAAAAGATTTATGCCATCTATTATAGCTATATAGGTCTATATAAAGTAATTGATTGATTTGGTTCTTTGGATATACCTATCCTATTTATTCATGGGTGACCCTAGTTTGATTGGTTGATATGCTTACAGGTCATTCATGGGTAAATTCAACTCTTAGAACTCCCCTCTTATCTATCTTCGAAGTGTTTGGAGAGACAATCTTTAATTTCTAGTAGAAGGGGGATCAGATGTTCTGATCTCCATCGGAACTCTCGGTGTGATCTAGTGGGCATGCCGTCGGAACTTCCGGTCTGTGTCAGTATTTCCGACGAGACTAGGCCCAGGTCATTTGTTTCTGGGTCCCGTCCTTTTCACCCCACATTTTCACCTCCAATGATTTTACCCTCTCATTCTCTCTCCTCGCGGACGGCCCTGGTGGCAGGGGCGATTTCGGTGGTGTGGCGGCGACGGTCTCCTTCGAGCGGCGCGGCGTCTCCTTGACATCACTGATGGTCATGGTGGTGATGACTTCGACGACAGTGATCCTAAATGGAATGGGTAGTCTTTCCCAGTCTCTATCCCTTTTCGGTGTCTTGATGCCAAAGGGGGAGAAAAGGCTTCGGGGAAGATTATGAACCTTTATCTATCTATCCTTCTTAGATTCCTTTGTGTGAAACTTGGATGATTAATTATGGCTATGTGCGAAAACTATGTTTTAAACTTTACTCGATTTGGTTGTAAGACTATGTGATGATCAATGTGGTAAATGTGGTGATGAACTGATGTAATGGTGGTTATTTATTTGCTTATTCAATTTAGCTTGTGTGTTATATCCTGTCATATTACATTTAGTACTTGTTGCCAAGATATAGGGGGAGATCTTGTTATTATTCTCGTCATAATTTTAGGGAGAGCTCTCAGCTATATTCTTGTTTAAAATTCTGTTATTTATATTCTCCTGTGAGCTATAGTTGTTGCCATCAATACACCAAAAAGGGAGAGATTGAAAGTGCATCTAGGCCCTAAGTAGGTTTTGGTGATTTATGACCAATAATTATAGAGGTAATGCTTTTATTTTAAGATATACACATGTTAATACAGGTTAAAAGTGGTGGAGTACCCCTCAAAATTTTATAGGTTGAAGATGGCATCAAGATTCTATTTATTTGCAAAATTGTAATTCTTTATTTCTTGAGTCTAGGCATGACGTACTATAAAGGAGGATGCGACGGAGAAGCATATAAAGGTTCCTAAGTGCTCAAAGTAGGTATCTCGAAGTTCGTGTCAGTTTTGCACTCAAAATACTCTCTATACAAAACCTACCCCATCGGAACATCTGACATGCGTTGGAACATCCGACGGTGTGACGCAATCAGCATGCTACCAGCGCAATCTAGAAAGCACCCCGTCGGAACATCCGATTTAGGTCAGAACATCCGATGTAGGTCAGAACATCTGACGCGGGATACACTGCAGCAACGACCACATTTCGAGATCTTCCATTTAAAACTCTCCTGCACCACCTATCATATGTTACACACTGATTGATTGAGATTTTGAATCCTTCGCTCCATTATTTATTAACTCTCAAGAACACAAGCCTTTCTCTTTCTTGTTCATCTTGTGAGATCTAGATCTTGAGAGAACTTGGCATCCAAAAGCGCTCCACGAATTAGAGCCATCAAATTCATGAGCACTTAGAATTCTAAACAATTCTCCGCCGCATTTGTTACTCCTGGAGGCTTGAAGGGCTTCTAGAAGGCTAGATGTCGCCGGTGAGCCGCCGAACTTTGTTTGGTGCGCCTTTAGAGTCTATGAAGGTTTGATTCCGCCTCTGCAAGGTAAATGACTCATGTAGTGAGGACCGGTGAGTGCTGTTGTGCAACGCCGGGAGGGGATTAGGGTGTTGGTGATCTGGGCTTTTGTGCCTTCCCTAACAGTGAGTAGGATCTCCATTTAAAGATCCAAACATCGGTAAACAAAAATCACTGTGTTCTTCGTCTCGATCTTGAATAATTTAATTTATTTGCAATAAGTTGGATCTACTAATGTTTTTGACTTGTTCTAAATATTATTGAGTAGATCTAAACTTCGTTGTGCAAGAAATAAACTTTTATTGCAGGTTTACTTCAACTTCGGATCAATCAGGATCGGAACATCTAATGCGGATCAGAACATCCGACGCACGGTGCACTGGACCTCATCAGAACATTCGATCTCCATCGGAACATCCGACGTGCCTGTTACTGTTTTGAGTGTTTACTTTTCTTTTTTGTTTTATTCCCTTATTCACCCCCTCCAGGCGGCATATCGATCCTTTCAGTCTTATCCAATGTGGACTACATGGGCCTCGGGTGTCCTCTAGAAGGCCCATGAGGAGGCAGATAGGAGTCGACTCAAGCCGGCTGGATCGGGATAGAGATCACTCAGGTTACGCATAACATGATCACCAAGGATGCTCCAAAGGATAGAGTCGAGCTCCATGTAATTAGGAGATTCATACTTGCATATCATGTACCGGTATAACCGAATTTGGTACCATATACTGGATAGAGCCATGTAACCTCATCCCCCTACACTATATAAAGGGAGGGGTGCGGGGGCATAGAATAATCGAATAGCTACATCAGCATAGACATCTCCATCACCTACGAATTCACGAAGAAACATAATCTCATAGCACAGGACTAGGGTATTACCTTCGAGTTGAGGGCCCGAACCTATATAAATCCCTGTCTTGTGTTACCATCTGGCTTGGTTCTAGCGCATAACCCCATAATACATTCATTGCCGATGGTGACCCCCGATTCGCCACAAGTCAACAGTTGATGCGCCAGGTAGGGGAACGTGTCAAGATCATTGCTCAAGCTAGATGGCTTTTCCATGATCGCCGTCCGACGCTCTCAGGCCGAGGCAATCGCTACGCTTCGGTTCTCTGGACTTCATCGCCGACAACATCGGCAATCTTCGTCTCTACCCTCCTGGAGAGATCGTCTCGCAAGAAGGTACACGCACCCTATCGCATCCCTTGCCTTTTGGCTTGGAGAACTCGGCACGTGCTTTCGGCAGAGTAATCCGTCAGAGGTCCCACTTCGCGTCTTTCCTCGAAGAGTGCAGAGAAGGACTCGGCGGAGACGCCTACATGGGTACGGATGTCATCCGGCCCAAGGAAGACTCGATATCCCGGATCGGATCTCCCTCCGGTCTCAGGAATCCTGCCGCGACCCTTGAGCGGATTGTTCCTGCAATTGGGACAGGAGGTGACCATACGGAGAATCGATCTTTTTGATTCAGTCAGAGTCATCCGATCGGATCCGACCACGTTCGTGGGTGTCATTAATGCTAGCAAACCCATTGAACAAAGCGAGCAGGTCAGCTTCTCTCTCTCTCTTAGACACTGAGTCTAATGACAGCATGGAGATCTGCAATTACAATGAAGTCTTCGTCCTCGACGCGGACGACAATCGCTCTGCTTCTCAACCAGTCGGGAACGAGGCAGCAGCCACTGAGGCAGTTGAAGCGGACCCGCGTCACGCTGAAGATCAAGATCGCCTGCACCAACTTCTATCCGCGGCCGTAATGTCCAGAACGAGCTTTGCGCTGTAAAGCTGCGGGACCAAGACATCTACACGACTCCTTAAGCAAACATCGTCGCCTCAAAGACCCTTATCGAGACCATCGTACCGCACCTTCCCGAAGACAGCCCGCTTGTCCACACCTTGGCTCGTGCGACAGCCATGGTCGAGATGGTGGCCATCCAGAACGAGGCACACCCGGCTCTGACCACAACGGCTCATAGCTGCTATGTGCGAAACCAGAGCAAGGCGCGTGCCTCCGCTACCGGTGGATCACATCAATCAACTAGTCATGACCTCCGCCACAACATAGAAGCTAGAAGAAGGGAGCATATCGATGACGAGCGAAACTCTCGCAGCTGTCGCAGTCGGTGCAATGATGATCACGACGAGAGCACCGTCAGTTCGCGGGACCATCATCAAGAACATAATCGCCAAGATCCGTGGTGGGAGCATCGCAGCAGATCCTCGTGGCGACGGCGGCCACGACCCTTGGAGGGGATTCGAGCGTTCACCCCGGACCTTTGCCGAGTGGTTTGGCCGGACGGTTTCAACCTCAAAGGCATCGACAAGTTCGATGGCGAGAGGGACCCAAAGAACTGGCTGCAAGTTAATGCCTTAGCAATCAGCGCGGCAGGAGGTGATCAGAACGTAATGGCGAACTATCTGCCAGTCGCTCTGACCCCAACCGCCCAGACCTGGCTCATAGGACTCCCAGAGAACTCTATCGAGTCTTGGGATGACCTCCGGGAGCAGTTCATCGCCAACTTCTAGGGGACCTACGAATGGCCCGCCGGGAGATGGGGGATTGGACAACTACATCGACGCAAGAACAAGACTCTTCGAGAATTCATCAAGCGCTTCACCAAGAAGAAGAACGAGATCCGGGATGTTTCGGAACAGACAGTCATTGATGCCTTCTTCGCTTGGTGTAAATCCAAGGAGTTGATCAGGCAGATGACTCGGGACCCCCACGAACTTTCAAAGCCATGTTCACAATGGCGGATAAGGAAACCAACGCTGAGGAGGCCATCATGAACTATCATGGTGGCCACGACGGAGGTTCTAAGAAGAAGCCTAACGACGAACAGGGCAAGCCCAAAGACAAGAAGCGCAAAGGGGACGAGAGGGTCGCCAACGTGGAGCACAATTGGCCTAAGCCCCCCAACGACAATGACTATAATAAGGTCATGGAGGCAGCATGTCCCTTTCACCCACATGGTAAGCATGCTGCCAAAGATTGCCTTATTCTGCAGAAGTTCACCGGTAACTACAAGCAATCAGCGGTAAAAGGTGGTCACGGCAAGAAGCCAGACGGGGATTACCAAGACACTGAGCGTGTGATTAGCTACATATTTGAGGGTTCCGATGCGTATGAGTCCAAGCGGAAGCAGAAGCTTACCACTCTGGAGATCAACGCAATCCTGCCAGCGGCCCCCAAGTACCTGCGTTGGTCAGAGGTGCCCATCACCTTCGATCGATCGGACCACCCTGATCGGATTGGCTTCCATGGGAGGTATCTGTCGATGGTTGGGATATTGACCCAAGTCAACTAAGGTTCTTCAAGAGGGAGATAGGAGACACGCCGAACAAGACGAACAACAACGAACAGGAGATGTGGCTTTTATCCCGGTTCAGCCTCTCGAGAGATAATGTTTCTACGCCGGCCTTTCTTATATATCAAAGATGATTACAAGAGGTGGCTCGACGAGACGAACAAGTCTTGGCGAGATTATGGAGTATACGTGCAACAATGCAGCGATCAGATGTCTACGAAGTGCTAAGATGCGAAAGCTCTTGGCCAGGGTCCTCTAAACGTCGTAGGGGCCCTGTTTATATAGTGCAGAGCAAACCGACCTACCGAGGGAATATCGGGCCGGGCTAACTACGAGATCGTAACGAACTCAGTACATGCCAAATATATCTCGAGGCAGATAAGGCATAATCCTAGTCTTGGGGATCACGACGTCCGCTTCAATCCGGGAAACCAACGTCCGGGTCTTCACGTAGCCGTGCAGAACTCTTGTTCGAGTCGGACTCAAACACGATTCCTTGGCCGTTACGCACCATGCCAACCAGGAAGCTGTTCGGCAAGATGCATATGGGCCAGATAGAACCTTCTAGGGAACTGGGCCCTGGCAGGCTATTAGATTGGGCCGTCAGGGAGTGGGCCATGGCAATGGGCCGTAATTTTATCCCCGACAGTATCCATTGGTGGTAGATCCGGTCGTTCGAGAAAACAAGTTGAAGAGGGTCCTGGTCGATGGCGAGAGTGGGATTAACGTCCTCTTCGCCAAGACCTTGGATCTGATGAAGATTCCTCGTTCCGAGCTACGGCAGGGATCATCTCCTTTCCACGGGGTAATCCCCGGGATGTCCGCAGTACCACTCGGGTAGATCTTGTTGCCGGTCACGTTCAGGACCAAGGACAACTACCGGACCAAGAGTCTGAGTTTTGAAGTGGCTGATTTCGAGAAGGCATGTCATGCCATCTTGGGAAGGACGGGGATCGCCAAATTTATGGCCGTCCCTAATTACACCCATCTCGCTATGAAGATGTCGGGCGCTAATGGTGTAATCACCATCCCGACGACGTGAAGCAATCTCTAGTCTACGACAGCGAAAGCTACGAGATGGCGTAGGCGCTTGATACATCGGCCGAGATGTAGAAGATCCGACGGGCAGTCGCATCCCTTCAAGGGGAGGGAGACATACCAGCCAAAAAGCAGGCCAAAACCTCCATCCAGGCACCTGAAGAAACTAAGAAGATTGTAATATTAATGGCACCCCACCGGTTAAGGGCAGCAGCCAAGGGGATCGATCCCCACAACCCCTGCGCCCTACTTCTTGCAGGGCAAACCGCCGCCGCCCCAAACCTTCCTCTCTCCCGTCCCCATTGCCAATCCACCAGGCTGCGCCGTCACCGCCGTCCCCGCTGTCCCCACCGTCTTTCCCCACCGGTGGAGCGCGCCGCCGCCGCCAGCCGCCACGCCGATGTTGCCGCCACCGAGCCGCCTCAGGCCGCACCGCCGTTGCCGCCCGTGGCGCGCCTCCACTGCTTGGTGGCCGCGCCCCGGTCCCCGTTGTCGCGCTGCCCTATCGTCGCCGCTGCCGTCCTTGGGATCACCGACCAGCGGTCGCTGCCTCCTGGAGGGATGTTGTTTTCATCCCCAAGTGCTACTAAAGGTACTGCTCGTAGTGATCTAGTAGATGAGAGGGTGGATGGGGAAATGAGGTAGGGGAACTAGGCTTGATAATTGATTCTAATGGTGCAATTAGATGAGTACTCCTAGGTTTTCCTCGCTCTAGATGGTGGATTTCGTGGATTAGTGAGGATTATTGGGTGGAGTTAAAGCTTTAGAAGAGGAATCTAGTATGCAGCAGGTTCGGGTGTGGTTTTCATCTATTTATGATTCGATTCAAGGGTTGGTGCTATGAAAGAAATCGTGCGTCTATGTCTTAGCTTCGTTTCGAGTGCAAGAACGCTGAAAACGGTTAAGCGGATTGGGAGTTATGTTGATTTTAGTGTTTGCTGTCCGGAAAGTTAATCCCTGTCTTTAAAGGTCTATTAGCCCTAGATGGGCTATTTTAGGGGAGACCGATTGTTGGCATGGTGTAGATTATCTATGTTGCTCTTATAGATAGCATTCTTTTGAGATTTATTATTATGCTCTATATATAGGTGGAGGTATGGAATCGATGTCGACTACGCATCATGCTTGGTTGAAAGGCAAGTATATGTTAAGAAATTATTGGTTGGATAATATATGGCTAAGTGGTTTAATGCTTTATGCTTGTCCTTGTGATATGGATGGAGATTTGGTTTTCGTACCTATGTTATGTGAATTGTCTATTTATGTTGTTTGCATTGCTCAAGGATGAATGTTTGTGGTAAGTGAAAGAAGAGCATTTTGCATCATGTGCATATGAACCAGGTCGGTGAGAAAGTCACTTTTGACTAGTCCGGTGAGGTCGGTGAGAAAGTCAAAAGTGACTAGTCCGGAGTGCTCTGAAGTCCTACTTGGTAGGCACTCCACGGGAGTGGAGTAATTGGTCCCCGCCTGAAAAGGACGGGCAAGGTGTGGCATCGACGGGTGCGCACCTAGCTATATTGATATGAGCTCATAGTATAGACGCATGTGCATTGCATTGCATCGAATACCTGGAGAGTGAGTTTGTTGGAATGGTTGTTATAATAGTTGTTTCCTCTGAATGAGATTGTCGAAGAGATCTTGATGGCCTTTATGCTCTATGCCCTATGCCCTTTATGTTTATACATATACTTTGCTGAGTATTCCCCGATACTCACTCTTGCTTTATTTGGTGTTTTGGAAGAAGTCCACATTGCCTCCGTCAACTATTGAAAAAGTTCACTTTTCCTCCCTCTATGTTAAATGGGTGAGATCTGGCCGTCCAATCTTGCATCGAACGGCCACAAATGAGTTGAGGGAGGAAAAATAAACTTCTGCAATAGTTAAGGAAGGTAAATTGAACTTCTTCCTTTGGTTTTTAGGTACTAGTGATGTCAATCATGCATGGGGATGGGAAAATAGAACATGGACTTGAGCACTCACTACCTCTCATGTTGAATTAGTACATTGGTTTCATATGAGTTTTATTTAAATAGTTGTCATGTGTATAAGTGAGCGTTGCAGTTATTGTAGGTTTTAGATTGGCTATTGGTTGATAGAAATGTAAATTTGTTCTCTTGATATAAATTCCCTGTCATGGATGCCCATATAAACAGGGGAGATGCTGTCGAAATTTAGAGTATTTAGGATAGTTAGTAGCATTCTGGGTTCTCGAGGAACTTGGGTGTTACAAATATAGCGTTGGACCCATCCGATCTAGCTAAAACAACCATGATTGGGATAGGTTTGATAGCAAATAGGAAGACGCGCTCGTCACTTTCCTCTGGAGAAACCAGGATGTGTTCGTTTGGAAGCCTTCGGATATGCCTGGCGTTCCGAGGAAGGTGATCGAGCACTCTTTGCACGTTGATGACAAGGCACGACCAATCAAGCAACGTTTGTGAAGATTCGCACCAAATCAGAAGGATGCCATCCGGGATGAAATTACCAAGTTGTTGGCAACACGGTTCATCAAGGAAGTATACCACCCCGAGTGGCTAGCAAATTCGGTCCTGCTACAAATAAAGAACAAGACATGGCATATGTGCGTCGACTACACTGACCTCAACAAAGCTTATCCTGAGGATCCTTTTAGGCTCCCCGCATCAATCAAATGGTTGATTCCACCGCTGGGTGCGAGCTCATAAGTTTTCGGGACGCTTCCTCAGGCTACCACCAGATCAGCTTGAAGGAGGAAGACTGCGTGAAGACATCATTTATTACGCCTTTTGGTGCTTTCTGTTATATCGCAATACCGTTCGGGCTGAAAAACGCTGACAGAACCTATCAGCGCACCATGCAGCGGTGTTTTCACACTCAGCTTGGCTGCAACATGAAAGCCAACCTCGACGACGTCGTCGTGAAGACACGAACAAAACTAGATCTCATAACAGATTTGGCCGAAACATTCGAGAGTCTAAGAGCGTATCGGATGAAATTGAATCCTGAGAAGTGCATTTTTGGGGTTCCATCTGGTAAGATACTCGGATTATCGTATCTCATCGGGGATCGAGGCCAACCCAGAGAAGATCGGCGCCATCATGAAGATGAAGCCCCTGACCAGTTAGAAGGATGTGCAGAAGCTCACTGGATGTATTGTGGCACTCAGCAGATTCGTTTCCCGACTCGGAGAACGCGGCATGCCCTTCTATAAGATCTTACGCCAACAATATGGTTTTCAGTGGACGGCGGAAGTACAAGAAGCCTTCGTAGAATTCAAAAGGTTCCTCACTACGTCACCGGTGTTGGTCCCGCCCAAGCCCTAGGAGCCCCTCATACTTTGCATCGGGGCTACGACTCACATAGTCAGCAGCGTGTTGATAGTAGAAAGGGATGAGCAAGGCTCCTTCCAGAAGGTGCAACGCCCGGTCTACTTCGTCAGCGAAGTATTGGGCGACTCCAAAACAAGGTACCCTCATATTCAAAATTCTCTACTTACCACTGGAGTAGGGTTCGACAAACGGTATGGGCCTAGGCAATTCTCATTTTCTATAATTAAGCCCGGAGCAAAAAGCTCTGTCACTCGGCTGATCAGAGATTTTTGGGAGATTTGTTCTTCACTCTCCTTTGTGGCATCTTTGGGTCCCGAATATTCAAATTCGAGACGCACCCCTTCTTTGATGGGC
Organism: Raddia guianensis; assembly: GCA_036346415.1. Lineage (NCBI taxonomy): Eukaryota > Viridiplantae > Streptophyta > Magnoliopsida > Poales > Poaceae > Raddia > Raddia guianensis. The sequence goes on from CM070543.1 coordinate 11,715,645, forward strand.
TGGACACGGCGGAAGCTATAGTTTATGATTACACCAATGCCGGTTAGCCCATGGTCTTCAGTTTCCCAAGAAGGGGAAGCAGTTCCTTGACCTGGCTCTTTCGCTCTTGGCGAGGGGGGAGAGCCAGGAGGTGCGGACTATGGGACATTCTCCTGAGAAGGACGGAAGGACTAGGGGGAGATTGGCGCAATAAAACTACTCGGAATGCCAGCCCTTGTTCAAAGTCCTCATGGGAAGATTGAAATAGATCTTCTTGGCTCCTTCCCACAGCTGGAAGCCAGCGCCGCCTATGGCCCTGGGGGAAGTTTCGTTGGGAAAGGGATTGAGAATAAAAAGGGATCTAAAAAGATCGAAATGAGCCGCGATCCCGAGATACACCTCGCAGACAGGGATAAAGACCTCAATTTGAAAGATTGAATTGGGGTTGAGATGAGTCAATTTGATCCCGTAGAAGTGCAATCACCCCCTAAAGAAGGAAGAGCATGGAAGGCCGAAGCTGTGAAGAAAGAAGGACTCGAAGACCACTACCTCGTCAGACCGAGGGGTGGGGGAGGACTCGCGGAGGCGGCGCGCCATGAGATCAGCTCCTCTGTGGGGAGCACGGCAGTGGATACGAGCCTTTGCAGTCGTCAGTCAGTGGTGATGGACTTCATCCACTCTCTAGCGCTCTTGGTCACTTTCGGGGCAGCAGGGGATGTAGGAGCCATTGCTACAGCGGTGCCTGTGGCGGTGGAGAACGCAAAGAAGGTAAACCCTAGCAGCGGAGTTTGCTGGAGTGGACGAAATTATTGTCGCGAGAAATGGGCGAGGTGAAGCGATTCATTTCCTTGTTCCCAAATATAAAAGGGCCACATTGCGCATTTTGGGCTAGGCGTTATCTGACGATGGAATGCGGCCTTTTTAAGGGGGCTTGGCTAACCACTCGGATTGCCTGGTGGTGTCCCTAGAAAGGTTTGCTCAGACGTCGGATGCCAGTTCGGGATACTCAGATGAAGACAACATCAGTCGGGGATTTAATGATTAACAATCCGATGAGAAGATCAAGACAAGGGATTTCATGATTTATCCAAAAGATTTTCTTATTATGCCTCTTAGGCCAGATTCCATATGCTCTGTGGCGTAGCACAATGAGCTAGGGCTTGTTGCTGGCTAGCAGAGAAGCAAACGAAAAAAAGGAAAGGACTACTCCGACGGCCACTTCACATCAAGGCTGGAGGTGACCAGCGTGTCCTTTAAGGGCGTGCGCGCTAGGAAGAGTTGCGGGAGGCCGTGGACAAGAACCCTAATGGCATCTTGAGCGGTGCATTTCGCTTGATCCTTGCTCCAACTTTGCCATTCGGCTGCAATGGCGGCTCTTTCGGCGGTGGCACAAGCGATTTGCTCAGCGACACCGGCTTCCCACGCATCCATCGGTTCTCCTTGACCTTCCATTGAGTTGTGGAGAAAAAGGGGAGAGGCTTGAAGAAGAAAAGGGGAGAAAAAACTTGAAGATCGGATGAGGCGTAATGCGCTGCATCTGGGCCTTTTTTATATATTTGGAGAAGCTCAAGAGACGCACCTCACTATCCGTTCTGAACACAGTAAAACCATCATGGCGATGGGACGGGAGTGGGTGCGGTTCCGTTTCCCAGCGGAAGCGCGTGACACTTCGGCTGGGAGAGAAGGGCGCGAAAACTCTTCGCCTTCCTTAAAATAGGCTTGGGTTAAATAAGCAAAGGGCAATCCCCTTAATAGGCTTTCTTAATAGTGCGCCACCAACAGTGGTGACATGTTAATGTCGAGCCTAATTCGGCCTCGGTATCCCCTTGAGGGCATATGACCGGAAGCGCCACATTGAAAAATATTTCACGGCATACCCCATGTTGGGTCACTAGCCAACTTTGCATGTTCAAGGTTGGGTGTTGGTGAAATTTGGGATTTGTTTCGAAGGTATGATTTCTTAAAAGGTCGCTAGTTTATACCGCTACCCGGATACAAATACCTCTCGGCTAAACTGTATCCAACCGGTCCGCCCTTAAGTGGGTCGACGGATGATCCCTTCTCTGGTCGGGACAGGTACCGCTCGACCTTAAGTGGGCCGACAGCTGATCCCTTCTCCGGTCGGGACAGGTACTGCTCGGCTGGAAGACGTGCCCCATGCTAGGCCGAGTGCTGGTTCTTGGAAGTCAAGGCCAGACATCTGATGCTTTACATCCTTTAAATGCATAACTCATTGCATGCTGCAAGACGGAAGCTATGATTGCATGGTTTAAGGCACGCTCCATGATGAGCCGATGGCTGCTTTCGCAATGCGAGAGTGGGTGCCAAGTAGTCGAATTCGTCCGTTGAAGCGATGTGCCAAATAGGCCGAAAAGCTGGAATTACGGTATTACCGAGCCAAGCGTTGCTTTCAACACAAAGGACTTGAGATTCTTGAGTTCTTTACAATCTCTTTTCAGATTGTAGGAGACATTGACAAGACCAGTCGGCCGGACATCTGATTCGATCATAAAGCACTCGGGGGCTACTGTGGAGTACATGGGCACCGGGTATCTTCTAGAAGGCCCATGTGGAGGCAGATAGGGAGTGACTCAAGCAGTCTGGATCGGGATAGAGACCACTTGGGTTACGCATAACTTTATCACCAAGGATGCTGCTTAGGATAGAGTAGAGCTCCATGTAATTAGGAGATTCATACTTGCATATCATGTACCCGTATAACCGAATTTGGTACCATGTACTGGATAGAGCCATGTAACCTCACCGCCATCAAAACGAAGCACAACCGAGACGTTAAGTGCCGCAACCACCATCAAGCGTGTGCCCCACCCCCCATCAAGCGCCACTGGAGCAACGATAGCCACCAACATCAAGTGGAAGGCTCGCCAGGAGCTTGAACACACTTTGCTAACACCAAGTCGCTAGGAAGAAAAAGAGCAAACAACGTTAGCCATAGAAGATCTCCATGATGGTGCACCACGCTTTAAGCAACCCTGCACACCAAGGAGAGGCGGCGGGTCCCAATCGGCTGCTATTTCTCACTAATAAGGGGAGGAGTGGGGACACGCCCGATCCACTGCCTCTCCAGAAGGAGGTGGGAGAGGCAGGAGGCTAGCACAAAGCAAGAGTGCCCACTAAGGACGCCACCCGCGGCGGTTGGCTCTAGAGGTGCAAGGCCGTCACGGGTGGAAACATGAAGGGGACTGTAAGATCAAGCCTCCCTTGGGCTTAATGTTTTGGTAATTGATGCCAACTGGGCCTCGACGGATCGCATCAAGGCTAAGGATCTTATTTTCTAGTTCTTCTATTTTCCTTGTGTGCGTGAAACGCTTTCGCCCATCCCGCCTATTGATGTCTGCAAGATCATCTCTCCGTTGTAGGTCCCATCGAGCACAAGTTCCACCATCTGAGTGAGTTCGAGCGGGTTCTAGAGATGCCAGGTGTCCAGGGTTCGAGAGAGTTCGGGGGAGTACAGCTGTCCAGGGTTTTCGTAGCCGCCAAGTTCAAAGCCAGATATTTTTTAGGCGCGAAACCTCCCGCCAATTCCACAAGTCGACAAGATAGGCCAACAACCCTAGGTGTGACGTCGGACGAAGTCAGATAGTCAAAACTCGAGTGGAAAAATTTCAGCCCCACCGGACTGCGTCCGATAGCCGTCGGACGGCGTCCGGTGAGCACAAGCCAAATTCTGGCTAAGTCCCAAAATCACATCCACTGTCGGACGGCGTCCGACGGTCTTCGGACAGCGTCCGACAAAGCAGCCGGATTCCAACGACCCAACTCAAAATTGGCTAAGTCTCAGTTCACGAGCCACCGTCGGACGGCGTCCGACAAACGACGGACGGCGTCGGCGAAGCTTCATCAGATCTCTGTGAGCGTCCGACGGCACCGGACGACGCTCGTCAACGGGTGCGACAGAGTCACCGTCGGACGGCGTCCGACAGACCGGACAGCGTCCGACCACGGCTAATCCCGCGACCAAACACGTGGGCACTTATTCACGCCACGCTTAGCTCACCGACGGACGCGTCCATCGAACCAACCGGACGGCCCCGGTCAAGTTCAAATTTTGGCAAAACCCACCGTCGGACGGCGTCCGACGGAACCGGACGGCGTCCGATAGAGTGATTCAAACTTCGCGATTTAATCTGAGCCGTCCATTTCTAGGGTTCCGCCTTGGGCCTATAAATAGGGGCTTGGTGTACGGGGTAAAATGGAGAGAGCCATCATTAGCAGCCACCCCTTGCCTTAGCCACCCATGAGAGCTCCTCCCATGGCACCCACCTCCACCTAGGGTTCCATGTGCTTGAGAGATTGAGAGGGAGAAGAAGAGAGGAAGGAGAAGAAGAAGGTGATCCCTACCTCCTCCCATCATCTTCAAGGTTTGCCCCATCTCCCATGGCGTTGTTGCCCTAGTTTTCATGGGGAGTGAGAAGGGGTAGTGGTGAGAGACGATCTCGATCTTGTGCTCTTGGGACTTCGCCACGGAGAGATCGTGCCACGCCACGGGCTTCATCAACCGTGACGACTACATCCGCTCCATCCGCTGAGGCACAAGTCCGCCGTGTGTCGGCGGCCATCTCCGTGTGTCGGGGGTGCCACGGTTTCCGTGTGTCGGAGCCAAATCCTCCATGTGTTGGGGGTGTCTCATGTGTTGAGACGAAACCCACCGTGTGTCGGTGGTCGGTGCCGTGTGTCGGTGCGGTGGGTGTGAGTGCTCGCCAGAGAGAACTCGCCTCTGTGTGAAGGCTTGGAGCTCGCCACCATGTGTTGGTGAAGAGCTACCATGAGTGGATTGAGGGCTAGGGACGAGAGAGTCCCGACTTCTCTGTGAGAAGTTTCTCAACGGAGACGAGGTGCTCATGTGTTGAGCACCGAACTTGATAAACACCTCGGTTTATGCGTCTTCTCATCTTACTTGTTTAATTACGATATTGTCTTGATCGCTTGCATGTGAGTGCCATCGAGCCTCCTAGTAGTCGCCAGCATTATTGTGACCATTTCCGCAACTAGACTCTAGGTCAATCGATAGCTTGGGCTCTTAATTTGATTAAGTAAATCTGCTTAATCGAGAGAAGTAAAATTTAAAAAGGGCCGATTCACCCCCCCCTCTCGCCTAGGATCCTTACAGGACTAGATGAAGCTTTATGGGGTGAAGGTGCACACCACATCAACGGCCCCTTAGACGACGCCTCCATGTCAAGGAGAAGTGGTAGTTCCTTCATTAAGGGAACGACGACCTAACGATTGGTGATGCCCGTCCGTAGTGAGGAGGAGCATCACAACAATGCCAAAAAACACCAGTGGACTACATGGGCCCCGGGTATCCTCTAGAAGGCCCATGAGGAGGCAGATAGGGGGCGACTCAAGCCGGCTGGACCGGGATAGAGACCACTCGGGTTACGCATAACTTGATCACCAAGGATGCTCCTGAGGATAGAGTCGAGCTTCATGTAATTAGGAGATTCATACATGTATATCATGTATCGGTTGTTGACGTCAATTAAACGCCAATTTTATACGTCAACATATTCTGCAATTCCGGCTATTCGAGGGAAAATCAAGGTTTATACTAGCATTTTAATTATTCTAATAAAGTTACACGAGTTGTGGTAGTATTTTGCATGCAGGAACCAACTGAGCGAAAATGGGACCGAGTCGGGCAAAAGAGTGGGTCACAGACCACCCTAGGTCAACCGACCCAGCTCCTTCACCCACCGAGCCAGATTGCACCGAGACTTCTACAAGAGATTCTAGAGTACATCCAAGCCGTTGATTTCATCGGTTTCATCCGAATGAGGAGTAATCCTCGTTAAGCATAGGATTCCAAAGGAACCCAATGTTACCGGTCTCCAATTGTCAAACCGACTCTGGGAGAAGATCTACACCATCAAAGGAGCATCCCATGGAAAATCCACGGCCGGGAGACGAAGGAGGTGGGTCGGCCGACCCACCTAGGCTGGCCGACCCAAAGGATTGAGCCCCCAGGTTCCCTTCTGGAGGAGGATGGGAGACACGTGTCCCTACACGGAGCACCCAGTTGGCTGCATAACACTATAAATAGACCCCCTCTCCTCACTTGTAACACAGCACAACACTTTCACCTCTTCATTCCACTTTGTAGAGTAGCTCTTAGTTAGTAGAAGTTGGGAGTTAGAGTCAAGTCGAGCTACGCTCGGAGTTCCGGAAGTGTCTTCGGGAATTCGGGTAATTGCTCTTGTACCCTTTCCTAATTGTTTCAATTGGTGAGACTACTACATTCATTGCTATAGTGTTGAACTTTATTTGAGCTGAGTATATCTGCATAAATGAGTTGTGTAGATTTGCTTTATCGGTAGCTTATATTCGTCTGGAATCAGTTTAGGTTCTCACTCATATAGTGTTAGAGCCAGACATTGAACCTAGATCAACTTCTTTTAGTACTAAGGAAGATTGATTAGGATTAGTCGCAGACGTGGTGTCTGAGATTAAGACTAACTCGGTTTACACTCGGGCCCACGTATATGTGGTAGGTGGTAGGTGGTGACAGCCCTATCCATCCGTAGATACTTAGTATCTCGTGCGTAACCCACAGCGTCCGGCTTTGGACCAGTAGAGCCAAATCGGAACGATCATAACCATTTGGGATTTCAATTCAGAATAGCAGGTGGTAGTGAGTATCCGAGCTCCGGCGACGAATATCAAGTGGACCACTAGTTGATTATCTTAAGCTCGCTCAATTAAACTGAATCACACTACTTTGTGAACTTATTAAAACTTGTCTCGTTTGAAGGAATTATATGCCCAATTGACAATCATAGGCCACATCGGGAGTGAGCTCAATGATATGTGGGACCACGTATGACGTGGGCTTCATGGACCATGTGAGACATGGGCCTTGGACCGGGTAAGGGCCTCTAGTGTAGAGGGCCCACAGTGGGACTATATAAAGGAGGCGGTGGAGAGGCTTGAGTATGCCCTGAGGAAATTAGGTTTTCCCTCTCCACCAAACCCTAGCCGTCACCTCTCTCCCTCGCCTGCGACCGGCGTTAGCACGTCGCCATGGGTAGATTCCGATCACCGGATGTGTGTATTCCTGTAGAGGCGCAACACTTGGGGCGCTGGCTTGATCAACCGCAAGACGAACCGAAGAAGACGACGTGATCTGTTCGCGTTCAGTTTCTGGCCGCGACCTTGTTTCACAGATTCCCGTTGATCTAGAGGGAATTTGGTGATGGAACTGGATGCGTTGGAAAGCTCTCGTCGTGGGCTTGTCCGTAGTGTTCAAGATCGTCGAAAACAGACTCCGTACGAGGCCGGGGCGTCCGTTTGAAGACAGGCTGCTCGAGGAGGTCGCGAATCTCGGCGAGCACGCGGAGCTCGTCGACGACCTCCACAGCATGGGGATCGGCCACGGCACACCTTGTGGCTTGTTGCTGACCAGCGAGGAGGAGGCGATGGGATCGCTGTGAACGACTACTTCCGTACAACTACGCGCAGATCGATTGAACCGGCTTCATCGACTCATCTTCCGCTACACCGCGCGTCGTAAGATAACTCGATCTGTGGTCAATTACTTGCAGGGGGTCCTGGGTCTCGGCAATAGAATTTGATTCTGTGTTAGCGTAGCGCCCGCGTTTCCCTTCAGTGGTATCAGAGCCATCCTGTTTAGTTCTTGATCTAGATCGGTTTTGGTCGCATATGTGATATGTGGGGTGCTGGATATATGATCTACCACCGTTCTCCGGTCTAGCCGATTGGATCGGTTAAGGTTTAATTGATGAGATTAATTACTTGCCTTGGAATTCAGTAGAAGAATCCGTAGTACTGATAGATCTGATCTGTTAGTAATTACTATTTCAATCTAATGGAATTAGGCATTGAGTTGACAATATCAGCATGGCTGGGCATTTTGTTCGTTGATGAGATCAACACGCGCTGCCATCAGAGGTTTAATTTGATTAATGTAATCAATGAAGCGTGCGGCTGATAAAGATCAACCGTACTATTACTTGTCTTGGCCCGTTGTTTTTCATTGATATGATCACAAGATTAGCCAAAAGGCAGGGTACGAGATCAACCCCGTGCATGCGCTATAGCAGCAGTTGATGTGATCAACACATGCCTACTGATCATGCTTTGCACGGCTACAGCTAGACTGCACCTGCAATGAGCCATGGTATGCATGTCTGGGATGCTAGCTAGATGACCGTATGCATTTGTTGCTGGCTAGATGGGCTCCAAATTTGATTTGGGTTGACCGGTTAGCTGCAATAGATGTCGCCTAAAGAAGGTAATTTGATTAACTTAATGTAAGGTTGGAGATTAGGCCAATATGATTAGTCTAATTTGACTCTGTTGATGCTATGGATGAAGAGTTTGGACGTGCACCTAGTTGCTTCCTGTGTGTTCTTAATGCCCATGCTTACAAGTGTTGCATACATGGATGCACCATGCCCTTGTTTTCTTGCTAGCTAACAGGTTGTCTAATATGATTTGCCGGGCCTCATTAGTTGCACGTAGTGTCAAGGTATGTGAATATGATTTATATCCTAAACATTTGGTGCATGGCAAAAGGGACTCGAGCACAATTGAACCTAGGCCTAATTATTTTACCCACGGTCAATTTGATTGGTTAGTGGAGAAGGGGTCAATAGCGATTGATTCTATAAAATATAGTTGGCCCAAGGATGTGAATGAGTTTAGTTCTAGATCAGGTTAAGAAAGAAATTTTCATTAAGTTAATATGATTAACTCGATGGAATTTTCGTGAAACTTATGACCAATGTTTGATTGTGTGCATATTGTTCGTCCTGATCCTCAGAAGATTTTGTAATTGTGCTATTACGTGCTGTTGAAATATGATTTCTTTGCATTATAGCCTTTACAATATTTTGTAATATGCTATGGTAGGTCTCGCTGGATATTTGTATTTGGCTAAGAAAAATTTTATCTGTCAGTGCCACATGCTAGATGAGGCATCACTACGCGTGAATACGATTCATGGTCTTATTTTTTTTTTGGACCGCCAAGTAAGGGCTAATGTGTAGTCCGGCATTGGATTAATATGATTAATTCGATCAAAGCGTCATGGGTAATATTGTGAACATGATTCACAGTTCAAACCCTGCCAACTAATGTGTTAGTAGGCTGAGTTGCTAATGAAATATTCATTGGGACAATATGATTGGCCCGGAGTGAGTTAATATGATTAATTCTTTGGAATTATTCATGGGCAAAAGATGTGAATATGATTCATTATGGGAAACTTGGTTTCCACAACACAAATTATTTATAAGCCTTTCATAATTGTTATAATTTCATACTATTTGGTAGAATTTGATTCTATGCAGATGTATGTAAATAGTTTGATCCTCGTGTATATGATGCATGTGTGGGATCTTACTGAGGCTTACATATTAATTTGTTATACTTGAGTAAAATCAAGTAGATGGCCTAGTGGATAGGAATGGGCGCATAGTGATAATGATCATCACGTCTTGGGCTATACCATACAGGTTAATCATGTATTTTCTGTGATGGTTTTCCTGCCCTGCTATTCTTAATAGAATAGATTTCTCTCAAAAAAATTAAGAGTTTGCCCTTTTCCAATAGCTGCACCCATTAAGGTCTTGTACGTTAATTGGTAGTTTCAGCATACAGCAGGGTGCCATTAATTTTCTTGATCAATGGGTGAAGTCAGACTTCACTGCATAGTGTTGGTTTTACTTAACGAAGCTATCAAAACGGTTTTGGGCTTCGAGGCAGGTGTGTTGGTGCTGTGCATTGGCGTATGCCACCCAACAAACAAGAGTCACATATGATGTGATTGGCAAGGGGTTGCCTACCTATGTCACTTAGTTCTAGGAGTCGCCTCCGCGCACTAGATCTTTGACCGACTATGGATCTTGTCCTATTTCAAGTCATCAGAGTGAATATGACTTGAGTGGGAGTATCTTTGTTAAATTGTTAAAGGATGTACGCAACATAAACATAGTTTAATATTTGTCGATATACCTGATGCTTTATTTTTGAGCTATATCTTTGATTAGTGAATCTTGATATATCTATGGTGATTGATATCGTTTTTGAGAATTGTTCTGTAGTTATTATGTAATTTTTGTTCTAAAAGTAGTACCTTGATGAACCAGCTTAAAATGCAATCTATAATTGAAGTGTTTACTATAAGCACTATAATGATTTTCTTTGTGCTTATTATCTCTTTCTTGTCATCATGAAATCTGAGCTATTGTAGCGAGATGAAATCATGAATGTCTGCAATATGATTGTGGATTTGGTGGGCATGTTTGAGAACCAAATAAAGGTTAAAGGATTTGATCCCTAAGTCATTGTTGGCGTGCAAGTTAGCACAAGAAAATTCGGTCAGCCATCATGTAGTCAATATGAATGATTGTTTGGGCATTGGAAAATATGGTTTTCCCTTTAGCTAATGGTTAGCTATTGATGTGATTTTCGGTTGCTCTTCATATTGACGAATTGCTTGGACAAATCACTGACCGAGATGCGTATGATGCATGTTAGAATAAGAGAGCATTAAGATTAGCTTTATCATGTGATGATGGTTCGAAAGACCGGCCGACTTGTGAAGGAGGCCGAGTCATGAGTGAAAGGGAAAGGTCGAGTTGGACCTGAGTACTAATGATTGGCACTACCCTGACACCGCAGGATAGGATTCTGGATTAATGGCAAGGGTATAAAAGTTGTCTCGTTTGACGTTGACATACTTTTAATGGCCCAATCCGAAGGATGACAGTCGGAATTAAATAATTGTTATTATATTTCGGGCATAAGCATGTTCAATATTTTGCTTCTTTTGAGTGGGAGATTGATTTGGCTTATGGGCATGCTCCATTAGTGAATGGATGTGTGTTATTAATCCTAAGGACTTGTGATGTCATTATGTTTCATTATCCATGTTATGGTACACTTTAGAAATGTTTGTGCTCATTTAAAGGTTTCATCTAGACATAAGGAAACAACCATATATGATATGGATCAGAAGGTGTTCCGTGCTGTTTTATCGATGTTTGGAGCGTGGAGCATGTGTAAGACGTCTGATGTCTGATAAGCTCACGCTTGACTAAGATAATTGTTTCTTTGTGAAGTGCAAAAAGTTTGCATATAAGGAAGGGTACGAGCTGCGAAGTGTTTGTTGCTTGAAATGGTTTTATTTTGGAAAAATTGTTTCTTCCAAAGTATTTAGTGGGAGCACGATGTGACTCGGAGTAATTCGGGGATCATTTGAAAGTGTTTCGGTTTCTACTAAATTTTCATATTATATATAAGTTGTTGTATGTTTTATGAAATAACCAACCCTGTATTGGTTCTAAAGCCAAATTAGACACCTATATGATAGGGAAGACAATTGTTGTCGGACTAATTTGAGCTTAAGAATTATATTGAAGCGTGATGGGCCTATACTCTGAAAGATGAATTTAAGACAAACTATGTGTGACAACTAAGTTTTGAACTTGATTGGTCCACTTGGTGCTGTCTAGATTCACCTAGCTACTGCTGCATATTCGATATGCTATATGAATATCAAAACGGATCTCTCTGAATGAGACCTAAGTGAGAATGTGTTTTGACATGGCCTCAAGTTTTGATGATTCATAAAGTGCTAGAGCATGTAAATTTTTGAACAAACATCTCAGAGATAAATATTTGTTTTGATGTGTAGTCAAATTGTTTGGCTAGTTCATCAAGGGCAAGTGGGAGAGCACTGATTTTATTGATCTTAAATATGTATGACATATAGTTGATCAGAAATAATATTCCGTAAATCTGCCATGTCTTGATTAAGAAATTGTTCTTCATGAAAGACTTTAGAATAGATTTGAAATTTTGGCATAAGGGTCTATAGGGATAGATCAGAAAGGCTAATTGGATTAGATCTATGTGTTGACATAGTGTTGAATGGGTCAGCCAGGAATTGTTTCCATGTATGCCACATTGGAGAGCAAGATTCAGTATTTGATACTCGACGAGCTTGATAAATTGCCAAAAAGGAGGGTTTTATGCCCTATGCATTAAGGTGAATGTCACCTATATGTAGATATCAATCTAATCCGAGTGAAAGTCACTAGATGTTAAGAAGCATTCTAAAATACTTGTGAAGTACAAAGAATGTGCCCTTTGGGAATGGTAGTCTGTAATGGTTACATCGCGCACCACTTCCAAACCATTATTTAATGGGGTTCAAAAGCTGAAACTGTTTCAGCTTAGACAAATATTACCACAACCTTTATTAAAGACACGCATGAGTATCGGATATTGGATATTCGGTTGATAAGCTCTGGTGCACGTGGATAAAATATAAGTAATAAGCCAACTAGGCAGTCTTGTAGATGACTGTATTACTTCTATGTTTATGATGGATAATTGTCATCCTAGTTCCTTGAGTAACATCATCGGTATCGATCAACAAGTAAGACTTGTTCGCGGAACTCTTTTACTATATGATGTTATTCTAAAGGAGTCCATGATCTTATATCATAACTTGAACAATTATGATTCAAAGATCAGCACATGTATTGATTGATGATCATGTTCCCGGATCATAGATATGGAGATATCAAATCAATAATGTGGACACATGTTGGAGAACATGGGTGGTTGGATAGACCCGCAATGAGATGCTGCAAGATTTGTTATAGTCTTTGGTGTCATCAGTTGTATTCTCACATAGTGACTGTGGGATCCTTTGACCTGAGATCGCCATTGAGTCCCAGCATGCGTAGTTGTATATTTTGGGGCTATCAAACGCTCTCCGTAACAGGGGGTTATAAAAGTACCTTACGGGTATGCCATGAAGCGTGGACATGGGGTATGAGCGGTCAAGATGGGATTTGCCCCTCCTTTATAACAGGAGAGATATCTCTGGGCCCCTTGAGGTATTGGATTTGAAAAAGTGTATGGCCATACCATGATTAAAGAGTTAATCATACAAAATCTAGTACTTGATCGAGTGAATGGCTGAGCTATCACAAGGGTGACACGTTTCTTGCCTTGAGCTTGACTGGTATCGTGTGGCAAAGGGATCAACACTTTAACGCTATTTGGTTCGTTAGATTTGATCTTCGCGTGTATTCAGGGGTCGGTACGTTTTGCTAGAGGCCACTGCCGATCTGTGACTAGAAATTTATTTCTGGGTCACTGCTGTCTATATACCAACCTATTGGGTCACACATTTAAGGGGTTGGAGTCATGTGTTGCATAATTGTCTATTGTGCAAGTGGGAGATTGAAGGAATTATATGCCCAATTGACAATCATAGGCCACATCGGGAGTGAGCTCAATGATATGTGGGACCACGTATGACGTGGGCTACATGGACCATGTGAGACATGGGCCATGGACCGGGTAAGGGCCTCTAGTGTAGAGCGCCCACGGTGGGACTATATAAAGGAGGCGGTGGAGAGGCTTGAGTATGCCCTGAGGAAATTAGGTTTTCCCTTTCCACTGAACCCTAGCCGTCACCTCTCTCCCTCGCTTGCGACCGGCGCTAGCACGTCGCCGTGGGTAGATTCCGATCACCGGATGTGTGTATTCCTGTAGAGGCGCAACACTTGGGGCGCTGGTTTGATCAACCGCAAGACGAACCGAAGAAGACGACGTGATCTATTCGCATCCAGTTTCTGGCCGCGACCTTTTTTCGCAGATTCCCGTTGATCCAGAGGGAATTTGGTGATGGGACTGGATGTGTTGGAAAGCTCTCGTCGTGGGCTTGTCCGTAGTGCTCAAGATCGTCGAAAACAGACGCCGTACGAGGCCGGGACGTCCGTTTAAAGACAGGCTGCGCGAGGAGGTCGCGAATCTCAGCGAGCACGCGGAGCTCGTCTACGACCTCCACAGCATGGGGATCGGCCACGGCACACCTTGTGGCTTGTTGCTGACCAGCGAGGAGGAGGCGATGGGATCGCCATGAACGACTACTTCCGTACAACTACGCGCAGATCGATTGAACCGGCTTCATCGATTCATCTTCCGTTGCACTGCGCGTCGTAAGATAACTCGATCTGTGGTCAATTACTTGCAGGGGGTCCTGGGTCTCGGCGATAGAATTTGATTCTGTGCTAGCATGGCGCCCGCGTTTCCCTTCATCGTTGTCCTCCCAACTGTCTATCTAGCTAGTGTAGCTTTCTCTTTGTATGAATATTTATCGTGTGTGTCTGTGTCCTGGTCTTTTCAATTATCCTAACCCCCGTTACCTAGACTGGCTGGTATTTTAAATAATTAAGATATAGAGGATTATCTCTTAAACCCTCGTTCCCTGTGGATTCGATAACTCTAGGAATACTCCTGGTCAAAACTTCAAGCGATATCCGTCCGCTTGCGGATTAATTTCTTTGAGCGTAAGAATCACCAACAAGTTTTCTGGCGCCGTTGCCGGGGAGCGCAGCGGTTTCTCAAAAAGAGATAAAAAAATTTCAAAACCTATATCTAAATTATTTAATTCACCAGCCTAGTTTAACGGGTGTTACCCTGCTCCGTCTTTGTTCTGTGGAACTAGCAGAGCGGTGGATGACCGGTTTCGATCTCCCGGAAAACTTTCGATAAAATCCAGAGTCACTGGTGCGAAGGACAAGACCTAGAGTCCTACCTCTACAAACCCGTGTGTCTGAGTTATCGAACCTCACGAGCAATCCTTTCCTCAACACCGAAACATCTTCATCATCGATGGCTGCCGAGAAGACCATTCTTGAGTTCTCAGCCCCGTCAAGCACCAATGGCCCCACTGGACCTGCCACCAATGTGGGAGACGGAGGTTTCGAGCTGAAACCAGCTCTTATCAACATGGTTCAGGCGAGCCCTTTTTGTGGCAAGCAAACGGAGGATGCCAATGCACATCTGCAGCATTTCCTGGAAATCTGCAGTACCTTCACTGTCAAGGGTGCAACTCCCGACGCTGTCCGGCTGCGCCTATTTCCGTTCTCATTGCTCGGGAAGGCAAAACAATGGTTTTATGCCAACAAAGATGTAGTCTCAACTTGGGAGAAGTGCTCCAACGCCTTCCTCACCAAGTATTTTCCTCTGGGCAAAACCAATGCCCTGCGGAACAAGATTTCCGCATTCCAGCAACACACAGATGAGTCCATCTCGGATGCTTGGGAGCGTCTGCAAGAGTACATACTGGCTTGTCCCCACCACGGGATGCAAGACTGGTTTATCATCCAGAACTTCTACCACGGGCTGAACCGTACTGCTCGAGAGCACCTCGATACTGCCTCTGGAGGAGCTTTCTTTTCACTCAGTGTGAGTGTTGCCCGCACTCTCATTGAGAAGATGGCCTCAAGTCAGGGCTGGAACGATGAGCGATCTCAGCCGCGCACTCAAGAAGTCCACCAGATTGATGACATGGACATGCTCGCGACCAAGATGGATTTATTAATGAAGAAGCTGGATGTGCCGAATCAAACTGTCCAGGCACTCGAATCTCGCATGACTTGCGAGGTTTACGGGAGCCTTGGACACTCTGGAGACAACTGCACTAAGACCAGACCAGAGGACGCAAACTTCATCAGCAATGGGTTCCGACCTCAATCCAATTACACTTTGGGATGGAATTCGAGGCCGAACTTCTCCACCGACAACCGTCTTCAAGGAGGTAACAATAGCAACTTTAACTGCAATAAATCTCCTCTAGATGATGCTAATGCTCAACAAAAAGTGAATGATAGCATTAGTAGAAAATTTCTTACTAATGATAAAATTCTGGAGAGCATCAATGCACAACTAGAAGGGTTTATAAATGCCATGAAAAGCCAAATGAGCTTCAATAAGATGCAAGAAACTCAAATAGCTCAATTGGCTGCTTCAATCCCTACTTTTGCTTCGGGAAAGCTCCCGGGACAGCCGGAGGCTCCCTCGAAAGAAAACGTTAATGCGGTCGCAACCCGATCGGGTAGAACCACCCGAGACCCGCCGCAAACTAACACTGTAGGGGAGGAGGATGTTATCTCCGATGTAGAGGAGAAAGGTGAGAAAGATGAAGAGCCGAGAGAGGAGCTGCCGAAGACAACGAGTGAAGCGCGGACCAAGCCAAGTCCCGCTGAATTCACTGAGACGCAACTGCTACCCTTCCCACGTCGCCAACGCAAGTCAACTGCGGACGCGCAGTTTGGTAAGTTTGTTGAGGTAATCATGCAACTTTATGTCAACATACCATTGCTAGATGCAATGCAAGTACCGACGTATGCCAAGTACCTGAAGGACATCCTCAACAACAAGCACCCGTTGCCAACATCTGAGGTCATTAAATTGACTGAGGAGTGCAGTGCGGCGATTTTGAACACTCTCCCTGAGAAAAAAAAGGATCCCGGCTATCCGACCATCTCGTTCTCCATTGGTGCACAACACTTTGAGCGTGCTGTGTGCGACCTTGGAGCCAGCGTCAGCATCATACCTAAGGTAATCTATGAAAGATTAAATCATTCTACCTTGTCGCCTACTGGCATGACCTTGCAGCTGGCGGATCAATCGATTCACCATCCAATTGGAGTCGCAGAGGACATACCAGTAAAAATTTCAAATTTTCTGGTACCCGTGGACTTCGTGGTGCTGGACATGGAAGTAGACACCAAGACGCCCCTCATCCTTGGGAGGCCATTCTTAAGCACGGCAAATGCGACAATTGATGTTGGTGCAGGAGAAATTCAGCTCAACATTAACGGACGAGATGAAACATTCAACTTCAGGCCGAGAGCTGAGCAATGCTCACAGGTACGTGCATTTCATGGTAAAAATGCGAAACCTGTGCAGGAGGAAACAAGGGCTATACCAAAACTTCAGGTGGATGGCCTTATTGCTGCGATGATGAGTACCCTCCGATTGTTGGACGAGCCATTGCACCGTCCATATTGGAAGGGGAAGGAGAACAAAGGGAAATCCAAGCCCCGTCGGAAGAAAAATGCGGTCGAGAAATCGGAGCCGCAAGGGAAGATCAACGCCACTCAGAAATCTTAGATCAAACGAGTGTGGCGTAAGAAAGAAATTCAACCGGCCGCAGCAACATCGGCTGCGAACCATATTCAAGACGACTGAAGGTTGAATGCGGTCCGACTCGTCGACCACGAGAACAAAAATTCGAGCCATCACCGGGAGGTAAGCCGGAAATTTATGTTGCATTCATATTTATTTCGTGCATTTTACCACAGAATATTTACTTTTTACTGGACACTTACCCATCATAAAAAAATATAAAAATCAGAAAAAAAAAAAATTTTGGTGGAAAAATGGGGCCGACCGACCCCACCTAGCCCGGCTGACCCACTCCCTCCATCAGAATGCCACCAAATTTGGTGGGTGGCTGCACCACTTGCATCCATTCATTTCCCACTGCACCCACCACCCTAGGCATTTAGGCATTAGGTAGGGTAATTTGTCCCACTTAATTTTGCATTTAACCTCATGATTCCACTAATCTTGCATTTAGAAACCACTATAAATAGGGGGATTTGCAGCAGGTTGAGATCACATCTCTGCGGTGATTGCATGATCTCATCTGCAGCTCTCCTCTGCACTGCATATTTGCTTTCAACTGCACGCATACTGTCAACTAAAAATCGAGCAAAAAATAATAATAATAATAATTTCTGTGGAGGCAAAAAGGACTGCTAATTGTGACGACTAATTTCGGACGACTAACCCGTAAAAATTTTCGTAAATCCTGCGGGTATTTTGCTCGTCCTAACCTCTGCAGGAAAAATGTCGTCATGGTACGGTAAGTTTGGCCGCATCATCGCTAAGGGAGCGAAGGGCGTGCCCACACGCTTCAGCTCGTCCATCTCGGATCGGACTCATACTCCGACCGAGGTCGTGGAGAGCCAATCTGGGGATACAATGTATGTGGATTCCCTATTCTCAGGATACCATGGAGCATATTCGGAAGCCCCAACATCCTCCGGGGCTGGCCCAGCCTCAGGAATGCGGATTTTGGTGTCGGAAGAGAAAATTGAGCTCTATACCGACCGAGAGCGGCAAGTCTTCGAAGTGCTGAGGCACCGGTCTTTTCAGCACACACGGACTTACGATCAGATGCTGCTGATCAAGACCCGCCTCCTGGACGAATTCAAAGAGGCCTCCCAAGCCGTTGGATGGGAAAATTTTGCGCCCATCGTTGAAAAAGGTTCGCGCCTTCTAACCCTTGAATTTCTTAGTACTTTACGCATTTTAGATGGCGGGATTAGATACTATTTTAGGCTCTTTAATGAAGAATTTGATTGCTCTTTAGAGACCCTAACTAGTTATCTAGGCTTTTCCATCTTGTGTAGAGTTACTCCTGATAGGTTAGCTGGCTTTAGGCGAGATGAATTCTGGGAATCTATTTCTGGCAAAAGTTATAGCAACACTAGCAAACCCCGCATGAATGATATTCACAACCCCACTCTTAGGTTCATGCATAGGTGGCTGGGTATGGTAGTTAACTCAAGGTCAGACATACGCACTGTGCGCCTCGATGAGCTGCAATACCTGTTTGCAATGGTCAATAAAAAGCTCATCAATCCGACTGCAAATATGGTAGCTCACTGGGTAGAGATGATTAGCCAAAAGGGGGATATTGACTGCACATCCCTAATCACCCGCATTGCGGAGGGTATGGGATTGTTAGATCATTATGAATTGGTCTTTCTAGACACACAATTTCAAACAATAGGAAAGGACCATTTCATCCAAGGCCACATCCTTCGGGTTGATGAGTCAGACGCTCATTTCATGAGATTTTCGGGCACATCTGCTGAGATCCGTTTGCCTAATCCAAGGCTCGGAATCTACAGAGCCCAGACACTGACCATCGATTTTAGAGCCCTAGAGCCCCATAGGCATAGTGTCTCTGGCCCTGTGACCCACAGCCGCGCGCGCCAGCAGTGGGAGCAATCTGAGCCTAGCGAGCCCCACCACGATCCATGGACGGGGGCAGCTGCAGCCCCTCATCTCTCCGAGTGTAGCGCGGGTTGGGATCAATGGAACCCATCCGCCTTTGCTCCACATGAGTACGGAGGTTGGGGCACGCACAATTTTGAGGCCGGTAGCTCACGGCACAATTTTGAGGCCGGTAGCTCAAGCACAATTTTGAGGCCGGTAGCTCACGGCACGCACAAGTCTCGTGTAAACGATAAACGACATACACAAAACACAACTACACTTTTCGAATCCGATCGACTTTGTCGAAAGGCTTCAACTCGTAGGTAGAGCTATCTCGATGGGATAATCGATTCTCTTCATGTAACCCGTATGCATGGCTGTATCGTCTTGATCTCATGTATACAAAGCAGGTTAGACTGTCTCGGCTTTTACCAATCTTTAACATGTTCTTGCATATTACACTGCCTCGTTCAATCGATCTGTAATATGTATTTATCCTGCAATCCCGATTGTCAATTATCTTGTATGCTTTTCCTAAATCCGATGTATGTGACTGTCTCGTTTAATCGATCTTGCGTACACTTATTCTGCGAATAGGCATGTTTAGTTATTTGTCGATTAGCGTTGTATTTATCCATATTAGTTCTAAACCTTTAAATTGGTTTATAAGTTTATACCTAGATTTAGATTTGAATACTGTCTTGGCTTGACCAATCTATTCAACCTATTCTTTGGTGTAATCTAATAAATTGATCTGAAGATTTATAGCTAATTATATATATATAACAACAAAAAGATATGAAAAGATTTATGTTTAAATGCTTATTTACATTTATCGCTTTATCAGGCATTAAGCCGATAGAATTACAATCGGATTCTTTAATGCCGATTCGCAAAACCTGATCTGGCTGTTTCATAAAGCCGATTAGGGCCAAGTCACTAACAGTTTATTCCTTGTCAATTAACAGGTCAAATTGACTGGCATGCTTGGTTCTTGGTTGCGACGCAAGCCCAGACTTGACACTTCCGCACGTGTGTTCGCGAAGATCCATCTTTTCGTGTCAACACACTTTTTGGCACGCCCGGTGGGACGCCAAGAATCAGAATTGATAAGATGACACGCACCGATGCTGAGGCAGCGATAGAGGCACTGAAGCTCACTGCTGAAGCTGTGACTTTTGATGAATTGAGCCCTGATCAGAAAACGAAAATTGAAGATAGGCTCGCTGAGATCCACGAAGAAAACAAGAAAAGGATGCTGACGAGCTATCCGAAAACTCGTAGTGGCCAAATCACAAAAACTTCCATTGGAGATCCATTGCTCACTGAAGATTTTTCTGAAGTCATAAGGGATCAGATTAATAGCTCTGTTTACCGATCGATGCGGGATCAATCGTCGGTTTTAGGGCGGATCGTGCAAGAGGGGACTAGCGCTGCATTGCATAATATCATGACTGGGCAGACCCCTCCAAGGAATCAGAATATTCTGCAAGAGATGAATTTGGCGAACCAATATCCACCTTATACCCAGATCGGAAATACCCAGGCAGGAACATCTCACGCTAGGGCTTATCAGCCAAATCCTCCGTTGGCGGCTAACCCAAATCAAGTTTTCAATCCAAATCCTGCGCTAGGGGCAATCAATCCAAATCCGATTCAAGCAATATCGAATCATCAGGCTATAATTCCTGTACCAGATCCGATATATCAGCCAATTAACTCTGGGATGAATGAGAATCTCGAAGAGATGACAAGGAACTTGGTATACAACATGATGAAGCAGTGTGGGTTCAACACTCCTAAGATTGCTCCACACTATACCATGTCGTATCCATCGGCTTTCAATGAAACTGAATTTCCTCACAAATACCAAGTCCCATATGTTCAAATGCCAAGTTCAGTGGGAGCGATAACACCTCCACGCGCGAGCACATTGCTAGATTCATTGTGTTATGTGGAGAGGCTGCTTCAAAGGATACACTCAAATGCCGATTGTTCCCATTATCGCTATCGGGATCGGCATTTAATTGGTTCACCTCGCTCCCTCCGAACAGTATCACTTCTTGGCCAGATCTTGAAAGGATCGCTATGCCGCCTAGAGGGGGGTGAATAGGCGAATAAACAAAATTGCGGAATTAAAACAATTTAACAGTAACTAGTCGGTCGGATGTTCCGATGGGGATCGGATGTTCCGACGCGGTACAGTAACCCTCCGTCGGATGTTCTGATCTGGGTCGGATGTTCCGACGGCTGTCGGATGTTCCGATCCGGGATATTCTGGATTTGTCGAAAACCTGCAATAAAATCTGTTTTCTCGCAAAACCAAGGTTAGATCTATTCAAGAATACTCAGAACAGGCCAACACAAGTAATAAAGACACCAAAACAAGATCAAGACAAAGAACACAGCGAATTTTTGTTTACCGATGTTCAGATCTTTGAAGGGAGATCCTACTCACCGTTAGGGAAGGCACAAAGCCCGGATAACCAAGACCCTAATCCCCTTACCAGCGAAGCACAAAGCATTCACCGGCGATCACTAGTTGAATCCTTTTCCTTACGGAGGTAGATTCGCACCTGCACAAACTCCGGAGGCACGCCACACAAAGATCGGTGACACACCGGCGACACCTAGCCGTCTAGGAGCCCATCAAGCCTCCAAGAGTAACAAATGCGATGAAGAAATTAGAATCGCTAAGTCCTCAAGAATTGGATCTCTAATTCACGGAGCACTTGGGTGCCTTGATCTCTCTAGATCTAGATCTCACAAGATGAACAAGAGAGAGAAAGGCTAGGGTTCTTGAGAAAGATGATGGAGAATATGAATTAGGCTCAAATCAGGTTGTAATCAGAGTGAGTAAACAGTGTCAGTAACCTTTGGAAGATATTAGAGACGGCTTTAAATAGGGAATCTCGAAAACTAGCCGTTGTGCAGTTAATCCTGCATCGGATGTTCTGATCCCCCATCGGATGTTCCGATGGAAGTTCCGATGGACCCTTTACTGGATGGGATGAAAAACTGGCAGACTGGATTACTGTCGGGGATTAAATCACGGCCCATTGCCATGGCCCACTCCCTGACGGCCCAATCGAACAGCCTACCAGGGCCCAGCTCCCTGGAAGGTTCTATCTGGCCCATGTGCATCCTGCCGAACAGCTTCCTGGCTGGCATGGTGCGTAATGGCCAAGGAATCGTGTTTGAGTCCTACTCGAACAAGAGTTCTGCACGGCTACGTGAAGACCCGGAAGATCTGATCTTACCGAACGCGGTGGTACGCTCTTCACTACCAAGAATCCAATCCCTCCTTGATGACATTCAGCCTCAAGGAGATGATTCACCTCGCACCGGGCAGCTCTTCGTCCGGAGCGCGCGTCTGGTCCCCGCGACGAGCTCTGCGTTTGGGGACTGGATTTCCGATTTCTACATCGAAGGCTGAGTGCTCTGCTCGGACAGATGTTGTTCCCTGTTCGACGCAACAGAGTTGCTCGGCGCCGGGCGGGTTTGTTCGGTCCCGAACAAGTCTTGTTCGGTTGAACCATAATCTGTTCGATCGCCTGTTGCATGTCTTTGCGGCAGGAAAAATACCCTCTTCGTGACTTAGAGTCTCAAGAGGAAGACTTCGTGACTTCATGACTCTAGTGAGTCCTTCCACTTGAGTCTCGGGGGCTAGCTGTCGGGGATTAAATCACGGCCCATTGCCATGGCCCACTCCCTAACGGCCCAATCGAACAGCCTACCAGGGCCCAGCTCCCTGGAAGGTTCTATCTGGCCCATATGCATCCTGCCGAACAGCTTCCTGGCTGGCATGGTGCGTAATGGCCAAGGAATCGTGTTTGAGTCCTACTCGAACAAGAGTTCTGCACGGCTACGTGAAGACCCGGACGTGGTTTCCCGGATTGAAGCAGACGTGTGATCCCCAAGACTATGAGTATGCCTTATCTGCCTCGGGATGTATTTGGCATGTATCGAGTTCGTTACGAATTCGTGGTCGGCCCGGCCGGATATTCCCTCGGTAGGTCGGTTTGCTCTACACTATATAAACAAGACCCCTACGGCGTGGAGAGGGGCGAATCCAGCACGTCTTGACGCCAAGCCAGCATGACTTGAAGCCAAGATCGCATAATACTTCATGTACACCATAATCTCGCCGAGACTTGTTCGTCTCGCCGAGCCACCTCTTGTAATCTCCTCTGATATATAAGAAAGGCTGGACGTAGGGCTATTATCTCTCCCGAGAGGCTGAACCGTGATAAAACCCCGCTCTGCTCGTTCTGTCGTTCGTGGTTGTTCGGCGTGTCTCCTATCTCACTTCTAAAGAATCTTAGCGACTTGAGATCGTTATCTCAACCGTCGACAATTACCATCGGATGTTTCGACCCACGTCGGATGTTCAGATGGCATAGGTTCTGTATAGGGTGTATTTTGAGTGGAAAACTCACACGAACTTCGATATACCTATTTTGAGCACTTAGGAACCTTTATATGCTTCTCCATTTCATCCCTCTTTATAGTACGGCATCCCTACGACTCTATAAGTAAAGATTTACAAGTAAATACTAGTCTTGATGTCTTCTTGCAATATATCCACTTTTGAGGGGTACACCATCACAGATAAACATGTACCTCATGGAATTAACCTGTATAACATCTGTGTACAATTCTGCAATAGAAATATTAACTCTATAATTGTTACTCATTAATCACAAAAATCACTAAAGGGCCTAGATGCACTTTCAATCTCCCCCTTTTTGGTGTATTGATGACAACAATTATATCTCACAAAGAAATTTATAAACAAGAACATATGAAAGAGCTCCCCCTGAAACTATGGCAAGTATAACAACAAGAGCTCCCCCTATATCCTTGGCCAATTTGAATCTAAATGCAATATGACAGGATATATCCACAATACTTAAAACTTAAATAGCTAGCAATTCACCATTACATCATCATCACAAAATAAATAAATAAGTCTTACAACCACAGCGTACCACATAAACATCAAGTTTAAAACATAGTTTTTCACATACTTAAACATTCAAGTTTCAAACAAGAAGGAAACTAAGATAGGAATAGATAAATTTTCTCCCCCAGAACATTTCTCCCCCTTTGGCATCAAGACGCCAAAAAGAGAAAAACAAACTGGATCACTTAATCCACTCGGATCGTCATTGTATTCGCCACCACGACCACCAAAGACCAAGACCACCTCCACCGGTGACCTCATCATCATCGTCGTTGTTGTTGCCGCCACCGGAAGAAGGAAGCCCGAACAGTCCTCGAGTATGGGTGTCAATGGTGGAATAGGAGGACGCGGAATCATCAGATGAGAGAGGCATACCAAGATGCTTCTTGATGTCTTGAATCTGCTTTCGATTGTTCGCGAAGACGCACAATGGATTCTTGAACCCGATCATTCGTCTTGCGGCACATGCAGAAAATGGATTTCAGCATATTTTTGATAGACCCTCCGGAAAATGATGGGCTGGACCGAGCTGACGATGGGCCCGCGCTATCACGAGGAGCAGAAGAAGGCCCTGCGCTATCACGGGTAGCCGAACCCCTCCTGGGTGGAGTCACAGAAGTCCCGCTAGGAGAAGCCAGTCCACGGGTGGTGACGAGGTATGGGGTATGCTTCACATCCAGCACAAACTTGAGACTAGTAACATGAATGATCATGCTCATCAGATAAGGAGCATACGGACAGCTCCTCTTTGCATCGCAAGCACTGATCTTGATCTCACACCAGATGAAGTCCAGGATATCAAAGGGACGCTCACGCAGACCAATCTTCATCAAAAAAATTACGAGAATAGGAGAGAACACGAGAAGCGTCACCTTCTTTGTGATAAAGAGTCTTGCGAAGGATGCGGTTGAGCACTTGATAGAATGGCTTCATGGTGTCAGTAGCTCCTGCCTTGGTGGGAATAGGCCCATCATACAAGAATTTCAAGTCTTGATTCTTTAGGGCATCCACATCATGGAGCTCCTCCATGTTGCCTCTAGTGGACAACTTCAGATGCTGACCAAACTCCCTCTTCGAGAAGTTGTACCAAACTCCGTCGCACATAAACCAGAAGAAGTCGCCAGCAGCACCTCCAGCAAAGTACAATGAAGCATAGAATTGGCAAATAACTTCATTGTTCCAATCATGCTGAAAGCTCAAGATGCCGGTCAATCCCATGGTGTCACAAGCAGAGATAACCTCATTGATGACTGGATTGTTTGACGGTGCCATGCCTTCCCAATCAATGAATTGCATGCGCATGACCGGATTCTTCTTTTTCACAAAAACAACATCATAGAAATCTTGATGAAAGAAGTTTCAAAACCTTTCATCAGTCCCTTTTTCCTTCTCATATCCCAGGGGATCCTCAACCCTGGTATGTTGGATCTCCTTGACATCCGCGATATAATAGCCAAAGATCTTCGGAGTGACATTATGAGCAAAGGTCCTTGACGTTTTCTTGATCATCAAAGGACCAATAGGATCATGGATATTGGCCCGCTTCCACTGAGCCAATCTCTCATGGAACAAAGAAGGATCCTCATTGGGCTCGGCTGAGGGACGAGCGACAGTTGAACTTGAGGTTCGTTGCCGCTTGGAAGAAGACATCTGCATGATATAAAGGATGGAATCAAAGAGATGAAAGAGAATGCTCAAAATTCCATCAGGTCAGTGAGTACCCCGTCGGAACATCCGACGGTGTACAGCACGTGCCCTAAACGGGATCTTTCACATCTCGCATCAAAACGACGAATCCGAGGCAGCAATAGGTAGGGAATGTTTCTATGAACAATATAGAAGCATATTCAGCCCCGAAATCGAATCAAAACGACGCACATTGCACGTTCTAGGAGGTTTCAAGATTGGGAGCTTTTACCTTCAATGGAGGAGGAGGGAGACGGGCAGGGAGGAGGCTGAAGCAGTGAGGATGCGCACGGAACGCAAGAGCCGCCGCCGTACAGAGCCCCGCCGCCGCCGGAAGTTCCGCCGCCGCCCAAGAGGAGAGAGAAGGAGAGGTAAAAGCTAGGGTAAAAGCCCGTGGGGTTAAAAAGAACAGGGACCCACGCGGTGAAAAGTTAAATAGGAGACAAAACTGGGCCGCGTCGGAACATCCGACGGAAGTTCCGACGGAACATCCGACGGACCCTCTTCTGGACAGCATCGGAAGTTCCGACGCCGGTCAGAACATCCGACGGGACCCTCATTGGATGCCATCGAAAGTTCCGATCCTGAGCGGAACATCCGATCCCTCTCTTGCTGGATTGAAAGTTTTAGACTCCAGACACCTTGAGAATAGATAAGATAGCTCCGGAAGAATAGAGGGGAGTTCTAAGAATTGAATTTACCCAAGAATGACCCGATATCAATCAATCAAACTAAGGTCATCCGTGAATAAATAGGATATGAAAATCCGAAGAGCCAAATCAATCGATATATATATATAGTCCTATATAGCTATAGTGAAATAGATAACATGGTAACAAAAACATTTTCAATCACCAATCAATGTGTGCAATAGATCAAGCAACATTCCGAGAGTCAAGGATATTCAATTCACTTCGCAACTCACAGAATTTTCTCTCATCAAGGGGTTTGGTGAAAATATCATCTAGTTGATTTTCGGTTCTCACATGGGTAATATCGATATCACCTTTGGTTGAATGGTCTCTTAAGAAGTGGTGGCGAATATCGATATGTTTGGTTCGGGAGTGTTGAATAGGATTGTTGGCTTTTTTATGGCACTCTCATTGTCACACAAAAGTGGGATGTGGTTAAGGTTAATGCCATAATCTCTCAAGATTTGCCTCATCCAAAGTAGTTGAGCACAACAATGTCCAATGAAATATATTCAATTTCTACCGTGGATAGGCTCTGAATGTTGTTTCTTGGACGCCCACGAAACGAGCGACCTTCCAAGGAATTGGCAAGTACCGGAGGTACTCTTCCTATCCACTTTACAACCGGCATAATCCGCATCCGAATAGCCGATTAGGTCAAAGTTTGACCCTCTAGGATACCAAAGGCCAAAGTTGGGAGTGTGTATCAAATATCTCAAGATTCTCTTGGCTGCCACTAAGTGACAATCCTTGGGTGTAGCTTGAAATCTTGCACACATGCACACACTAAGCATAATATCAGGCCTAGATGCACAAAGGTAAAGCAGAGAGCCAATGATAGAACGATATACCTTTTGATCGACGTCCTTACCATTTACATTTAAATCAAGGCGACCATTTGTTGGCATAGGAGTCTTGATTGGTTTGGCGTCGCTCATCTCAAATTTCTTAAGCATATCCTTAACGTACTTTGATTGGCTAATGAAAGTTCCTTCTGTCATTTGTTTCACTTGTAGTCCTAGGAAGAACTTCAACTCTCCCATCATTGACATCTCAAAGTGTTTAGTCATCAAACTGCTAAACTCCTCGCAAAAAAGCTTATTAGTAGATCCAAATATAATATCATCAACGTAAACTTGACATACAAAGATATCACCATCTACTAACTTAGTAAAGAGTGTAGGATCAGATTTACCCATTTCAAAACCTTTTCTTATCAAAAAGTCCTTCAGACACTCATACCATGCACGAGGTGCTTGTTTCAATCCATAGAGCGCCTTGTTGAGTTTGTAGACATGATTTGGATACTTTGTGTCTTCAAAACCCGGTGGTTGCTCAACGTAGACATGCTCGGAAAGTGGACCGTTGAGAAAAGCGCTCTTGACATCCATTTGCCACAACTTAAAGCCATGGTGAGTAGCAAAAGCAATTAAAATTCTAATAGCATCTACTCTTGCTACGGGAGCGTAAGTCTCACCACAATCCAAACCTTCGATTTGCGTGAAGCCTTGTGCAACCAACCGTGCTTTGTTTCTTTTCACTATACCATGTTCGTCTTGTTTGTTGCAGAAGACTCATTTCGTACCAATAATATTTTGTTCGGTCTTTCCACCAACTCTCACACTTTATTTCTAGTGAAGTTGTTAAACTCCTCTTGCATAGCAATAATCCAATCGGGATCCTTAATAGCTTGATCTATGTTTAGTGGCTCAAAAGAGGAGACAAACGAGTAAAATGCATAAAAATTTGAAAGACGAGATCTAGTAGTTACTCCCTTATTTATATCACCAATGATGCTTTCGACGGGATGATCTCGTTGAACACTTTAAGGAACTCTTGGATGTGCATTTGGTGGGTTGGGATCTTCATCATCACATTCACTTGACTTGTCATCCTCCTGTTTTTGAATAGTTGTTGGAGGTTCAACTTGAATTGATGAAGGTAGTGAATCTTCATCTTCAACGCTTTCTTGAGGTTTGACATCACCGATAGTCATTTTCTTGATCGCTTCACAAGGTGGCTCTTCTTTATCTAACACACATTGATCAACTTGCTCCACTTGAGAGCCGTTAGTCTCATCAAATGTCACGTCATACGAGATTTCAACCACACCGGAGGTATTGATGAAAACTCGATACGCATAGGCATTTGATCCATAACGAAGCATAAAACCTTCATCAACCTTAGGAGCAAACTTAGAGCTTCTAAATTTCTTATTCAGAATATAGCACTTACTGCCGAAGACTCTGAAGTATGAAATATTTGGCTTGCTACCGGTAAGGAGCTCATACGAAGTTTTCTTCAGTAACTTATGTAGATAGAGCCGATTGATGGCATGACAGGCGGTGTTCACAGCTTCCGCCCAATATATGTCCGAAACCTTGTATTCATTTAGCATGGTTCTCGCCATCTCGATTAGGGTTCGATTCTTTCTCTCGATCACCCCGTTTTGTTGAGGGGAGTAGGGAGCCGAGAATTCGTGCTTAATGCCTTCCTCATCAAGGTACTCTTCAACATCGGTGTTTTTGAATTCCTTCCCATTATCACTTCGAATCTTCTTAATCTTCACTTCATACTCGTTTTGAGATCTTCTCATAAACTTCTTTAAAATTCCTTTTGCCTCTGTCTCATCATGCAAAAAGAATACCCACGTGAAGCATGAAAAGTCATCAACAATAACAAGACCATATTTGTTACCTCTTATACTTATGTATGCGATAGGTCCAAAGAGGTCCATATGTAATAGTTGTAGAGGTCTTGTCGTGGTCATTACGTTCTTCGAAGGGTGGGATGCTCCAACTTGTTTTCCCGCTTGACATGCGCTACAAGGCTTGTCTTTCTGAAACTTCACATTTGTTAGTCCAATGATGTGATTCCCTTTCGAGAGTTTGTGAAGGTTTCTCATACCAACAAGGGCTAGTCGGCGATGTCAAAGCCAACCCATGCTAGATTTAGCCAGTAGGCATATCCCAGGGCTAGGCCTATTCGTGGAGAAATCCACAAGATGGAGCTTTCCCTTTCGATGACCCTTAAAGGCTATTAAATCATCACTCCTTCGAGCAACATTCACACCATCACAAGAAAAGATACAATCATAACCGGTAGCGCAAAATTGTTGTATTGATAATAGATTGTATTTCAATAAATCAACAAGTAGGACATTTGTAAGAAAAAGATTTTCAGAAATTGCAATCTTACCAAGGCCTAGTACATCACCTTTACTGTCATCCCCAAAAGTAATGCTCTCACTTGGTTGATTATAGCAATTGATTTGAGAGAACATTTTCTTCTCCGGTCATATGATGAGTGCAACCGCTGTCGAGTACCCAACTAGGGCCACTGGAGAGATATTCCTACAAAGTTTAAGCTTTGGTCTTAGGTACCCAAATTTGATTGGGTCCTTTGAGGTTAGTCACAAGAGCCTTCGAGACCCAAATGGATCTCACCAAAGATGCATTAGTACGCTTCGGTCCAATATAATAAGCAAGCACTCTACCAAAATTATTTCTTTTAAGAATGTAAGAGGCATTAAAAGTAGAGTGAGAAATGTAAACCTTTAAGCCTTGCTCTCTCACAAACTGAATTGGCTTAGTGACCGGAGTCACCACAACATGCGCCTTCTTGCCCTTAGGTGGAACGTAGCCAAGTTCGGCTTTCTTGAAGTTTTCTCTTCTCTTGTCTAGGATCTCATCAAGTCCCTTACTCGACTTGTAAGATCTTTGAATACCATCTTCAAGTAGACCCTTTAACTTCTCATTCTCACTAGCGAGATCTTGCAAAGTTGCGAAATTTATTGCACAAGCATTCACATCCACATTGTAGCACCTTCCACAACCATTGCTTGTGGAAGGAGGTGAGTCACAAGTTGCATTTGAAAGAGTGGAGGTGCTCTTCAAAAGATCATCAAACTTCACTCTAAGAATCTCATGTGCTTCCTTTGCACCAATGAGTTCTTTTTTAAGTGAGGCATTGTTGATCTCAAGAGAGCTTGCTTTAGATGTGACCTTCGAGAATTCTTTGATCATCTCCTCAACTCTCTTCTTTTCCAATGCTAGTTCCTTCTCAAGTTGGAGGTTTCTCTCCTTTTTAAGGATGAGCAAGTCTTCTCCTTTCTCAAGAAGGTCCTCTTTGTTGCTCAACCCTCTCCATGAGCTCGGTCAACTTACCCATATCAAAATTTCTCATTATCTTGACCAAGCTAGCATGACTCATATCATCCTCATCATCACTAGAATTGTTAGTATAAGAATTGACTAGAGATTTAGAAGATCTTGATGATACCTTAGGGCCCTTGACCATGAAGCACATTGAAGGTTCATCATCATCATCAGTCAATTCGCCAAATAGAGATGAGGTCATTTTTGGAAGAGCCATCCCAATGCAGGCAATACTCTCATCATCGGGCTTGGAGTCGGATTCGGAGTTAGATTCGGAATCCCACTCCTCACCAATGTGAGCTTCACCTCTTGAACTTTTCTTGTATCTCTTTCTCTTTTCCTTGTCCTTCTTGTAACTCTTTTCTTTCTTCTTATCTTCCTTATCCTTATCCTTCTTATGTGGGCAATCGGCAATGAAATGTCCGGTTTCACCACATTCATAGCACTTTCTTCTTAAACTTCTTGAAGAGTTGGATTTGCCGGAATCCTTCTTGCCTTTGCTATTGTAGCCATTCTTCTTGAGAAATTTATTGAATTTTCTCACAAAAAACGCCATCTCTTCCATGTTCATTGGCCCATCTTCATCACTGCTTGAGCTATCATCCTTTGCCTTTGACACTTTGCTCGCCTTCAATGCAATGCTCTTCTTCTTGCTTGATTGAGCCATCTCTTTAATGTTCGAGGCCTCTTGGTCCATCAACTTATCACTAAGAATTCTTTCAAGCATTTCATGCGGTGTGATTGAGTGATAGTTGTCTCTATCTCGAATCATTTGCACTAAATGACGATTGGTTGGAGTGATAGCCCGGAGTAAAATCTTGACCACCTCATGATCAGTGAGAGACTTGCAACCAAGCCCCTTTGCCTCATTTACTAACACCATGAGTCGATCAAACATTGTCTTGTAGTCTTCTCCTTCTTATAGGATGAACCTTCCTAACTTGCCATTGATCAGCTCGATCTTGGTTTCCCTCACACTTGATATGCCTTCGTGAACGACCTTGAGGGTATCCCAAATTGTTTTAGCTTTTTCAAGTCCGTCGACCCGATTGAACTCACTTGGGCTCAAAGCACCAAATAATGCATTGACGGCTTGATAGTTGCGTAAGGAGTCTCTTTCCTCATCAACAGTGAGATTCTCCGGTTCTTTGGGCTTCAAACATGTTTCTACAATTCTCCAAATAGAAGGATGAATAGACATTAGACACATCTTCATCTTATGTCTCCATTGTGGGTAGTATGTGCCATCGAAGTGAGGCGCACGCCCAGTAGGAACAGAGACATGAGATGAGGATGTTGAATCAGGATAAACATAAGGAATAGCAGCCTTTTTGTTGCCTTCACTTGAAGTCTCGATCTCGGTATTGTTTTTGTTGTGCGACATGATTCTCCAAGCTGTTAAGCTCAAAACAGGAGGTTAGGCTCTGATACCAATTGAAAGGATCGCTATGCCGCCTAGAGGGGGGTGAATAGGCGAATAAACAAAATTGCGGAATTAAAACAATTAAGACAGTAACCAGTCGGTCGGATTTTCCGATGGGGATCGGATGTTCCGACGCGGTACAGTAACCCCTCCGTCGGATGTTCTGATCTAGGTCGGATGTTTCGACGGCCGTCGGATGTTCCGATCCGGGATATTCAGGATTTGTCGAAAACCTGCAATAAAATCTGTTTTCTCGCAAAACCAAGGTTAGATCTATTCAAGAATACTCCGAACAGGCCAACACAAGTAATAAAGACACCAAAACAAGATCAAGACACAGAACACAGCGAATTTTTGTTTACCGATGTTCAGATCTTTGAAGGGAGATCCTACTCACCGTTAGGGAAGGCACAAAGCCCGGATCACCAAGACCCTAATCCCCTTACCAGCGAAGCACAAAGCACTCACCGGCGATCACTAATTGAATCATTTTCCTTGCGGAGGTAGATTCGCACCTTCACAAACTCCGGAGGCACGCCACACAAAGATCGGCGACTCACCGGCGACACCTAGCAGTCTAGGAGCCCTTCAAGCCTCCAAAAGTAACAAATGCGATGAAGAAATTAGAATCGCTAAGTGCTCAAGAATTGGATCTCTAATTCACGGAGCACTTAGGTGCCTTAATCTCTCTAGATCTAGATCTCACAAGATGAACAAGAGAGAGAAAGGCTAGGGTTCTTGAGAAAGATGATGGAGAATATGAATTAGGCTCAAATCAGGTTGTAATCAGAGTGAGTAAACAGTGTCAGTAACCTTTGGAAGGTATTAGAGACGGCTTTAAATAGGGAATCCCGAAAACTAGCCGTTGTGCAGTTAATCCCGCATCGGATGTTCTGATCCCCCATCGGATGTTCCGACCTGCATCGGATGTTCCGATGGAAGTTCCGATGGACCCTTTACTAGATGGGATGAAAAACTGGCAGATTGGATTACCATCGGATGTTCTGACCCACGTCAGATGTTTAGATGGCATAGGTTCTGTATAGGGTGTATTTTGAGTGGAAAACTCACACGAATTTCGAGATACCTATTTTGAGCACTTAGGAACCTTTATATGCTTCTCCATTTCATCCCTCTTTATAGTACGGCATCCCTACGACTCTATAAGTAAAGATTTACAAGTAAATACTAGTCTTGATGCCTTCTTGCAATATATCCACTTTTGAGGGGTACACCATCACAGATAAACATGTACCTCATGGAATTAACCTGTATAACATCTGTGTACAATTCTCCAATAGAAATATTAGCTATATAATTGTTACTCATTAATCACCAAAATCACTAAAGGGCCTAGATGCACTTTTAGATCTGGAGAAGAAGTTTCACAAGTATTTTTACTCTAGAGAGAATGAAACTAGAATTACCGATATCATGATGATCAAACAGAAATTCGGAGAATCGGTAAATGATTATGTACGTCGGTTCAGGGAAGTGAGAAATCGATGTTATAGCCTTTTTCTGCCCGACAATGAATTAGCAGAATTGACTTTCAAAGGTTTATTACCTGTCAATCAGAAGAAGGTGGGCAATCAAGAAGGAGTATCGCACTGTACGAAAGCCGATTCTCTGATAATTCTTATCCAGGTCAGAAGGAGTATCGGAATAATAACAATAATAAGGGTAAAGAAAAGCTATCAATGTTGTTGACACTGATGAAGTCGAAGATTCAGATGATTCCGATACTGAGGAGGTTGATGCCTATGTTGCTGAATGGGTGAGTAGTAAGAAAGAATTCGAGCTTGGGTGGATAAAGCCGAAAACCTCTGAGAAGAGCAAGTATTCCTTCAACACACCCAAATGTGATCGGATTTTCGATCACCTACTACAAGAGAAGTAGATTCGGCTTAAGCAAGGGCATGTGATCCCTCTGCTCGAAGAACTAAACAAACCGAAATATTGCAAGTGGCATAATTCCTATTCGCACGCCACTAATGAATGTAATGCCAGATTGTGCAGAAAGCAATCGAAAGTGGACAACTTCGATATCAAGGAAAAAGTTCATAAATTGATACAGAACCTTTCCCAGTCGGCTTTGTTGGAATGGTTGATGCTGTCAAAAGAAAAGCCGATGATTCTGGAAATTCTAATCGGTTTGAGGTACTCGTTGGCTCTAAAAGGATTGTGGTGGAAGAATAGCCAGAATAGAGAATCAAGCCGTCTCTAATAGTTCAAATCAAGGTGTGAACAGAGTGTAAACAGTGTCAGCAACCTTTGGAAGGTATTAGAGACGGCTTTAAATAGAGAATCCCGAAAACTAGCCACAGCGCTTAATCCCGCATCGGATGTTTCGATCCTCCGTCGGATGTTCCGACCGCATCGGATGTTCGATGGAAGTTCGATGGGACCTTCTTGGATAGCTCTGGCGGCAGGTGGCTCACCATCGGATGTTCACCCACGTCGGATGTTACGATGGCATAGGTTTCAGATAGGGTGTATTTTGAGTGGAAAACTCACAGAACTTCGAGATACCTATTTTGAGCACTTAGGAACCTTTATAAGCTTCTCCATTTCATCCCTCTTTATAGTACGGCATCCCTAGGACTCAATAAATAAAGATTTACAAATAAATACTAGTCTTGATGCCTTCTTGCATTATATCCATTTTTTAGGGTTACACCATCTCATTTAAACATGTACCTCATGGATTTTAACCTGTATTACAATTGTGCACAATTCTCCAATAGAATATTAGCTCTATAATTGTAGCTCATTAATCACCAAAATCACTTAGGGCCTAGATGCACTTTTAAGGACAATAAAATCGATGCCCCTTTGATCTTTCGGGGTATCCTATAAAATGGCAACTTATAGTCTTAGGGTCTAATTTCTTAATTTGGGGATTGAAAATCTTAGCTTTAGCAGGACAACCCCATACACGTAAGTATCTTAAACTTGGTTTGTTCCTAGTCCACAATTCATAAGAAGTTTTAGGGACTGATTTACTAGGAATTCGATTAAGTATGTGGGATGTTGTCTTTAATGCTTCCATCCACAACCTGACTGGTAAAGTAGAGTGGCTCATCATGCTACGAACCATATCCATAAGGGTACGGTTCCTTCTTTCAGCCACACTATTTTGCTGAGGTTCGTCAGGCATGGAATATTGAGCAATTATGCCATTTTCTTGTAAAAACTTAGCAAA
This sequence comes from Raddia guianensis, assembly GCA_036346415.1. Classification (NCBI taxonomy): domain Eukaryota; kingdom Viridiplantae; phylum Streptophyta; class Magnoliopsida; order Poales; family Poaceae; genus Raddia; species Raddia guianensis. The sequence goes on from CM070543.1 coordinate 11,750,617, forward strand.
GGGACCAAGAACTTGCCCATAAGGAGTATGTCTCCCATAATATTCTCCCCCTCGATCAGACCTTACTACCTTAATCTTTACGTTAAGTTGATTTTCAACTTCACTCTTAAATATCTTAAATTTGTCTAAGGCCTCAGATTGTTCACGAATAGGGTAAATGTATCCATAGAGGGAGAAATCATCAGTAAATGTAATGAAAGAATCATACCCATCTATAGACACCACAGGAAAAGGACCATAGATGTCGGTGTGAACTAATTCTAAAAGTCCCGTACTTCGTGTGGCACAGGCAATCAATGCAATTTTCTAAGTCATTAAGATCTAAAGGTTGGAGAATCTCGTCCTAAATGATACGCTCCATTCTCCCCTTCGAAATGTGGCCCAAACGACAGTGCCACAATTTCGATGAGGTCACATTCTTTTTCCCAACATTACCATAACATACATTCACAGAGGATTCAGATAATGAAAGCAAATATAATTTGTCTTGTCGGATGGCAAGACCTACATTATTTGAATGAAACGAAAGAGTGCACTTATTGTTCCCGAATGTAAAGCTAAAACCACAATCATCCAAACAGGAAACATAAATTAAGTTCCTCTTAAGAGAGGGTACATAAACCGGTGGAGGTGGTGGTGGTGTTGGTGGTCAGGGTGGCAGCAGCAGTGATCCAGAGTGGATTGAGTGATCCAGTTTATTTTTCTCTTTTTGGCGTCTTGATGCCAAAGAGGGAGAAATGTTCTGGGTTCTGGCGGAGAAATTGGAGAAAATTTATCTCATTCCTATCTTAAGTTTCCGTTGTTTGAAACTTGAATGCTTAAGTGTGTGAAAAACTATGTTATGTTCTAAACTCAATGTTTATGTGATACGCTGTGGCTGTAAGACTAATTTAATTATTCTGTGATGATGATGTAATGGTGAATTGCTTGGTTATTTAAGTTTTTCGCAATTGTGTGATATATCCTGTCATATTGCATCTAGATTCAATTTGTGCCAAGGATATAGGGGGAGCTCCTGTTGTTATACTTGTCATAGTTTCAGGGGGAGCTTCCGGTTATATTCTTTGTTTTATTTATTTGTGAGCTATAATTGTTGTCATCAATACACCAAAAAGGGGGAGATTGAAAGTGCATCTAGGCCCTAAGTGATTTTGGTGATTAATGACTTTCCATACAAACTCCAAATTGCACAAACTTATAACTACAAGCCAACATCACACACCAATATTGACACATACAAAACTTCCCAAGATTTGAACATATGAACCTAAGAACATAATAACCCTTCAACGTATTGGCCAATATGTAATGAAATTAGATGAATCTTCGTGCCTGTGGTGCATCACATCTCATCATACGATCTATGGTCGTATATTTCTTCAATACCATATAATTTCCCTCTACCAAATAAAACAACAATGATGTTATAAATGAGGAAGTTGTTCCTGACGAAGCAGTTTGCTAGTAAAATAATAGTAGTGACTAGTAGCAACATGTACTTTAATGCAATAAACATACAACTTTAAGTATGCGATTAAATTATGATGGAATTACAACTATTTAAATTATCTATTTAAAAGTAGGTAAGACCTTTGTATAGAGGCAATAATTACATACCTCACTATCATGAGCTGAGAGGTTTCTTCAAAGTCCCTTGTATCATACTTCAATTTTCATATATCCAATTTTACCATTCTAACAAAAGTAAAACCTAAGATTGAGGATTACACGTATGTTGATTGAAAGAAAAGTGTAACGGCGCCATTATTGGAAGTAAACGAATATGTTCATATGTGCTCTCAGTACCTTGTTTTTTTGTGAAAATAAAATAGAAAAAATCATAACATGAGCACCTAACATGAAAGAATAAAAACATGAATACATAGAAAAAATAAAGATATGAAATTTCTACGCGGACTAATATCAGTAAATTTTTTTATTCTTGTTCCCTTCCGATGGATGATCCAAAATATGCTCAACCATTAATCTTTTCAACCTACAAAAATAACCAGAAAACACATGTGACACCTGGATGAGAATATATAAAGCATACACAACATGATAGAAATAAAAAAGATACAATTAACATACACATATGGAAGGCCAAGCAATTGCTTTTCCTCTGGTTTGGCCAATTGTCTTGTAGTTCCCCCATGACCTTGGTAGTATCTCATGATCTTCGATAGGATGGTTTACACGTACTTTTCAATATTCCATCCCTAGCTTGAATCCAGTAACAACTTCATCTGGATTACTACTCAAGAAAGTAGCATATGCTACACACATTTTATTTGGATATCTATTGGTAGTCCAGAGCATTACAGTGGTTCCAACCTTTTTAAAATTAAGCCTTCATTAGTAAACCAAGCCCTAAACTGCATTTACCATGATTTATAACAAAACAATATTATTATTCCTAAATTACCTTCATTGCAGATGGAGAAGTATCCTTGTGATGGTCATATCCCTTGCTCATATTGTTTTCATGATGCTTTAGGTTCTTATCATGATATATGTAACAAAAATAGATGGTGCTAAATCCAAAATATAAATGCATGTTTAACGTTTGGCAATGAAGAAAGTTTTATATTTATAGTCTTGCCTGTCCCGTGCTCTTTTTACTATAATCTATAAACTTCCTCCCATACTTACCATCCTAAAAATCAATAGATAAGATTACATTAGTATGGTATGCAGTCGAACTATCAAATGTTAATAAATTATGTAACAGTAGTTTTATACTGACTAGATATCTCTTAATGTGCCTAAAGAGATTCAATCTAAAACATTTACCTGTTCATTTGCAAAATGGGTCGCACATAGTGGTGATGACTGTTCTTGATGCATTCCTTTATTGCTACTACGATCACAATGTTCCTAATGCATATTGAGAGATTACTAATGCATATTAAATTTAAATCTAGAGTACACAATCTGCAACAATAATTCAAGTTATTAACAACAAGATTTCTATAGCGCACAATCTAGAATAATAATGTATGAAAATAAATAGTGGTAATAATAAAAAAATTTACTATTGATGTATCTTGCGGTCCGGTCGTCAAGAAATCTAGATCCGCTACATTGCACTCTACGCTCTGCGAAATTAATTAATAATTATTAAACAACAGCATGGTTTGATCACTTGATCAAGAAATTGATAATACCTTTCTTTTAGACTGTATTTGATGGGATTCAAAATTATCATAGCAATCTGTCTGAATATTCACCTACAGTAAAGATGTAAAGATGTAGAGGTTCTAGAAAATTTCAATACAAGATACCCAAAAAAATATTTTACTTTTGATGGTGTTATGTTCTCCTGCCTTGTGTCTCTGTTTCGCAATTCTTCGATCAACATGTCTTGTTTTTCATATGTATATCTTGTTTTGTTACATATTCATGTAACTTTTTTAATTCTTGCATAAGATGTGTCTCCATATCGAGTGATGACCCATCTGAGGTTTTAACTTCTACATTCTTCAAACTACGTGGCATTTGTTCATAGGCTTGTTTAGAGATCGGAAGCAATCCCACGCCATGAACTTGTCCAGAGTTTTCATCACCTAATACTTTGTGCAATGCATCTCCTTCCCATGCAAACCTTCCACCATTTTCAGCCAACTCAGGTTGATTCTCCACAAGATTTTCCAACTCAACCTGCAAGCAAAGGGTAAAAACATATTATAATAGTTCGATCATATTATAAAGTGGTAATTTCTGGATTGTTTGCATATACAACATACCACATGCTCATGTCCATGTTTGCTCCTTTATAATTTCAGCCAATTAGATGAACCATGATGACCTTATATATATATATAAAAGGGATCAATGAACATGTCCTCATGACGCTACAACAAAATAATGCAATGAATGGTGCGGTGAGCAGTAATCTAAGGCATGTGTACGGTGATGAAATGCACAGAAAATAAAGATTCTGAAATTAATTTTTCCCAGCTTGGTTTGTAAGTTGTAAATGGAGCTCTGGGACTTCAGGAACCTTTCTTTAGTGTATTTGGGATTATGCAAATGGCCAGGATGAATTTCCGAATTAATCTGGCATTTGTCATTTCTATGGCGACTGGCGATGAGTACATACAGCTTCTGAACACTAGGATAATCTTGTTATGGTCAAACCGCCTGCTCTAGGCGACCACGACATATTAAGAAATGCCAAATAGATGTATACCTGCATACGTGATTAGGACAGTTCCCACTTCCAAGGCTTTTCTTCTTGTCTAGAAGGGGTGTTTGTGGCAAGCCTTTCAGTTACGAAATTACCATTTGTATTTGTAAATCACTCTGGGCGCAAGTAGATGAAAAAGACATTTGTATGGATCATGAAACAAAAGGGTGTTGTGATAAACCTGTCAGCCTCGGAGTTACCGCAAGAAATGGTGGAGGCCGACCAGCAGTAGATGAGGTAAGACGGCGGCAGGCGGCGCCGGTGGCCGGATGCGACGGGAGGCAGCAGCCGCGGCGGCCTCTCGGGGCAACGGCAGCAGGCGGCGGCTTCGGCAGCGGCCGGATGCGATGGGAGGCAGCAGCCGCGGCGGCCTCTCGGGGCAACGGCAGCAGGCGGCGGCTTCGGCAGCGGCCGGATGCGATGGGAGGCAGCAGCCACGGTGGCCTCTCGGGGCAACGGCAGCAGGCGACGGTGTCGGCAGCGGCCCGATGCGACGGCAGCAGGCGGCGGCGGCCTCTCGGGGCAACAGCAGCAGGCGGCGGCGTCCTATCTAGGCGGGGCAGAGGGAGATAAGACGCGAGGTAAAAAGGAGGTTAGAAACAAGGGCCACAAGACGTGAAAATACATTAGCGGGAAACACAAGACATGAAAATACATTAGCGGGAAACACAAGACGTGAAAATTTTGCATTGGCGGCAGAGGGAAAATATATTAGCGGGAAACACTTTTTTTAGCAGCAGGTAAAAATCTAAGTAACAACATAAAAATGCAATCCCATTTTGATCTCCTGATTGGAAGAAATTATTTTTCGCCCATTAAAAAATATAGATTAAGGATATGGGAATAGTAATATGTGATATGTTTTTATCTCAATTTTTTATTCTAAATTTAATATGCACATTTGAATATCTCGAACGCGAATTCAATCCCGTTTTCTCTCGATTTCTCGAATTCCCACAGGAAATCGTCGATTTCCAGCAATTGCATGGAGCACATTTAATTGTTTGCAGAGCCAACCAAACCTATCTTGACCGGTAGTGGCCACCATCCAGTAAACGGCGAACAGAACAGAGATGAGAGGCACGAAAGATGAACATATGGCCAGCTTGTTTTAGGAGTTTATGTGCTGGTAGTGTTAGGTTATTTTTTTTACCAGATATAAATATGGGTAGAGGGGAAGAACTCCCTCCCAGATTTGGAGATCCCTACGCTAGTGATCGTGCTCTAGTCCTATTACAATAGACTTGTCTTGTACTTGCTCTGGTTCGTTGGCTAAAAGAGCCCATCGGGGTCCATGCCTTGGGCTTTCAAAGCTCGGGCGCGGGCTTGCTAAGCTCACCGCCGAGCTAGGGCGCAGGCTTGCTAAGCTCACTGACGGTCAAGTAGTAGGTCATTCCATATCCTAACCTAATTTTTTTACTAGATATGGATATGGGTAGTAATAGTTGGGTAGTGTCGGTGACTGGGAGTAGGGGTGGAAACGAGCCGAGCCTGAGCGAGCCAGCCTCTGGCTCGGCTCTGCTTGTTCGTTACCGAGCCAAGCCCGAGCCGAGCTGAGCAAGGGGTCCGAGCTGGAAAGCAGGCTTGGCTCCGCTCGTTAGTCTTCCAACCTTATAAGGCATTAATCATTCCAAAATATAAGCATTGTACATATGAGTATCAAAATGACTTGTGCATGCATATGTGGGTTTTGGGCTATTTTATAGTCCCTTTTGGCAATAGAGATAGAATAAATAGCATTAGCATGTAAACGAGCCAAACCGAGCCGAGCCCGAGCGAGCCAACCTCTAGCTCGGCTTGGCTCGCTAATGGCCACGAGCTGAAAATGAGGATCGGCTCGTGCTCATTTACAAACGAGCAAAGCACGAGCCGAGCTTTTACCGAGCCGAGCCCAAGCAGCTCGCGAGTTTCGAGCTAAAGTTCTAGCCCTAACTGGGAGATGGGTTTCAAGGACCGAGCTTTTATGTTGGTTTTCTTATTCTTATTTAGCAAAATCCATGATAAGATACAACTCTGGAAAAGTAAAAAAATTTGTAAAAAAGATCACACAGAGAAGCTTCTTTGCAACAGTGCCGGCATCATCAGAGAGTGGCTTATTTTTGTTTTGCCCTGCAACTTGGAAGGTGAGGAGGAGGCAGGCCACTGGAAAACAAGCACCCATAGAATGACTCATTCCCAATCTCACTTTTGGTGGAACTAGGATTACCAATAGAGCTATAAAAGAATATTGTATAGCACTGAATTACACACAAACAACGCATGGTCAATCTCAGGAATAAATAAAAAAAATGAAGCTGAAAACAAGAAATTTCTGACATTCAGGATTTGTAAAGCTCTGAACATACAATTTCTGACACTGAACTTCTTTAAAACATTCAAGATTATAATATGAAAAAGAGCATTTCACCATCACACACACACTACAAATAGAGCATTTCTGAACAAACAAGAGCAAGCATGATCAGTACTCCATAGATTCAGTGTAGGAAGCCGAAATAAAGGATGTTTTATAATGCTCTTTGCTCTATGAAAACATTTTTTTATTTTTTTCACAGTAATCCATCTAAAAGGAAAGTGTGAAATGACTAATTTGCCAAAACATTCTTATATGGACCAATCAATTGGCCAAAACATTGAGAGGCATGCTTTCCTAACAGGTCTGAACATACAAGCATCTGAACATGTCTGTGCTAGTACCACTAGCCAGAATGCCATCTATACATCTCATAAAGACTTTGTTTGTCCACCAAGGTCTAGAAGGCATTATCATCTTCACCGGATAAAATCAGAAGACCTGATATGACACGACCGGATGAAACCAGAAAATCCGAGTATGTATCTTGGATATAATCTGAACATTGAACAGAGCTATGAAATTACAATCTGAAAACAAACAAATTCTAAAGCTCTGAACATTAAAGATTTGTAAAGCTCTCAACATACAATTTCTGACACTGAACTTGTCTAAAACATTCAAGATTACAATCTGAAAAGGAAAATTTCACTTGAACTCCGAATAAAAAAGAGCATGCATGATCAGTACTGAGTAGATTCAGTGAAGGAAGCTCTGAAATTACAAGTTCTCCTTATAATACACCATCACACACACACACTACAGATTAACTACTAATCTAGCTAGCTAGCAAGTTGCATGCTTATGTTGTCTGAAATTCTGAAATACTCCAGGTAGAGCTGACAGCAGCAACCATCTCAGGGGCAGGCACGGCACCACCTGACCCCCAATGGAGCTCAGCTGGCTGAGCACAGCCTTCAGAACCTTCTTCAGAACCTTGTTCCTGTTGAAACACATGGGGGATCAAGAAAATGCACTGATTAGCAAACAAATCAGTGCAGCACATTTTTATAGTGTCAGAACCACACCTTGTTTAAGGTTATGTAGTCGTACGACAAGCAATGCAACCAAAACAGTGCACCCTAAATTCTATGACAACTCCAACATACAAGTTCAAGAAATAAAACTTAATTATCATTTTGTATGACTTCAGGGTAAAACATTCAACACTGAACTTGTCTAAAACATTCAAGATTACAATCTGAAAAGGAAGCCCTGAAATTACAAGATTACAACTTGTCTAAAAAAGAGCATGCATGATCAGTACTCAGTAGATTCAATGAAGGAAGCTCTGAAATTACAAGTTCTCCTTATAATACACCATCACACACAAACTACAGATTAACTACTAATCTAGCTACATGCTTATGTTGTCTGAAATTCTGAAATACTCCAGATATAGCCGACAGCAGCAACCATCTTTTTCAGTAGAGTAGTGGACTGGTAATGGAAGGCACATACCTTTTTGAAATAAATATTCCATTTGCTATGTTTGGTTTTGCAATTCATTATTATTTGCATCCACCGTTATACCCTCGACATCTCTTCTAACCCAATGTTGTTCACCTCTAACAATACTAGTAGATAGCCAAAGTCAGATTGGCCTGGTATTTTGTTTGCATAGTGGCCAACAATGCCTGGTATTTACAGTGACATAAAACACCGAACTGTTTTCAGAAAATTCCCAAATGTGGAAGGGAAGAAATGAATCCTGGATGTACGTGGTAGCTTCCTAGCGGCACATCAAAGTTAGACCAAGATGTCGCGGTAAATAAATGTGTGGAACGGTACACAAGTCCAAAGATTTTTTTGCCATTGTTGTTCCCGGACAAAAAACCAGAAATCCTAGAACTTCTCCCCGCCGTCGGTCGCTGCCACCAAACTGGACTCCGCCGCCTGATTTCTCTCCCTCTCCAACACAAAACTCAGATGCACAACTATAACTTCAAACACAGCTGTGGACGGCCCCAAATCGCTCCTTTCTTCCCTAAATCAAGCTCTAATGCAACGTACCCAAATTGTACCGCAAAGAACCATAATTCAATCAAACTGCAAGCAAAATCCTTGCAAAAACACACAAATCCAACACTGTCGCCGCCGGCTTTGGAGACGTACCTCTTACAGCGGTGTTGTTGTGCTCCAACCACAGCCACGCCCCGGACATGATGCCCTGTTCGTCGGCGCTAGCTCCCGTCCGCCCACCAGTTCCGACCTAGCGCGTGTGGAAACAGTCGTTGGCGCTGCCCTCGTCGACAACTACGGAAGGAAAGGGTTCTCATATCCCACGAGTATCCCAACCGTGAAGGGAAACCGTTGGATGGGCCGGCTTGGGCCTTTCTTTTCAGCGTATCGTTACGTTTGCGTATTACTGTACCAAATTTAAGAGCCCTCAAAATAAGATCTAAAGATTATAAAAAAATAATTAAAAAATAGTTTTATACTCTTTGGAACGAGTACTATAAGTCACGAAAAAATCGTCGCAAATTATGACAACATATGAGCTATAAAAAAAAACAAAATTTCTTATAAGAATCTGTAATGATGCGATCACAAAAAAGAACAAGGTATCGGGGATTAAATTACGGCCCATTGCCATGGCCCACTCACCGACGGCCCAATCGAACAGCCTACTGGGCCCAGCTCCTGGAAGGTTCTATCGCCCATATGCATCTGTAGAAACGGCCTCTCCCTTGCGGTCTTGTCAGAACCTAGGATTAGTGTTCGAGTCCTACTCGAACAAGAGTTCTGACAACCGTGAAGACCCGGACGTGGTTTCCCGGATTGGAACAAGACGTCGTGATCCCCAAGACTTGGAGTATGCCTTATCTGCCTCGGGATATATTTGGCATGTATATGAGTTCGTTACGATCTCGTAGTTAGCCCGGCCCGATATTCCCTCGGTAGGTCGGTTTACCCTGTACTATATAAACCATGCCCCTACGGCGTTTAGGGGCATCTGATGAGGAGTTTTACGACTTGATCTAGCTTTTAGCACCTGATATACACCATAATCTCGCCGAGACTTGTTCGTCTCGTCGACCCACCTCTTGTAATCTCCTCTGATATATAAGAAAGGCTGGACGTAGGGCTATTATCTCTCCCGAAAGGCCTGAACCAGGATAAAAACCACTGTCTCCCTGCTCGTTGTTGTTCATGGTTGTTCGGCGTGTCTCCTATCTCAATCTTCAAGAACCTTAGCGACTTGAGATCGTTATCTCAACCGTCGACAGTTGGCGCCGACCGTGGGGATACGCAGATCAAGCATGTCGAACTCTATCAGCGACCAGAAGATTCTTCCTGAGAGCCATGACTCAGAAGGGCAGGATGCCACATCCCCTGTCAGATCGGATCGATCCCTTCGATCTTGATCGCCTTCGAATCTGGTTCCCGGCTCCGTGCTCGGGATCGATCTCTTCGCGTCGAGCGACTCTTCGTCCGAAGCGCTGCGTCGATCCCGCGACGAGCTCCTTGCTCGGGATGGATCTCTTCGCGCCGGCGCTCTTCGCCCGAGCACGCGTCTGGTCCACGCGACGAGCGCTTTGCTCGGGATCGGATCTCTTCGCCGGCAGCTCTTCGTCCGGGAGCGCGGTTCGTCCCGTGATGAGCTCCGTGCTCGGGCCGGATCAAAACTCTTCCGAATCCGGGCCGTTACGCTGGCGATGGGTGACGGAGAGAGTCGACAAAGACTTGGAACATCGACCGACCGTAAGTTCCTCGTAGGGTCTTTCGTTTCCTAAGCGGCGCTTTTCTCAAATTTCGCGCCTTAGTTCGTCCAAATCTCTCGGCCGCCATGTAAAGTTCAACCCATTGAGCGGTGAATGTTCGCGGCCCCCACGCTCTTCTCACCACTCGTCTTCTCGGACTCTCTTTCTCTCTGGTAACACTTGATGGTCATGCGGTCTTGCGAACTCTTGACTCCGCAATCTTAAGGGTTTTCCCCGCCGTATCTAGCTTCAACAAGTTCCTAAACTCGGAGTTACGTAACACGGCATCCGACCTCACGGCTAAGCTCTCTCGTAAGCCCTCATGGCAGAGGCACTTACCGCCCTCGCACAACCACTTGGCAAAACTCGCTCTCGTAAGCCTCCGCATGGAGGCACTTTCCTTGTTCGGTTACCTTCGAATCGCCTAACTTACGTTAACGGCGGTTCTCGAACGAGTCGATCAGATACGGGTGTCGCTCTAACTCTCTACGACGTGCTTGAAGTCGCAAGCTCAGGTCTTCATGCATCGTCCGCACGGGGCTAGGCGTCGCTCTTTCTCTTGTGCACTGTTCGAGTTCGCAAACTCAGTCCTCGGCGGTACTGGCACAACGGGGTGGGAGTTAGGCTAAGCATTCTACCGGTTTTCTTAAAACTTTCTACCATTATTCGTCTTGCTCTTTGTTTCTGTTCGTCCTTGTCTTTTCTTTGCTCTTTTTGCGGGAAAAGCGCTCGTCGAACTCTCTCTCGATTCAAGCGCCGCTCGGTGGTCTTGAGTCGCTCGGCTAGCTCCTCGGAGGACCGCCTCTCCTCGGTCGATTGGGACTTGAGCTGAATTTCGCAACCCCGAGACGTTTTCGTTTTCAGTTCCTTTCCTTAGCGTTGGTTTTCCAAAACCTCGTTGGTCTTACGCTCTGTAGCGCCCCGCGTCTGAGCATGTCTTTTTATCCGCAACGACACAGACGGCTCCGGTTAACAAGCGGTGCACCACCGATGGAGTTACGCCCACCGTAGTCGATTCTCATCATAACGGGCATGCCCACCGTAGTCGATTCTCATCGCAACGGCACTCTGGCGCTGGTTCCGCACTCGCCGAGGCGACACTAACGCAGACGGGTCCATGCCCGGATAAGATTTCGCCAGACGTTTTACTGCGGCTAAGGTCCCGATCGCCTTCCCCGGTTAGCGGTCTTAGCCACGCGGGCTGCACTTGCCCGCACACGCCTCTTTTTATCCATGCTACGTCCTTCCCGCACGGTAATCGAGCAATGCACCACATACGAGTCCACCCCACCGAAGCGATTCTCATCGCAACGGGCACTCCTGGCGTCGGTTCCGCATTCGCTGAGGTGACACTAACGCTATCGGGGGATGTACCGGGAAAAATTATGTCTTGTGCGGGTAGGTCGTCCTTAGCTTGTTTTCCAAAACTCGCTTTGCTCTTCTTAGAGCCTGTTCTTGCTCTCTTTTTCCCCTTGCTGCTCGTTTCTTATTTGTCTTCTGCAGGAAATACAGGAATGGGGAACGTCAGACTCCGGTGATGGTCGTGGCGAGGTTCCAGGCTTCCCCACCAAAACTGACGTCTGCATCCCTCTCTTCCCGGGTTTGCTCCGCGCATGCCCAGGGACTGATTCACTCCACCCGCGTATGATTTCTTGCCTTTGCCCGGCACTGACCTTCACAGTTCGGCTAAGTCAAGGCATTGCGCCACCAACGGAGCTCTGCCCACCGTAAGCCGATTCTCATCGTAACGGACACTCCAAGCGTCGGTTCCGCACTTACCAAGACAACGCTAACACTGTCGCAAGGAATACGTCATGGGTAAAGCGTTGATCTCACACGTTCTCTTGCGGCTCTGATTGCATCGGGTTGTGATTCACCTCGCACCGGGCAGTTCTTCGCTCGGAGCACGCATCTGGTCCCCGCGACGAGCTCCGTGCTCGGGGGCTGGATCACCTCGCACCGGGCAGCTCTTCGCCCGGAACGCAGGCTCCTACCGGGTACGTCTTCGCCTGGTCACACTTTCTGGTTCCTTTAACGAGCTCCGTGCTCAGGGACTAGATCTTCTACTTGGTTTCTTTGGTGAGCTCTACGCTCGGGAACTGGGTCACCTTCCCCCTCGTATGCATTGTCTGCTCCTGGCACACGATCTACGTCTGGGGGCACATCACCTTCGCTCCTGAGCGTGACATTCGCTCGAGAGCGCAATATCTATTTTCTCGGGCAAGCTCTAGCCCGAGAGGAGGATCCCCTATCTTTTCCTAGACATCTGAATGTCTGGATGCAGCAGCACGAGTCCATCTCGCGACTTGCTATGATCATTCTCCCGGAAGATCTGGTCTTACCAGATGCGGTGGTACGCTCTTCACTACTAAGAATCCAATCCCTCCTTGATGACGTTCAGTCTCAAGGAGATGATTCACCTCACTTCTTCCGATTTACAGATCGAGGGTGGGTACTCGCTCGGACAGATGTCGTTCCTCGCTCGATGCAACAGAGTTGCTTTAACCGAAGCGGAGTTTGTTCGGTCCGAACATGTATTGTTCGGTTGAACCATAACTGTTCGGCCTTCGCTACACGTCTTTGTAACAAACAAGATTTCCCTCTTCGTGACTTGAGTCTCAAGAGGAAGACCCCACTCTAGTGAGTCCTTCCACTTGAGTCTCGGGGCTAGCTGTCGGGGATTAAATTACGCCCATTGCCATGACCCACTCCCGACGGCCCAATCGAGCGACCTACCAGGCCCGGCTCCTGGAAGGTTCTATCTCGCCCATATGCATCTGCCGAACAGCCTCTGGGCGGCACGGTCGTAACTTAACCTAGGATTCGTGTTCGAGTCCTACTCGAACAAGAGTTCTGCACGGCTTCGTGAAGACCCGGACGTGGTTTCCCGGATTGGAACAAGACGTCGTGATCCCCAAGACTTGGAGTATGCCTTATCTGCCTCGGGATATATTTGGCATGTATATGAGTTCGTTACGATCTCGTAGTTAGCCCGGCCCGATATTCCCTCGGTAGGTCGGTTTACCCTGTACTATATAAACCATGCCCCTACGGCGTTTAGGGGGCATCTGATGAGGAGTTTTACGACTTGATCTAGCTTTTAGCACCTGATATACACCATAATCTCGCCGAGACTTGTTCGTCTCGTCGAGCCACCTCTTGTAATCTCCTCTGATATATAAGAAAGAATTTGGGCGTAGGGCTATTATCTCCCGAGAGGCTGAACCGGGATAAAACCACTTGTCTCCCCCTTTCGTTGTTGTTCGTGGTTGTTCGGCGTGTCTCCTATCTCAATCTTCAAGAACCTTAGCGACTTGAGATCGTTATCTCAACCGTCGACAAAGGCCTTGGTTTGCGTTAGGGTATTTGGCCGTTGCGATGGGAATTTGGGTCGGGACAGATGCCCTTGGAAAAAAGGAAATAGAGTTTATGTATAGAAGATAGGCATCATAAACCTTTGGATAAGGCTCACGGGATGCAACTGGAGATCCCAGGTTCGATCCACAGTGGTAGCATTTTTCTATTCCATTAGGATTAGGATTTCATTGTCAAAAAAGGTTGCAAAAATTCTTTGTTTGACGTTCAAATAATTGATTTTTAAAAAAAATATTATGCTTCGATAATTGGAAATAACTTATATATGTTGATTTTTTGCCTTCTCAGCCTCTTCCCTATGCAAATTTAAATCATTAAAGTTTACCTTGGTAAATGTTATTTAGATATACTAGTATTGTTATATTAGTTAGCAACATGTACATTAAGTGATGCTGGATTATGTTTAAGATATTTTTTTTACACATAAGTGTCAGCAACACATAATATGTGATGCAGTATATTCACCCTGCAACATAATTTTTATGTGATGCAGGTATGTGTTATAGTAGATAGTCATCGTGTGTTTTCCAGCAACACAACCGGTATTTGATGTGAAGGGTATGTTGCTATAGCCTAGTCTTTTTGTAGTGTTTGGCACAAAAATACGGTTATTTTAGTAGCCAAAAGAGGGTGAAAAACAGCATATTCGGCCAATAAAAGAGCTAGATCGGCTTATATACATGCATATATACACAGAAGGTTTAGATAGCCGATTGAATATTTAATTAGCTGATTGTGTTAGAAATATATATCAAGAGGCTCACGTGAAGATAAAGTATGGTAGGAGCTAAAAAGCCGTTCATGTACATACAGAGCTGGTTGTAAGTTTTAAGGTGCTGATCGTCGGTTTAGATATATATTCCCCTATGTTATATAGCACGTAGCGCTTCTGCAAGCGCAGCCATCGGCCTGTCCACGTCGCTTTTCTATCGTCGCCGTTCGCCGGATCGTATCGACGCTCCTGTTCGGCCCACGCGACCTCGCTTCACCTAATTTCGGACCTGCGTTGTACGCCCCTGACGTGTCGTTCGCTCTCACGGCACGCGTGTTGCTACCTGCTGCTGTTGGTGGTATTGCAAAAAGGCCCTCGTGTTTCCTATGTTTTGCACGGCTGTCCTCCTCTCATTTGTTTTGGTCCTTCGTGTCTTTGTTGTAGATGTGCGTATGTGCAATACAGCCCTCCGTATTTGTGCCGTATCACGCAGTGGCCCTTTTGCTCTTCATAGATGCAGCTGTTGTTCGGCCGAATTACTGAACCGTGCCATTCGTTGATCAACGCACCGCTTAAACACTCACCCAGGTAAGCCCACGTGGTGAGTCTTCGTGCGCACAGCAAACCATCTAATGCAATATTCACAATTCTTTTTAAAAACGCCTAAAGCAAAAATATATATATATATATATATATATATATATATATATATATATATATATATAGTTAATTACTCTTACATTTTTTTAAAAAAATATTTGTTAGTGACATAAACAACATAAATAAAGTTACATCATTATTTAAATTTCCGCCTTTCCCAAAAATTTCATTACAGCTTCAAATCCACATTTTAATACAACATACAACAGATTTAAAACCGCTCATGTTTCTTATTATTAACAATAAATCATATAAACAACATGTTACATAAATTATAACGAGCAAAGTGACCCACGCATTCACACAGCTAAATTTATTTTGATATACAATGTTTATCTCTAACTCATAATCTATCTATAACATACTATATCAGATTTAAAGTTTGTCTTTAATATACTATATCAACTTTAATATTTAATATGAACTTCTAATATCTTTTTTAATCATATTCTATCATTCTTAATATTTAATCTAAATTTTTAACATTCTTCTTTGAATCTAACCCGTTATAATCCAGCCCCACAAAATCAACGGCATTAATCTTTTTCTCCCCCTTTATTTATGTAATAATTCCTTTAATTAATCTTAACCATTATAATTTGGTCCCATCACTAATTAAACTATAAAAAGAAATTAAATAATATAAACGAACATGATAACTTCTTTTTCACCTCTTTTATATTTATAAGCAACAACAAAGAAGCTATTATCGTCATTACAACGGTAAAACAACGGTCGTTACAACGATCATTGCCACAACCATATAATATGAAATATATCATTTAAATATACTAATAAATTATCATATTAAAATATAAGAACACAGACTGTTGTATCATAAGACAATGTCATTCCTCTCAACAAGGCCATCATATATATTGTTGAATATAGCCTTGCCGCAAGGGCCACGTCTTATTTCCAAACGTTTTAGTTTAAATATACTAATAAATTATCATATTAAAATATAAGAACAAAGACTGTTGTATTATAAGACAATGTCATTCCTCTCAACAAGGCCATCATATACATTGTTGAATATAGTCTTGCCGCAAGGGCCACATCTTATTTCCAAACGTCTTAGAGATTGAATGGATTAAGCATGAATAAACAGTACTAAACATGCTAACACCCACGCGCCACAGGCGCGTTTGCTTGCTAGTAGATATATAAATTGGCTATATTATTATACAAGATGATATGGACAGCCGATCATCAATAATAATACCGATTGTGCTCAAGTTGAAGGCACATGATTGGCTAGATAAGGAAGTTACGTGAAGGCCTATATATGGTATGAATAATCAAGAGCCGATCATAATATATACGTAATCATGTGTGGCTGGATGTGCTACTATCGGCTTCTAAGCAAACGGCAAAGAAACAGATCACGTGGAGGACAAATAATGAAAGAGCATATCAGATTTGAGGCCACCGAGGAGAGCTTCGCGTGGGTTAATTAATATTAGTAATAGTATTCAAGTCGGTTTGTATCTAGTCCGTGCCTTGCATGATAAGTCTAGTCAGTTAGTTATTTTAGGTAACTAAGAGATAGGGTTCATGTTAAGTTATCGGATTAGCCGATACATCGTCAGTATAAATAAGAGCCGCGGTGCGGCATGTAAAGGGCCTCTCTTTCAACAGAACAATACAATCTACTATTTTGTCTACTTTTATCTTTGTGCCATGAACTCGATCGATCTGATCGTATCGACGTTCTAAGTATAAATGCCGGCGTCTACTGTCTCGACTAAGATCGATCTTCTCACCGTCAACTCCCTCGGTAGGGACTGCCTCGGTTCAGTCTGATCTCCTCGCCGTCGGCATCGGAATACTATCTCTTGGTGGCATTGCTGCCCACCGCCGTCTGCTAGGAGTTAGGTTTCGCCCGGAATACTATCTCTCGGCGACATTGCTGCGAATCGCCGTCTGCCGGAGGTGTTAGGTTCCATCCCGTTCTATCGGCTCGACGTCTCATCGTTAAGCCGACCATCGAAATTATCGTCCAAGCTATCGGTAAAGCGCTCATTGCTTCGCCGGCGGCTTGTCTGCTCTATCGGCTCGACGTCTCATCGTTAAGCCGATTATCAGATTATTTCCCAAGCTATCAGTAAATTGTCATTACTTTGCCGGCAGCCTGCCTATCGGAAACCTTGCCGATTACATAAGGTCAAATCGGCTGGCACGTCCTCGCAAAACTCGATCCCCTGAGTTCAGCTGTAGTTGGCGCCGGGAAACCACTTTCCGCGTCAACAGAGATGGAGCATTGGGATTGTCCTTTTTTCCGATACTGCTGGGAAGAGAGGATGTCGTTGCCTACTCTTGAGAATTGCCCCATGAATCACGCGTTTATTCCGCCAGTGAAGAGAACATCGGTGAAGGATCGTTCGGTGTTTCCTAGTGAGAAAGCCGCAGAAGTCCCGATGAATAAAAATACAGATGTGCATCGGCCTCCCAAAGTGCCAATGCCCCAATGGTGTCCGTGTGGAATAACAAAATCTCAGAAACGGTACTTGCAGCGGATGAGAAATACTAAGGCAAAGGAGGCAGAAGCTGAAAAGTTCAGGGATGCTCTGTTGGAGCAAGTAAAGCCGATGAGACCGGCCAGGGGCAAACAAGAGTGGAGACCGAAGCTGAGATAGGCTGTTATTTTTTATGCTAATACAAAATCTAATGAAGTTTCTATTGCTACCAACATGGTCTGCATATTACCCCGGGAGTTCACGTGTGATTATGAAGAGGCTGATGCAGAACTGGTAGTTGGAGCTGAGGATGCTATTTTTAAGAAGCCTGAGAATTCTCGATTACACTTGAAGCCATTATTCATTATAGGTTATGTCAATGGAAAGCCGATATCAAAGATGATGGTGGATAGTGGAGCCACTGTGAATCTCATGCCGTATTCTGTGTGTCCGAAAATTGGAAAGTCTACAGAGGATTTGGTGAAGAACAATATGGTATTAAGCTATTTCAATGGAAATCCGACAAAAGCAAAAGGGATTATGGTGGTGGAGCTCACACTGGGAAGCAAAACAATCCCCACAGCTTTCTTTGTGATTGAAGGAAAAGGAAGTTATAATGTGCTGTTAGGACGGGATTGGATACACGTCAATTGTTGCATTCGATCAACACTGCATCAGATTTTGATCCAGTGGATTGACGAATAGATAGAAGTGGTTAGAGGGCAATCTTTAACTGCAGAAACCGATTAGGCAGAAATCTATGACAACCTGAAAGCATTATCGGGAAAACCCTTGGAAGAATGTGACTTTACCAGCTTTAGTAAATCTGGCTTTAAGCCGACGACGCTGGAAGCACAATCAGTAACTCAAGGACACAAGGGTTTTTTATGGGAACCGCGGCTCTAGAGGAGATCGAGTATAAGATGGGCCAAGGCTTCATATCGGCTGATGACCTTGAAAAAGTCGATATTGGAACGGATGGTAAAGAAAGGCCCACTTACATCAGTAAACAATTACCGTGGGAATATAAAGATCGGCTTATTCAAATTCTAAAGGATCGGGTTGATTGCTTCGCTTGGGAATATCATGAGATGCCTGGTCTAAGCCGATCTATAGTTGAACACAAAATTAAAATGAAGCCAGGGTTTCGGCCAGTAAAACAAACACCAAGGAGAATAAGTTGGAAGATTTATGATCAAGTGAAGGCTGAAATTCAAAGGTTGCCAGATGCAAAGTTTATTCGGCCATGTAAGTATGCCGATTGGATTTCTAATATTGTACCGGTTGGGAAGAAAGATTCTGATAAGATTCGGGTGTGCATAGATTTTTGGGACTTGAACAAGGTAACGTACAAAGATGAATATCCGATGCCGATTGCTGATCGATTGATTGACGCTGCTCCTGGCAATCGGATTATCAGTTTTTTAGATGGTAATGCTGGTTACAATCAAATTTTTATTGCCGAAGAAGATGTAAACAAGACCGCATTTAGGTGTCCTGGTTCTATCGGCTTATTCGAGTGGGATGTTATGTCTTTTGGGCTGATCAGTGCTGGGCTACATATCAGAGAGGGATAAACTTGATTTGCCATGACTTAATCAGTAAATTGGTTGAAATTTACATTGACGATGTGGTAATCAAATCTCAAGAAGAAGAACAACACTTGGCTGATATTGTGAACGTGTTGGATCGGTTTCGAAAATATGGCACGAGGATGAATCCAAAGAAATGCGCTTTTGGAGTATCGGCCGACAAGTTCTTAGGGTTCATGGTACAAGAAAGAGGGATTGAAGTTCATCCCGATAGAGTAAAGGCGATTCTGAACACTAAACCTTTAGATTCAAAGGTTTGTCTACAAGAACTGATAGGTAAGATTAATTACTTAAGGAGATTTATTTCAAATTTATCGAAAAGAATCATCCCTTTTTCTCCATTGCTTAAGTTGACAAATTTCGATAAGTTTGTTTGGGGGCCAGAGCAGCAGAAAGCATTTGATAATATCAAAGAATACTTGATCAATCGACCTGTTCTGGTTGCCTCAAAAGAGAATTTGCCGTTTAAATTGTATCTATCGGTATCGAAAAAGACTATAGGGGCAGTTCTGGTCCAGGAGATAGATGGAAAGGAGCATGCAATTTTTTATCTTAGCAGGGAATTGTTGGATCCAGAAACCCGATACACGGTGGTGGAGAGGTATTGCCTTTGTTTATACTTTGCTTGCATCAAGTTGAGGCAATATTTGTTGGGTGCTGAGTGTAAAGTGGTTTGCCAAACCGATGTGGTCAAGTACATGCTTAATGCTCCAATTATTAAAGGACGTCTCAGAAAATGGGCATATATGCTCATCGAGTTTGACTTGACATATGAGTCTCCAAAAGCCGTCAAGGGGCAGGTATTAGCCGATTTTATTACACACCATCAAGACATTAGCCTGTCGATTCTTTTGCCATGGGTGATGTTGTTTGATGGATTGGTTTGTGAGAAGGGATGTGAAATCGGCAATTTTATAGTATCCCCTGGTGGTGTATCTTACCGATTCGGTGCTACTGTGGATTTTGGATTGACCAACAATCAAGTAGAATACGAGGCTTTGATTCAAGGATTGGAGTGGTTGATTCAAGCTGGAGCTATTGCTGTAGAAGTCTTTGGAGATTCGCAGCTAGTGGTTTTCCATATGATCGGTAAATATGAATGCCATAGTGAACTGCTTTGGGAGTATCTAGAAAGGGCTTCGGATTTTGCTAAACATTTTAGTATATTTACAATTCAACATATTCCGAGGGAACAGAATTGTGAGGCCAATGAGTTAGCCCAAAAAGCATCAGGATATAAATTGCCGATCATGGAGTTGGAAATTGTTCCAAGTGAGAATTCAATTCTTATGGGCTGGCAAGCAGAAATTGTCGGTTATCTTAATGATCCTCAAGGAAAAACCAATAGGAAGCTTAAGAGAAAAGCTCAAAGATATGTATTGATTGATGACAAGTTATATTATCGGAGTTTTGATGGGTTGTTACTTAAGTTTCTGAATGAAGAAGACGCTAAAATTGCAATCAGAGAAATTCATAAAGGACTTTGTGGGATACATCAATCAGCGCATAAGATGAGGTGGATGCTGAAGCGTGTCGGATTTTTCTGGCCAACAATGGTGGAAGATTGTTTCAAATATTACAAAGGCTATAAAGATTGTCAGAAGTTTAGAAATATTCAGCATGCGCCTGCATCTATTTTACATCCGATTGTGAAGTCGTGACCATTTCGAGGATGGGGAATTGATATGATCGGAGAAATATTTCCTTCCTCGTCCAAGGGGCATCGGTATATATTAGTCGCTACAGATTATTTTACCAAATGGGTTGAAGCTATACCATTGAAGAAAGTACCAGCCACTGAAGCAATCGATTTTGTTAAAGAGCATATAATTTACTGATTTGATATTCCACAAACAATCACTACGGATCAAGGATCGGTATTTATGTCAGAGGCGTTCCAAGATTATGCTCGAAGTTTAGGAATCACAACGATCAATTCTTCGCCATACTATGCCCAAGCCAATGGCCAAGCAGAATCCTCTAATAAAAGTGCTATAAAATTAATTAAGAGAAAAATCAATGAAAGGCCGCGGGGTTGGCATAATACTTTGGCGGATGCGCTATGGGTATATCGGATTGCTAAGCATGTACCAAAGTGTCACATTTTGAATTAGTTTATGGTCAGGAGGCTCTTTTACCAGTTGAAACTATCATCGGATCTACAAGGGTTGAAGAGCAAAATAATGTGAAAGCCAATGATTACAAGAATCTGATGGTGGATAAGCTTGATGATATGGTGGCAGTTCGGTTAAAGGATTTGGAACATATTAAGCGCGATAAGCAAAGAATTGCTAGACACTATAATAAGAAAGTTGTGTCGAAAACTTTTGAAATGGGAGATCTTGTTTGGAAAACATTTTTACCGATTGGTTCAAGAGATCCTAAGAACGGGTAGTGGTCACCAAATTGGGAAGGACCGTTTAAAATCAATCGGATTATTTCTGGAAACGCATATATTTTGGAGACGCTTGAAGGGCAAGTTTTCGGTAAAGCGATTAATGCTAAATATTTGATGAAGTATTACGCAAGTGTTTGGATTGGAGCTTAAGGAGAAGTTTATAAAAGCCGATTTTAAATAAATCGCCTATAGTTTAAATGTCGACAAACACTTGTATCAGGTCGATGTTGGTATTTCATTCAACACGTTGCTGTTGAACAAAAGCCGATTCTGATGAATCGCCTATAGATAAAAACACTGATGAAATCAAATTTGCATAAAGGAAATAAAATTATTACAAAGGCACGAAGGCCTTGAATGTTTTGCGCCCAACAGGCGAAGTGTTTATCGGCATAACTGCCGATCATCCATATAACATTGTTTTTTAAAATTGGCTCGCAGGCCATCTAATCGCAAAACTCAAAAATGGCTGTGGCGGCATCAACAATTGTGCCACGGATCTGGTTGATGGTGCCGGTATCTTCTTCGACTGATCCGGGCGGAATTTTCTTCTTGGCATCTAATACTGCCAGGCCGCAAGCCTTCACTATCCCATACTGCTCCTTGGTCGCCGATTTGGACTCCTCGAAGCTTGAGCGAGCGGATGCTTCGGCTTTCCTTGCTTTCTCCAACTCCCGTTCCAAGGATTTGACCCTTGAAATTGCTTTGGAGGCAGCAATCTTTGCCGATTCAACCTCCTGCTTCAGCCCGAGGAGTTTCTCGTTTTGGGCATTGGCATTGTGAATGAGTACCTTCAACTTTGCCTCGGCATCCTTGAGCGCCTCCCTTTGACGAAGCCGATCCAGGGCCGCGTCGAATTCGGCTTTCTTTTCACCTAGGGGCAATAGCTTTTGGATGGCTGACACTATTTGTTCCGGGAGGATCTCTTGGATGGAATCGGCAGTGTCCCGTACCGCAGAGGGATTGGCCAGGAATGTCAATTCGTTACCGACTAGCTCCCACATTTGCTTCAGCTTGGCGAGAGTGTCTGGGAGAAGCTGATTAGTTCTGGCTGGCTTCGCGGCAGGTGGCTCAGCATTGGCGACTGGAGGAGATGGTGTCCTGATCGGAGAAGAGTGGATCTCCATGTCGTCGTCATCGAGCCATTCCATGCTCGAAGAGTCGAAGTTGAGTTCATCGGTTTTTTCCTCGTCATATGTGATCACCTGCGTGAATTCTATGGTTACCCGAACTGGGCTGCGAGGTTGAAACATGTACTGGAAGAAGAAAAATTTCAAGGTTACAAAGGATCGGAATCTTAGAATTGGACAAATAGAATCAAGGAATTCCTGATTACATCTTTGGGGTTGAAGGCTGGAGGCGTTTGCGATGCCGACGGCGGAGCTGGTGTACTGTCCCTTTTCTTCTGGACAGGAGGGGTATCCTGAAATTGGGATTCCGATAAGAAAACCGAAAGAAAGTTACGAATTTGAAGGAAAAATCAAGTGCTTACTGTATCACATACAGACTCCGTATCGGGTGTACGCACCTTTTGCAGCCTGGGTTTTTTGCTTGCCTGTTTTTTCTTCTGGCCGACATCACCGTCGGATCTCCCTATTGATCAAAAGTAGGTAAGACATCGGATTTTGAAAGGGTGTTCACCATAAACCGATTGTACCTCTTTTCTTTGGTTGCTGCTGGGAGCATCCTTGGGTGAATGCCAACGCAGACTTGGCCATCAAGTGCAGGCGTCCAGCTTCTTCCCCAACGAGTTTGGACCTGGGGGCGCTTGTCTCCGCTCTATAAAGGAAAATGATACAAGGTTAGTTATCGGAAAAGGAGTGACGAGAGTTAGTAAACGCACGCAAGTTAGTGACCTCGTTCTCAGAAGACGATGCACGATATTGGGATTCTGTTCTTTCATCATCCGAATCAGATGAAGAGGGGCCTGACTCAGAAAGGTTTTCCTCTCCATCGTTGCCAGAATTATCTTCGACATCGGAATTGTCAGAATCGGTATTTTCCTTACTACTTTCCTCTGATTCTGATGAAGATCCTTCTACACTGGCGATCTTTGGCTAGTGGGGTTTGCAAATCTCTTTCTTGCCAGTGAACTTTTCGATTAAGGCTGTAGCTCCACCTTTAGTGACATAGATGTTCTTGGCAATGGAACTCCACCAAGTTCCGAAATTTGGAGAGGTTGCAGCCCACATTTCAAGCTCAATCGGCATCTCAAAGTCGATGTGTGCAGCAGTTAAAATACCATATGCCGATTGGGAGTTCAAATCTTCTCTGGCATTCAGGTGACGGTAGATGAATAAATCAGGAATATCTTGCCCTAAGTTGAACTACCGAGCTACTACTGCAGGATGATAAAACTCATACGAGGGTTTTCTAATATGAGTTCTCGTGCTGAGAATGGCAAAGAAGATACCCAGGGAAATAAACTCTTTAAATACCGATGATACTTCACCATTTATAACTTCAAAAAATCGGAAAAAGGATGGAACTGCATATCTGTCCAGGTCAGGATACGGATTGAAATGTTCTGGGCCATATTCCGATTCAGACATGGTAAAAAATGCAGCTAGAGAGCGGGAGAAGTCCTCTTGATTTAGGCGCCTTCTGTTACAATTAACAGAGGTCATTTCTCCGTATGATCGGCAAAAGCATTCATTGCTATCGGCTTCTTCTTCATTCGAAAACTTTAGATCAAAATCAAGTTCCCCTATAGTATTATATATGTGGAGTTTCAGGAACAGACAGTCAAACGAAAATGGGCCACCCAAATTTCCAACTGAGTAATCAGATTTTTTGGAGCAGAGACTCTCTCTGATCTCATGCATCATCCGATATGTGGCTCCTAGCAGGTATTTGCCGACTGCTAGGTTTTGTCCTGTCACCAAAGCTTCGACAACTCCTTGATGAACCTTGCTAGGGCTGACAGATTGGCCACAGAAGACGAACTTGTCTAGCCACATGTTCAAGAAGGCGATGTGCTCTTCGTCCTCAACGTCGCCTGTTTTCTGATGGGTGCTGATATAGCGCTGCCATCCAAAGTTTTTCTCGGGAACTAACTTGAGGGTTGCAGGCAGGTCGAAAGCCGATAGCATTTCTCCATCGGGGCTAAGACCAGTTGGCATGGCCACATCCAGAAGTGTGGGGCTAATGGGTCCTGTTGGGAAGAGGAAACATTGGCTGTGTCACACCAGAAATATGCCGATGCTACCATGAAAGGTTCATCCGTTGGAGGAGGGTTCAACGAGAGGAGAATAGCATCAGTAATTCCTAATTCATCCTATTGATTCTTTTTCTGGCCTAGGATCCAAGAAAGAAGTCCTTATATCCCTTGATCATGTTAGGCCAAGATCTAAAAGCCGATTTCTAGCTATTCATACTAAGTTCATCCGCGAATAAGGGGAGCCTCGCTACTGACTGATCTATGAAGGTAGATGGATTGTTTTCTCCTACTGGACCCAAACAATATAAAGCTTCATAATCGGTGCAACGGATTAATACCTGAGACATGTTTGCCGATTGAGAGTTGTGAACAAAGTGGCAGTGCGCTAGTAATCCTCAGAGCTCTAGAAATCTGATGCAGGAGGCTTGTGCGCAGGAGAATGGGTGAAAATGACAGTGTGTGAATGCCTATTTATAGGTGTGGTAAAATTAGGGTTTTTACCGGGGAGTTTGGCGTTACTGTTACGGCCCATGTCGTGTAATGGGCTGCCATGTGTTTTCATAATAGGCCAGAAGTGAGAAGCGCGAGGGTAAAATTGTGAAATGTTCCAAGATAGTTGGGTGGAAAATCCGATTTTCACATGAAAGTTCGGCTAATGAGAAGATCCCATTGCCAAACTTAGGGGCATATGTTGACACCCGAATTCGATAGGAAAATCGAATATTGTAAAGCAGATAATTTCATCGGAATTATTGGGCCGAATAAGGAGATGGGCTTCGTTGTCAAAGAGAAGAAGCAATTCCGATAATATCAAGACTACGGAAAGATTATGAAGATTCAATCCGGAGGCGGTTTTATTGGTTAGGTTACGATAAATTAGGCCGTATCGGTATCGGTTTTGTAATAGGATAAATAGGGTCCCAAGCCTCGTGTAAACGATATACAACATACACAAAACACAACTACACTTTTCGAATCCGATCGACTTCGTCGAAAGGCTTCAATTCGCAGGTAGAGCTATCTCGATGGGATAATCGATTCTCTTCTTGTAACCCGTTTGCATGGCTGTATCGTCTTGATCTCATGTATACAAAACATGTTAGACTGTCTCGGGTTTTACCGATCTTTAACATGTTCTTGCATATTACACTGCCTCGTTCAATCGATCTGTAATATGTATTTATCCTGCAATGCCGATTGTCAATTATCTTGTATGCTTTCCCTAAATCCGATGTATGTGACTGTCTCGTTTAATCGATCTTGCATACACTTATTCTGGGAATAGGCATGTTTAGTTATTTGCCGATTAGCGTTGTATTTATCCATATTATTTCTAAACCTGTAAATTGGTTTATAAGTTTATACCTATATTTAGATTTGAATACTGTCTTGGCTGGACCAATCTATTCAACCTATTCTTTGGTGTAATCTAATAAATTGATCTGAAGATTTATAGTTAATTATATATATAAAACAACAAAAAGATATGAAAAGATTTATGTTTAAATGCTTATTTACATTTATCACTCTATCAGGCATTAAGCCGATAGAATTACAATCGGATTCTTTAAAGTCGATTCGCAAAAACCTGATCTTGCTGTTTCTTAAAGCCGATTAGGGTCAAGTCACTGACAATTTATTCCTTGTCAATTTACAGGTCAAATTGACTGGCACGCTTGGTTCTTGGTTGCGACGCAAGCCCAGACTTGACGCTTCCACATGTGTGTTTGCGAAGATCCAACTTTTCGTGTCAACACCACCCTAATCGGATTGCCTTCCCTGGGAGGTATCCACTGGTGCTAGATCTTGGTCGTTCGAGGAAACAAGATGAAGAGGGTCCTGCTCGATGGCGGGCGCGGGATTAACGTCCTCTTCACCAAGACCTTGGTTCAGATGAAGATTCCTCGTTCTAAGTTACGACAAGGATCATCCCCTTTCCACGGATAATCCCCGGGACGTCCGCAGTACCATTCGGGCAGATCTCGTTGCCTGTCACGTTCGGGACCAAGGACAATTATCGGACCGAGAGTCTAAGTATTGAAGTGGCTAATTTCGAGAAGGCATGTCATGCCATCTTGAGAAGGCCGGGAATCACCAAATTTATGGTCGTCCCTAATTACACCTATCTCACCATGAAGATGCCAGACCCTAATGGTGTAATCACCATCCCCGGCGACGTGAAGCAATCTCTAGTCTGCGACAGCGAAAGCTGCGAGATGGCGCTGGCGCTTGATACATCGGCCGAGATGGAGAAGATCCGATGGGCAGTCGCATCCCTTCCGGAGGAGGGAGACATACCGCCAAAAAGCAAGCCAAAACCTCCATCCAGTTAGCTGAAGAAACCAAGAAGATAGCGTTGGACTCGTCCGATTCGGCTAAAATAGCCGTGATTGGGACAGGGCTTGACAACAAATAGGAAGACGCTCTCGTCACTTTCCTCCGGGCAATCCAGGATGTGTTTGCTTGGAAGTCTTCGGACTTGCCTGGTGTTCCGAGGGAGGTGATTGAGCACTCTTTGCACGTTAATGAAAAGGCAAGACCAATCAAGCAACGTTTGCGAAGATTTGCACCAGAACGGAAGGATGCCATCCGGGAGGAAATTACCAAGTTGTTGGCAGCACAACTCATCAAGGAGGTATACCACCCCGAGTGGCTCGCAAATCCGATCCTGGTATAGAAAAAGAATAAGACATGGCGTATGTGCGTCGACTACGCTGACCTCAACAAAGCTTGACCCAAGGATCCTTTTGGGCTCCCCCGCATCGATCAAGTGGTGGATTCCACCGCCGAGTGCGAGCTCCTAAGTTTTCTGACGCTTACTTAGGCTATTACCATGTCAGTTTGAAGGAAGAAGACTGCATCAAGATGTCATTTATTATGCCTTTTGGTGCTTTCTGCAATATCACAGTGCCGTTCGAGCTGAAAAACGCTGGCGCAACCTATCAGCGCACCATACATCAGTGTTTCCATACTCAGCTCTATCGCAACGTGGAAGCCTACGTCGATGTTATCGTCGTGAAGACACGAACAAAACCAGATCTCATAACAGATTTGGCCGAAACATTCGAGAGCCTAAGAGCATATCAGATGAAATTGAATCCCGAGAAGTGCGTTTTTGGGGTTCCATCCGGTAAGTTACTCGGTATCATCATATCTCATCGGGGAATCGAGGCCAACCCAGAGAATTTTAGCGCCACCATGAAGATGAAGCCCCTGACCAGTTAGAAGGATGTGCAGAAGCTAATTGGATGCATCATGGCACTCAGCCGATTCGTTTCCCGACTCAGAGAACGCGGCATGCCCTTCTTTAAGCTCCTACGCCGACAAGATGGTTTTCAGTGGATGGTGGAAGCACAACAAGCCTCCAAGGACAATAAAAGATTACTTACTACATCACCGTGTTGGCCCCGCCCATGCCCTAGGAGTCCCTCCTACTTTACATCGGCGCTACGACTCACATAGTCAGCAACACGTTGATAGTGGAGAGAGATGAGTAAGGCTCCCTCCAGAAGGTATAACGCCCGGTCCACTTCTTTAGCGAAGTATTGGACGACTCCAAAACAAGGTACCCTCAAATTCAAAAGATTTTGTACGCCGTGCTAATCACGTCGCGGAAACTTATGCTTTACTTCCAAGATCACGAGATTTCGGTGGTCACTTCCTTCCCGCTTGGAGACATACTTCATAATCGGGAAGCCACCGGGAGAATTGCGAAGTGGGCAGTCGAGCTTGGAGCCTTCGAGATAAAGTTCAAGTCTCGGTTAGCCATTAAATCTTAGGCACTCGCCAATTTTGTCGTTGAATGGATAGAGGCCCAAACCCCAACAGCAAAGGGGAATCTCGAGTATTGGACAATGTACTTTCCCTCATGCTCAGCGGTGCAGGGGCTGGGGTTTTGCTCCTATCTCCAACCGGTAAGAAGCTATGGTACGTTCTTCAAATTCTATTTCCAGTCAGCAACAATGCAGCTGAGTACGAGGCACTCATCCACGGGCTACGCGTCATCATATCGCTTGGCATACGACGGTTAATGGTACGAGGGATTCCCTGAAAGGGATATGCCCTAGATCAATCATAGTGATGATTGTACCACGTCTTTATTCATGTACGTATGATAACGTTGTTTATCGGTTCCCTGAATAAATGTCATGACTTTGTCCATTGGGTACGACTTGATTATGAAACACATTGTTATATGACTTTATTCTAAACGGGTCCTTGATCCATATCATTACGAGGAGCGGTTATGATTTGATCAGCATACGTATTGGTTGATGGTAATGTTTCATATGCCATAGATATAGAGATATCAAACCAATCGGATGGACGCATATTAGAGAACATTAGCAGTCGGACAGACCTACTTCGAGACGTTGTGAGTTGTTATCTCAGCGTATAGTCTCGAGTGATATACCTATATGGTCCTTAGACCTAAGATTGTCATGGATGCCCAGCATGTTGACTTGTATACTTTGGTATCATCAAACGCTACACCGTAACAGGGTAGTTATAAAGGTGCCTACTGGGTATGCCACGATACATAGCCAGGGGTGTGATGATCAAGATGGAATTTGCCCCTCCTAGATAACAGGAGAGATACCTCTGGGCCCCTCGTGTGGATGGATAAGGAAAGCGTACGGCCGTGCTAATATGACTAAGGGGTTAGTCATGGTTTTTATCCATTCCACTGCCGAGTGAATTGATCGAGCTATCAACAAGGGTGGCGCGCATCTCGCCTTAAGCTTGACTGGTATCGGGAGGCAAAGGGATCGGTATGTGAGTGTATCAAGGTTCAGCCGAATAATGATTCTGTGCATTCGGGGGTCAATACGTACTGCTAGGTGCCGCTTTTGATCGGTGGATTGGAAACGAGTTTCCGAATCCATGGCCGACTTGCACTGAACCTAACGGGTCACACACTTAACGGGTTGGAACTGTTTATGGGTTTGTGCGTGGATATGATCTATGTTGGAGATAGAAACCCTAGCAGGCCGTAGCCCACTAGCGTGACTATATAAGCAGAGGCATAGGGGCGGCGTGAGTAGTTGAGCCTTCACCACGCCTAGCCATCGCGCCCCACACTTGTTCTCTAGAAACCCTAGCCGCATGGTGAGGTGCTAGCACACCCCGTGAGGCGTTCCTTGTCGGTACGTGTGGATACTGCTAGAGGCGCTGCCGTACGCGGAGGCGCAGTTTGGTTGGATCACCAGCGAACACAGGTGAGACATCGACGAGCAGTCGGCGAGCGATCCGCAACCACTCGGCGAACACCGGCGAGCACTCGGGAACCACTCGGCGAGGACGGGTGAGCACTCAGCGGTGATCTGGGCGAGTACGTCTACTTCCTCTACGCCAAGAAGGAACCGCTCACGTGATCCGCACGTCAAGGGTAACGATCTGTGATCCTCCACTTGCATGTGCTCCTGGGTGCTTCGTGGTAGAAAATTTTGATTTTGCGCTTGCGTAGCCTACCCGTTTCCCAGCATTCCCAACTTGAGGTCAATCAAGTACAGAAGGAATGGTCTTGCATCGACGACAGCATGGTGGCCTATTGTCAGAAGGTTAGAAAGTTGGAGGACAAATTTGACCGATTGGAGCTAACACACGTGCTCTGACAAGACAATGAAGCAGCAGACGAGCTTGCGCGAATGGGATCTAGTCGGGCGCAAGTTCCGACTGGAGTTTTCGTCGAAGAATAGCGCAAGCCCTCTATCAAGCTATCATCCGCACCGAAGTAGCAGCAGGAGAAACAAGCAGAATCGGAGCTATTATCAATTAATCCCAGTGGACACAGCCATACTTGGACTATCTTCTTCGCGACGAGCTACCAGATGATCGCAGCTTGGCAGAGTGCATTACGCGCTGAAGCAAAAATTACAAGGTAGTTGGGGACGAGCTTTTTCGTAAGAGCAATTCCGGGGTACTAAGGCGTTGCATATCTGAGCAAGAAGGCAGAGATCTACTGAATGATATCCACTCGGGGGAGTGCGGACATCATGCAGCGGCAAGCACCCTTGTAGGTAAAGCCTATCGACAGGGATTCTTCTGGCCGACTGCCATCACGGATGTGGAAGATATAGTACGCAAATGTGATGGGTGCCAATTATTTGCACGGCAGATTCATATGCTAGCCCAAGATCTGCAGACAATTCCAATCTCTTAGCCTTTCGCTGTCTGGAATCTAGACATGGTAGGGCCTCTCAAGCGAGCACAAGGCGGATTTACCCATCTCTTTGTCGCCATCGACAAATTCACAAAGTGGATTGAAGCCAAACCGGTTGTTGACTTCACGGCTGCTAAGGCGCGCGAGTTCTTCTGGGACATCGTCGTACGCTTTAGCATGCCTAACTACATCATCACCGACAACGGCATTCAATTCAAGAGCAGCGAGTTCCAAGATTGGGGTGAGCAGCTGGGCATCAAGATTTGCTACGCTTCAGTGGCCCACCCAAGAAGCAATGGGCAGGTAGAACACGCCAATGGACTGATTCTACAAGGACTCAAAGCGAGGATTTTCGATCGCCTAAAGCCATATTCCATGCGCTGCGTTAAGAAGTTGCCTTCGGTCCTCTGGGGGTTAAAACAACCCCAAGTCGAGCGATCGGATAGACAGCCCTTTTCCTAGTTTACGGTTCAGAAGCGGTCCTCCCGACTGAATTGAAGTTCCGATCCCCACGGGTAGGCGGCTATAACGACAATCAGTCGGATGAAGGAAGGCTACAAGACCTCGACCGGCTTGAGACGGCCAGGGAAGCAGCAATGATCCAATCGGCTTAGTACCAACAGGGCCTGCGTCGCTATCATCAGCGCAACGTATGGGGTCGTGCATTCCCTAAAGGAGATCTGGTCCTCCGAAGGAATCAGAAGCATGAGCATAAACTCTCTCCACTCTTGGAAGACCCCTATGTGATTGACGAAGTGACCTACCCGAGGGCTTATCGGCTGAAATGTGGAGATGAATCGGATGTGTCTAACATCTGGAACATCGAGCAGCTACGTCGTTTTTTATTCTTGAGTCCTGTATTCAAACATTGTAAATTAGTTGCTCGTTTGACTTGCTACTCAGTCGTACACGACTAAGTAGTAAGTTGGGGGCTAAACTAAATAGTGTGCGGATTCACCGCACCCTATCTTATTAATAAAATTGCTTTCTCTTTATATATGATGGTCGAATTCGGGTATTATGAAATTCCTGAGTAGTGGCGCTCATATTTGTCATAGACAATGTTTAATCACTCGGCATGTGCATGGGGAAGGGCCAAGCGCTTATTCCTAGCACTCGGGGGCTGGACCAGTCGGCAAAAGCGTTACACAAAAAAACGGATGAATCAAGTACTCAGGTAAAAGCGACTAGTAGTATCGAGATCAATTAAACATACAGAGATTAAGTCATTTACAAATCCAAGTTTTCTACCAACGTGGCGGAGGTCTCTCAGGCTTCCACCATAAGGGTAGAGGCTTCCTCTTCAGAGCAGGCAAAGCCCTCCCGCACGGCGTCGAAGTCTACATCAAGGTAATGGGACTTCATAATGACCAAAGCTTGGCTTATGCAAGTTGTCACCGCTTCCTTTCCGAAGGCTTTGAGCTGTACGGGAGCGCGTTCGATTCGCGCCATCACTACGTCTACAATGGACGGCAGCTCTTCTTCGGAATAGACATATTGAAGCACAAGAGGAACCGCCTTCAGAATACGGTTGCGTAGCTCGACGGCGGACTTCACCTTTTCATTAAAGACATGGAATTGGGCCTTGGTTTTTTGCCGGTAGGCTGCAAAATCAGTTGGTCGTCACAAAGTGATCAAGTCCTGATGTGATTGAGCTAGGTAGAGCCAGAGTTAGAGAGTTACCCTTCAGCTCCTGAGCCGACTTCTCGGCTTGGGTGTTGGCCAGGATTATCTCTCCCTCCATGGCCTTCTGCCTCGCGTCCATCACTTGTTGGTTTTCCTTCAATGCTTTATACAAAGATATGCAGAAGGGATTAATCGTAAGAGAGCATTCCATTACAATATCGAGCTTAGCATCACTTGGAGGATCTTTACCTTGGATGGTGTTAGCTTCTTCTACATGGCGGAGCCGAAGTTTGGTAATTTTCTTTTGGTGCTCCTCGATCTCGCCACGGAATTGCGACTTATGCGCATACAGCGCATTGTCGAACTCATCTCTGGACTTCAGCTGGCTGACGGCCTTCTAGAGGCACCAAGTCTTTTGTGCGGTCCTCCTGCTCATACGCTGTGCGGGGGCAAGAGGAAGGATCAAGCACATTCTCCGATTAAGACAGGAATTCAAGACATAAAGATAGTTTACCTCAAGCATATTAACGCTGAACTTCGCTACATTCTGCAACGTCTCCCACTCGTCAACCTCTTGTTCGTCATCAACTCGTAGCCTTCCATTTCCTTCCTCCACTTCACTAGGAGCGGAGGAGGGTTGACATTGGTAGCAGGGTAAGGAATCTACTCGATTTCTGGCTCCGAGCTTTCTGGAGCTAGGGATGAGATTTTTCCCTTGGCCGGCGAGGATTGGTGAGTGGCAAGGGATGGTGGAGCGGTAGGTTGAGGCACTGTGTGCTGAGCCAGATCCTTGTCTGGAGAGGGCTCTGCTTGAGAACCGGATTGCGAGGGAGCAGGAGGGGCAGGAGATGGTGTCTTGGTGCTGTGCTTGCCTCGGGAGGTGCCCGAGATGGGTTTCCTACTTACAATTGAAGATTCAAAGATAGTAATCTCCTTTCAAATCATAAAAAGATGCAGTTGCGAGGGAAAAACTTTGCGACGTGGTGAACTTGACTCCCATTCCCTTCCGAGTGGTTTGACTACTCGGGGCGGAACCGGAGGGCCTTCTTGCCACTGATGTGGCCTCTGGGCTGACAATTGGAGGAGAAGGAGGGCTTGGAGCTTGCTCAGCGGGAGCGGGGCTAGACCTCGAGTCCTGGCGACGATGGCGTAGGAGCGGGACATCCTCTTCGTCTTCATCTTCGTCTTAGTCTTTTTAGACAATTCGCTTGCCTTTCTTGGTTGGAAGAGCATTAGCTGAGTCCTCTGCAAGACGTTTGAGTGGTGCTTCCTTGTGGCTAGGGGCTTTGGGGACAGGATGTGTGGAGAAGAATGCGGCACATCCCGGCACAAGGGTCAA
Organism: Raddia guianensis; assembly: GCA_036346415.1. Taxonomy (NCBI): domain Eukaryota; kingdom Viridiplantae; phylum Streptophyta; class Magnoliopsida; order Poales; family Poaceae; genus Raddia; species Raddia guianensis. Next base: position 11,784,347 of record CM070543.1, read on the forward strand.
GCCAGGTCAATTATAACGGAATTTCTTAGCAACAGCTAAAGGTGAGGGGAATTCTCTGCTTACTGCTGGAGGAGGGTTAGACAAACTATATAGGCCTGGGCAATTCTCATTTTCTATAATTGAGCCCGGAGCAAAAAGCTCAGCCACTCGGCTGATCAGAGATTATTGGGAGAGTTGTTCTTCATTTTCCCGGGTGGTGTCTTTGGGTCCCGCATATTCAAATCCGATATTTACCCTATCTTTGATGGGATGGACACGGCAAAAGTTGTAGTTTATGACTATACCAATGCCGGTTAGCCCCATGGTCTTCAGTCTCCCAAGAAGGGGAAGCAGTTCCTTGACTTGGCTCTTTTCGCTCTCGGGGAGGGGGGAGAACAAGGAGGTGCAGCCTATGGGACATTCTCCTGAGAATAATGGAAGGACTGGGGGGAGATTGGCACAATAAAACCACTCGGAATGCCGCCCTTGTTTGAAGTCCTCATGGGAAGTGACGGCGTGTTCTTCGCTTAACCACGGCGAATCACACCCCTGTCAGATTTTCTATCTTGCTAGCAGATCAGCTCGAGTTCAGTTCGATTCAAGCGTCGGACGCGGCGAGGAGCGACGCGCAGCGATTACCCAGGTTCGGACCCCCCTGCGGGTAATAGTCCTAGTCCTGCCGAGCCTTAGCTCTTTTTAGTGTTGTGGTTGTGTGGAATGCGATTACAGAATGTTTCGAACCCCCTCTCGCTTCTCTCTCCTCCCCTTTTATACAAGCCTCGAACTGGCGGAAAGAGCCGAGGAGGTAGGCGTATCAAGATTTCAAGATAATCGATAAGACGTGAGGGACGGGACAGGAGAGACGAAAACGTGCTGCTACTATGCCGGAAGGCGCCGCCCACGCAAACTCTGCAAGTGGCCTCTAACTCGTGCGAACCCGCCAGTGAGAGAACAAGTGGGACCCAGCTTACTCCTCCTGACACGGGCGGCCACCCAGACGACAGCGAACTCTCTCTCTCTCTCTGCCGGTCAATTCCGCTGCGCCACAGTGACAGTTGGACAGACTCGCAACGGTCACTGTGGCGGTAATCATCTCTTCAACTGTCCATCCGCGGGTAATGTCGCATTGAATGCGCATGTCCTTCGCAGCAGGGGGAGCCTTCGCCCAGAAGACTCCCTTCGGAATGCTCCCTGCCACGCTGACCCACTGGCAGAGGGGCCCGACGCGCCGAGGCTCGCCCACACGCTGGGCCTCGCCGCCCCGACGCGTGTGGGGCCCTCGCCCGCTTCTCGAGGGACTTCCGCCACACGCTGGGGCCGGTCGCCCCGCCGACGTGGGGCCCTTGCCCGGCGCTCGAGGGGCTCGCCCACACGCTGGGCTCGCCGCCGCTCGACGTGGGGCCCTCGCCCGGCGCTCTGAGGGGCTCGCCACACGCTTAGGCTCGCCGCCGCCGACGTGTGGGGCCCTCGCCCGGTCTTCTTTCGGACTCTTCATACCCTGGTATTTATTGTACCGACAGTAGCCCCCGGGACCACCATGATATGCGAACCGTCGCGCCGATATCTCGCTACTTCTCGCACGATGGGAGACGAATCGTGGGGGCCCACCCCCTGCGGCGGCCGTACGCTTGATTCTCCACCTGCGCACGATCTTCCATGGGGAACTACACCGCTTTTCGTGGGAAATCAAAACGCGCGGGGCATAATGGCGCCACGCGCGTGAGTGGGGACGGAATCCAAACCGTCGCACTCGCTTCATCCTTCTACAAAAGCTTTTCTCCTCTGCGCTGCGATGAGTTCTTTCGCACGCCAAGTCCTCAAACTGCCATCCACCTTCTTCGCCGCCGCCACAGAGCTTTTTCGCCAACGCCACCACCGTCTTCCCATGGCGCCGAAACGCAGCAAGGGTCGCCGTGGGGACGCCGCCCCGGCCGCTCCGATGGCCGATTCTGCTTTGCCCAGCTCCGTCGCTGATGAGGAGATGGTGGCGCGGCTCCGGCGGCACGTGCCGCCTTCCGTCGCCCGGTTCTGCGCCGGCACCATGGCGCCAAGCCCCCGTGACGGGGAGATCATCACCTTCACCTGGGCGGTGCTGGCGGGCCTTGTTACGCCATATTCCGAGTTCTTCTTGGGGGTGCTCGCCTTCTACGAGATCCAGGCGGCGCACCTTCCCCCCAACTCCATCATCATGCTGGCCATCTTCGCCCACCTCTGCGAAATGTTCGTGGGGGCGATGCCGAGCCTCCCGCCTGGGCGCCGACTCTTCACCTCGCACCGGCTCGCGCCCGAGCGGGTTGGGAGCTGCTACATTTCACTTCGCGACGCGCGCCATCCCGGCCGCGCCTAAGTCCAACTAGAAGGACCGGGCACGACAAAGGTCAGACGTGGAGGATTCCAGCTGGTCGCGACGATCTTGCCTCCCCGAGGGCCCAGCGAATCCCTCGCCACCGGGGTCTCGGCTGACGATTCTACTGGAGATGGAGACGATGTTTGGCGCCGCATTGCTGAGCTCACAAGAACGGGCTCACGGAACCCTTGTGGCGGCGGACTTTTTCGGCGGCGCCGCCTTCGCTTGCATGAGGGCGCGCCTCTCTGGCAGATATATGGCGATGATGATGGGACCTGCTGTTCTCGGAGGTGAGTACTCTTGCATTCTTTTGGATCTTATGACTTTGTGGTATGTCCTTCCTTCTTCTTGCTTCGTGGTTCCTTGCCAACTTGTGGCTTCTCCTTTTCAGACGCCCACCGCAGGAACGTGCTGCAGGAGGCGCCCGCTATGGTGGCGGGACTCTTCGCCGCGCCACCGGGCGACATCCTTCGTCTGCGAGCATCCGCCTCTCGCGATCGGGACCCACGGAGCAAGAACTCATACTTATGCGGCGCTGCCTCCCATGGAGGTTTCGGTCCGGCGTCCGGTGGTCCGGGACCTCTGCAGAACCGCGATCCTCCGCCAACGACCGCCGAAGCTCCGTCCGCCGCCTCCCCTGTCGTGGCGGCCGACCGATCAAGGCTCGAAGCGCCACCATCCTCTCCCAAGACGATGATGATGAGGAGGAGAGACGAGCCCAAAGAGGGCTCGCCTCGAGTCCCGAGCCGCTTCCACCTCCTTCGCCCCCTCTGGGGCCCCGCTGCTGAAGTTGCCGCCCGCCGCCAGCGAGAGCGCGGCGACGCCGGGACCGCGCTCTTGCGCTGGTTTCTTCCAGGCTGGCACCTCTGTGCCGGCACCTTTGCTCTGCGCAAGGCCCTCTTGCGCCGGCACCTCTTGGGCCGGCGCTTGCTTCAACAACGCCGGCCGCGGTGGCTCCACCGCCCCCTCTGCCTCCTACAACGGGAGGAGGACCGGCGGCGCCTGCTTCATGACCAAGCGGCTCGACGACGCCTCTTCCTTCGCCGGGGGCGCCAGCAGTAAGCTTTCTCGCGTTCATGTACATTTCGCATTAGGGTTAGCATGCCAGACGTTTTTTGCATACCTGAACCCTTTTGGTTTTTCTTCGCAGGATAGAGCGGATGCCGGGCTTCAGTTCGCTCCGCCGCGATCCGCCAAATTTCAGCTTGCCCGCGGCCCCTTCGACGAAGACGGCTCCTCCCGCGGAGAGTGCGCCGGTGTCGGGGCTGGAGGACCTTTCGGCCGCTGCCTCAGCCGACGCCGACGCCATCTCTGCCATCGCCGCCGATGTCGGGCGCTCCTTCGAAGTGTTTCGCGCCCTCGCCCACACCTGGGCGGCGCGGGAAGGTGTTCTTGCTTCGGCGGTGCGAGCCGTCGGCGAAGTTAGGCGGCCCACCAGAGATCACTGGGAAACGGCGACCCGCGAGGCCTTTGAGTACTTCCGCGTTTGCCCGCTTTACTTGCCCATTGCTCTTCGGATGGGCGACGGAGGCGAAGCACAGCTTGCTGCCCAGCTCTTCGCACCAATCTTGAAAATCGGCACTTTTGAACTGAGCGCCGTTGTCGGTGATGATCCTACTGGCGACGCCAAACCGGACGAAGATGCTTCTTATGAACTTTATGGCCGCCGCAGATGTGATCGCCGGGACTGGCGAGGCCTCAACCCACTTGGTGAACTTGTCGACGGCGACGAACAGATGCGTAGCCCTTGGCCGCCAGCCGAACGGGCTCAGATGTTCAACCACCGCATCGCGAACGCCAGAGAGCTAAATGGTTTGCGCGCTGGCCGGTCGGTGGATCTGCTTAGCATGAAATTGGCACGCTTCGCATCTCCTCACCAGCTCGAAGGCATCCTGGAGGGCAGTAGGCCAATAGAAGCCATGGCGGAAGACCATTCCGACCAACGCCCGGCTCCCCGAGTGGCACCCGCACATGCCTCCATGGATCTCAGAGAGGATCTCGCTCCCCGCTTCCCAAGTGACGCACTTCAGAAGAACTCCGCTTATGCCGGGCGATACAGTCCCCACCTACCGAGTATGTAGCGCTTGGCCTTGCGCGCTATCTTCTCACCGACGCACATCGTCAGGGATCACTCCATCCTGCAGGTAGGCTAGGATAGGGTCCATCCACTGACCTTCCCGAACGAGTGCGACGACGTTAGGATGGTCGCCGACATACTCTTCCTAGCCTGGCATTTCCGCCTCAACCGCCTCGGCAGCTTCTTCCAAGATCCTCCTCCGACCGGGAGTCATTGCAGGGACAACGACGTCTCCTCCAGACGTGGGAGCTGCATCGAGCATCATGCCGTCCCTACCAGAATCGGGGGCTGCGACAGACGGCCGCGTGAGTCTTCCTTCCAAAACCCCAGCCGGAACGGGTGCCCTTGACGAGGCAATCTGGGACAGTTCATCCGCCATGTAGTTGTCGCAGCGAGGGACGTGCGCGAAGCCCAAACCCTCGAAATGCCGCCCAACCGGGCACCTCCGCTGTAGGCCACCATGGTGGGATCCGAAAGGTGAATTCTTCCTCGCTGGTTGATGACCAGAGAGAGTCGCTTTTACTTGCAAACACGGATGCCTGTGGTCGGCCACCTGCGTCCCCATGAGTAGCCCTTCATACTCCGCAGCGTTGTTGGTGGCGCGGAACTCCAGCACCACCAGGTGCCGAACAATGTCGCCGGTGGGAGACACCAGACGACGCCGCCCAATTTCTCCAAATGAACGAACCGTCAAGAAGAGAGTCCACGCGAGGGTGCTGGGGTGACTTCAACTTCTGCCGCCGCCGGAGTCTGTTCGTTGATGAACTCCGCCAGGGCCTGCCCTTTGACGGCCGTCCGGGGGGCAAACTTGAGATCGAACTCCGCCAGCTCTGACGGCGTGTTCTCCGCTTCAACCATCGCGATCACACCCCTAGTCGATTTCTATCTTGCTAGCCTATCACCGAGCTCGGGCCGATTCGAGCGTGGACGCGGCAAGGAGCGACACACGTAGTTTACCTGTGTTCGACCCCTCGCGGGTAATAGTCCTACTCCTGCCGAGCCTTAGCTCTTTTCCGTGTTGTGGTTGTATGGAATGTGGTTACAGAATGCTTCGAACCCCCTCCCTTCTCTCTCCGCCCCTTTTATACAAGCCTCGAAATGGCGGAGAGAACCGAGGGGGTGGGCAGTACAGTGCGCTTAGTACACTGACAAGATGGGAGAGACGCGACAGGAGAGACGAAAACGTGCCGCTATCATACAAGACGGCGCCGCCATCGCTGCGTTCTCGCAGTGGCCTCTCGACCCGCAGAACGCCGCCAATGAGGCTGCGGGCGGGGCCCAGCTTGCTCCTTCCGACGCGGGCGACGAGCTTGATGATGGCAAACTCTCTCTGCCGGTCAATTCCGCTACGCCACAGTGACAGTTGATCAGACCCGCAGAGGTCACTGTGGCGGTAATCATTTCTTCTCTGTTCCATCCGCGCGTTACGTCGCATTGAATGCGATCGTCCTTCGCAGCAGGGGAAGCCTTCGCCCAGAAGACTCCCTTCGGGTCGCTCCCTGCCACGTGGGCCCCGTCGCTCGACAGTGGGGAGCCCTACGCGTGCTGAGGGGCTCGCCCACACGCTGGGGCCTGATCGCCCGCCTGACGTGTGGGGCCCTCGCCTAGTCTTCTGAGGGGCTCGCCCACACGCTGGGTCCGTCGCCACCGATGCGTGGGGCCCTCAGGCGCCGAGGGCTCGCCAAGACGTTGGGGCCCGGTCGCCCGCTCGACGTGGGGCCCGCCGGATGCGCTGAGGAGCTTGCCCACATGCCGGGCCCGTCGTCGCCCGACGTGTGGGGTCGCCGGACGCGTTGAGGGGCTCGCCACACGCTGGGGCCTCGCCGCCCGCTTAACGTGGGGCCCTTCAGGTGCGCCGGGCTCGCCACGGCTCGCTTAACGCGGGCCTCGCCCTCGCCTGAGGGGCTCGCCCACACGCCGGGCTCGACGCTGATCGCCCCGACGTGTGGGGCCCTCGTCTGCCTTCCTTAGGACTCTTTATACCCCGGTATTTATTGTACCAACAAGAGCCCCGGTTCACCATGATGCGCGAACCGTCACTGATACTTTTTTTCCGCTTTCGGCGGCGGAGACGAATCGTGGGGGCCCACCTCCGCAAAGGGCTATACCGATTCTCCACCTGCACTATCTTCCATGGGGAACTACGCCGCCGCGAAAAACCCGCTGCTGGGCATGATATGCATACAAGGAGGGACGGAATTCAAACCGTCCGCCGCTTCACCTTCTATAAAGCTTTTCTTCTGCTGAGTTCTTTTGCACGCCAAGTCCTCAAACCGCTAATCGCCTCCTTCGCCGCCGCCACTTTTTTCGCCAACTCCACCACCGCCTTCCATGGCGCCCAAACATAGCAAAGGGTCGCCGCGGTGACGCCGCTCCGCCGCGACGCTATCTGGACCGGCTCTCGCCGCCTCCGCCCGCCGACGAAGACATGGTGACGCTGCTCCAAGTGTTCGTGCCGCCAACCACCGCCTTGCTCGCCTCAAAGACCATTATGCGCCGAGCCCCGCGACGGGAGATCGTGACCTTCACTGGCGGTGCCGGGCGGGGCTCGCCCCGCCATATTTCGAAGTTCTTCTTGGGGTGCTCGCTTTCACGAGATCCAAGCGCGCGACCTTCCCCAACTCCATCGTCGCACCGCCATCTTCGCCCACCTTCGCGAGATGTTTGTGGGGCGATGCAAGCCTTCCGCCTCGGGCGCCGGCTTTTACGCCGCACGAGAGCTCGCGCGTGAGCGTGGCTATTGGGAGTTGCTACTTTACGCTCCATGCTGGCCACCGCTTTCATCCTTGCTTGGTCAAGTCCAACTGGAAGGACTGCACCGACATCGGGTCAGACAGAAGATTCCAGCGGCCGCGATGATCTTGTTTCCCCGAGGGTCCCGCGGAACCTTTGCCACCGGGGTCTATGCCCGACGACTCACTGAACTGGAAGTGATGCCGGGCCAAGATCGTTGAGCTCCGCCAAGAACGGGCTCACCGAACCCATGTCGCGGGCGGATTTTTTTGCGCCGCTCCGCCTGGCCTCAGATGAGGCGCGGCTGCTACCGGCAATACTATGGCGACGATGATAGAGTCCGCCGCCCTGTGAGTGTTCTTTTTCATTCTTTTTGGGTCTCTTGTCTTTTGGAACGCTTTTGTTTGACTTTTGTCTCTTTGCCAACTCATGATTTCCTTTCTTGTTCGCCACCCACAGGAACGTGCCGAACGACGTGTTCGTAGTGGTCGGCAGGACTTCGACCGCGCCACCGGGCGACGTTATTTCGCTTTCGAGCATCCGCCTCTTCGCGATCGGGACCCACGGAGCAAGAACCTGCATTTATGCGGCGCCGCCTCCCATGGAGGTTTCCGGCCCCGCGGTCCAAGTGGCCCGGGACCTTCGCAGATCCACGATCCTCCGCCAACGACCGCCGGCTCCCGCGCCACCGCCTCCCCGCCGTGGCGGTCGATTCGACCGCTGCTCGGAAGCGCCGTCTCATCCTCTCCCCGGATGACGACGATGAGGAGGGAGAGACGAGTCCAAAGAGGGCTCGCCCCGCGAGTCCTGAGCCGCTGCCGCCTCCTCCGCCGCGCCGGGGCCTCGCTATTGACGCCGCCGCCCGCCTCGGGCGAGTGCGACGACTTTTTCAGAATCGCACCGCTGCGCGCGGGCTTCAACGCCGGCACCTCCTGTGTCGACGCCCACCATGACGGCGCTAGCCGCGATTGCGCCGCCGCCGCCTCCGTGACCAAGCGGCTTGACGCTGCCCCCTTCCTCCTTCACCTTCGGGGGACGTCGCCTGAGGTGGCTTTCTCTGCACTTATGCACATTTTGCGTTAGGGTTAGCATGCTGCATGTTTTTTCGTATACTTGAACCCCTTTTTGTTTTTTTTCTTCGCAGGGATAGAGCGGACGCTGGGCTCAGTTCTCCCCCCGCGGATCCGCCAATTTCTCATTTTGCCCGCTGCCCCGCGACGGAGACGGCGTTTTCACTGGGAGAGCGCCGGGCCGAGGTCGGCGAGCCTTCCGCCACCGACGCCGCGCAACAACGCTTATCTCCGCTTATCGCCGCCGACGTCGGACGCTCCCTCGAGGCACTTCGCGCCCTCTCCCACATCTGGGTGGCGCGGGAAGACGCTCTAGCCTCGGCGGAGCGAGCCGTCGGCGAGCTGCGGCGGGCTCTCGACCGGGAGACGGATGCAAGGGAGGTGGCGACCCGCGAGGCTGTGACAGTGTGGACTGCGTGGGACCCGGGTATCCTCTAGAAGGCCCGTAAGGGAGCAGAAAGGGGGCACCTGTATGTTGGTCAAGATAGGAACCACTCGGATCGGGCGAGACTTAAGCCGCAAGAAAGGGTCCGAGTTTATGGGATATCCCCATGTAATTAGCAGATCAATGCATACATTCCATGTAACATCATAACGGAAATAGTTGCCATATACCCCACGACTTACTGTAAACTCTATCCCCCCTGCACTATATAAAGGGAGGGGACAGATGCCATCGGCATGAGGCCATCGATTCGTCGTTAGGAGCATCATCTTGCATCCCAATCCACCAAATAATCCCAGAGCACAGGAAGTAGGGTATTACCTCCGCTGAGGGCCCGAACTCAGATAATCCTGTCTTGTGCTAGCCATTTGACCTAGTTCTTGATAAGCGTCCCCTCGTACAAATTCATTGCCGGCGGTGACCCCCGCTTAGTCACCCGTCGGCTGGCGCGCTGTAGGGGCAGCGCCAAGGTCGTTTTCAGATCGATGGTTTTTCGAGATCGCCAGACGCCGACACGAGGCCAGGAGAGACCCTTCGCTTCACACTCGACTTCGCTGTCGACGGCATCGGAATCTTTTGTCTCTCTCCCACGGAGATCGCTCAACCGTAAGGTACACGCAATCAATGGGACCCATTGCCTTTTGGCTTGAGAATTCTGCATGTGCTTTCTTCCGAAGATCCGCTGCCAGCCTCACTTCGCCCCCTCACGAGGAAAGCGAGGAAAGCCCGATGAGATCGCTTACCCTTGCCTCGACGCCCCACCGGTGAGGTCTATGCACTCGATCGATTTCTCTCGACTTGGGAGTCTTGCCACGGCCTCCAAGCAGAAGACCGATCCCGAGGTTCAAGCGAGGGACAACCACTGAAACCGATCCGCTAATCCGGCCGGCTCAATCCAATCGGATCCTCGCAGCGCTCGTGGGTGTCATCAACGGTGGCCAACCCATTGACAAAGCGAACAAGTCGCTTCTCACCTTCCACCCAGAGTCGACGGAGTGCTGAGATTCGCGAACTATCGTGAGGTTTTCGCCCCTGGGGCGAGGACCATCACTCTACCTCTCCATGTGTCGACCCGAGACAACCGCCGTTGTTGTGGAAGACCGAGACCGCGGCGCTGCTAACTTCACAAGACGCGTCGCGACGCCCGTAATGAACTCAGGCGGTGAAATTAAGAGATCGAGGTTTACAATACTCCCTGTGCCAACGCTATCGCATCAAGACCCTTCTCGAGACCATTGGCGCAACAACAACCGGAAGGCGTCCGCATCTGTAACTCGCCCGAGCGACGCCATGGTAGAGATGGTCGCCATCCAAAGAAAACGAGGCGATTCCCGCCCGACCGCTTCGCTCGCAATGATCTACGCTAATCGAATCGGGCTCGGCGCCTCGGCCACGCGTGAATCTCATCACCACCCGCACACGATCTACGCCAAGATATCGGCCAGCGGCGGAGCGCAGCAACGGTGGGCGTAGACTTCGTCCCCATCACAGCCGCCGCAACGACGATCAAAGCCGAGAGCACCGCCACCGGGCGCGACTCACCGCCAAGAGCAGCGCCAAGGCCAGCGGCCGGAGCATCAGAGCAGCATCCTCGGCGCCGGAGGCGCCACGACCACCGGAGGGGATTCGCCTTTACCCCGACCTTCGCCGAGTGGTTTGGCCAAGGATTTAACCTCAAAGGCATCGACAAGTTTGATGGCGAGAGGGACCCAAAGAACCGGCCGCAGTTTACGCTTTAGCGGTCGGCGGCAGAGGTGATCAACGCCATGGCAAATTACTTGCCGGTCGCTGACCCCAACCGCCTAAACCTCGGTTAACGGACTC